>PVHY01000012.1:384215-483010 GCA_004024945.1 Uropsilus gracilis | reverse complement strand
GATTCCACTGAGGTTTTAGTCTTTCTAAAGCAGTCCCTAAGCAAATCACCAGCAAACTTGACTGCATCTGTCATGCAATATGGCATCATTGTATATTATTCAAAATTTCAATAAAGATGTAATTATGACTTCTCTTTTATAATCTAATTGAAAGTGTCTATAGTTAGAATATCACAAACATTTTGTGGAGTGGAAATCAATGGAATACTTCTACACAGTATTCAAATGCACCCTCAAAGTCTGTATTCAGTTGCACAGGTGTTTTCTGAGCTTTTAATTCATGAATTTTACAGAAGCACACAAAATTTTGAAGACCTTATTATTCTTTACAATTTTTTATTAATTTGTATATATGGAATATAACAAAAATATTTGTATTAGCATGTTTGAGAAAACTGTACTATAAAATTGATTTTCATATACTGACAAATTTTATGCATTAAAGACACATTTTAACCGTTCATAGTTAATAAAGTTACATGACACTAACACATTATAAAACTTTGAACATTTTAAAATTGAATTATAAAACTGAAAGTCTATTAGCATGTAAATGAAAACAAAACTTTTATATAAACTGGAAAAAGATTCTTAACTAATATTTTAATTGTCATATTTAAAAACTTTATAAATTATTTTGAACTCTTCTCTAAGTGATGATTTCAGTGCATTTAGATTTTTGAAAATACATGCAACAAAAGACATGATAGGTATAGAGTCTTCTCAAGTAAATGAAAATAAAATCAGATAATTCATCACTAGATTTTTTTTTATTTTAGCAATGGATTATATAATTGTCAACTATCATCATCCTGGTTCTGTTTAATTTTCTTTTATTGATTAGCACATGGAAAGAGTGACAGGACTCACTCCAGCAGAATCTTCACTTCAACGAGAGGAAATATTTAGTTTCATTAGTTTAGATAAAAACTATAATTATCACTATTAAAATATGACCTCATCTCACTTATTCTGACATTCCTGGAAATTTTGAGGTCATGGAACTTAATATTCCCTAAGATATGATAGAGATGATCACATTCAATTACCCCCAGGCATATGATGGACAAAACACAAGACTATTTAATGACTTTTCTATAGTTTCTGAATATCAGCCCCTTTTCAGGTATATAATGTGTAAATATTTTCTTCCATTCAGTCAGGTGTCTCTTTTTTTTATCTTAGCCATTTTTGCTCTGCAGAAGTTTTTTTAGTTTGATGCAGCTCCATTTGTTTATAATTATTTTGTTTCTGGTGCTCTAGTTTTATTATTTTACATGTAACTGACCAGTCTTCCTTCATCTCTTGAAGAGACATTCATTTCTTCAATGTATACTCTTGGATCCTTTGTTGTAAAATAACCATCTTTGTAAAAGTGTGGACTCTTATTTCTGGACTCTCAATGTTATTCCATTCCTCTGTGTCTAGTTTTGTCCTAGTACCATAGAGTTTGATTCTTACAAGTTTGTGATGTAGTCTGAAGGAAGCCTGGAAGTATCGTCTAGTCTCTCTTTTTATTTTTCAGAATGTAGTGCCTATTTGTGGGCTTTTATAGTGGTTCTATGTATATTTCAACAATGTTTGTTCTATGTCTTTGAAGAATGCCTTTGGAAACTTCATAAGAATTGAATTGATTATGTGCATTATGCATATTACTTTGACTAAGATGGCCATTTAATAATGTTAACTCTTCTGATCCATGCCCAGGGATTATCTATCCATTTGTTTGTGTCACACTCTACTTTTTGAGCAATATCTTACATAAATCTTTCAGTTAGGTGTTCAATTTTGTTGATTTAGGATTGTTTTCCTGATTTTTTTCTCTTTTATGTCATAGTATATAAATATGTAACTAATTTTGGTAAATTGGTTTTGTAAACTGTCCCTTCCTTTACTGTATTTATTATTTTGATTAGATTTTGGTATCTTCTATATATTTAGTATCTTTAGGGTCTTCTATGTATCTGTGAATAGGTTTATTCTTTTTTGGTTTGGACAATTCTTATATCTCTTTCTTATTCATGAAGTATGATCCTTTTGATGATGCATCACAAAATCTAATTTAATAACATTTTGTCGAGGAATTTTACATCTACATTCACCAAAGCTATTTGTCTGTTACTTTTCTTCTGTGAGGGCTTTATGAAGTTTGATACTAGAGTGATGTTGGCCTCATAGAAATTGTTTGACAGGATTCACTCTCAATATTTGGGAAGAATTTGAGAATGGTAGATGTTAGTTCATTCTTGAAGATATGGTAAAACTCACTAATGAAACTGTTTGGGTGAAGGCTTTTGTTTTAGAGGAAATTTGATTACTACTTCAATTATCTTGCTTTCCATTGGTCTGCTCTTGTTTTCTATTTCTTTCTGGATCCATCTTGAAAAGTTATTGATTTCTAAATATCTGTCCATTTTATTGATATTATTCCACTTATTATCATATAGATGACATAGTAATATGTTAGGATCATCTCTAATTCTGAAATGTCTGTTGTAACCTCTCTTTGGTTTCTGTTTCTGTTTATTGTTTTCCCCTTTTTTCCTTAGTCAGTCTATAGAAATTTGTCTTTTTTATTAGTATTTCAATACTGATAAGCTTTTCATCTATAGACAAATTAGACTTGCAATTTTGTGAAATAGGATCTTATTAGCACATCAAAATGCAACATTTTGAAATTGCAGAATGTAAGTTTACTAAAAAAAATTGATGGCTATTTAAATATTAAATTCTATGAATAAATACTTACCACAAATCATTTATAGAAGAACAATATCAAAAATCTTGGTAACAGAAGTAATTTATATCAGTTTTATTACAGATACTGTTCAAATTTACTCTCTTAATTTTCTAATCTTTTGAAAAATGTTTCATTAGTTAATAAAATTAAATTACAGTTAGAGGTGACAAATGGAAAAACTGCTTAATTTTAAATTCTTAATTTGTTTCCTTGATTTTCTTCTTTAAATAAATATATAAAAATGAAAAGAAATATATATATAATATAAAAACAAAATAATAGTTTGGAGAAACTATTGCTATAGAAACACCCATAAATTTAAAAAAAATATGTTAAAATGACATTATAGCTAAGTCAAAGTCTATTAAAGATGACTAAATAAAACTGTGGTTAGTTGCAACATTTTAATATTAAAAATTATAGCCACTGCAAAAATACAACTTTAGTGATTTTTAACAGCAAACAGAAATTGTATTTTTTCAATTACTCAAACAAGAAAAAGTTGTTAAATTATACATGAAATAGTTTATTTTCATTTTCTATATAATTTTACTACTGTAAATGTTTGTATTTATCATTTTAAAGACTGCTTTCTAGATAATAGTTGATATGATAATCCTTTTCACTAGAGATTGCTTTGTTTTCAAAGAAATTTCTTTTTTTAATGTTTCAGTCACAGAATTGTCAGAGATGGGAAACAGCCCAGCTAAATGAAAGGTGCAAAACAATGCCCCCATACAGCACTTGCAGAACCGATTACTGCTTCCCAAGATGACAGAGTATTTTAGCAGGTATAGTAAGGAAGGACAAGTCCTGGCTGTCCTGCCTTTGACAGAGGAAATAAATCACCCTCCTCACTGGGAATACCTTTCCAGACTGCCTGCTGGGAACTTCATTACACAAGCTGTGCCACATATTACTATGTATATTGTTGCTGATTGGACATAGACACATATCCACAGCCTATTTTTGTCATTGTCTTATGGGGGAGATATCCATTTTTCCTTCATACACAGATACAGACTTGAAAAGCACATGAAGAAAATGATACGATACGAACAAAAGATCTCAATGTTTAGCAAAATATGCTCTTGACTAATGATTTGTCTAACTTGCCCTAACCTTATCTCTTGGTTCATAAAACATGTTCATGCTATTAAGGTTTCATATTTGCACAATCTCGTTTGGTCTGAATTAGACTGTTATCAAATATAAGTCTGTTGCCTCTGGTCTTAGCCTCATTAAGAAGAGGGTCTTTTCCCATAGAAGAATTTCCAATGTCTTATTCTTTTTAATTGCTAACCTTTTTGGTCCATTCATAAAATAAAAACTCTATTTCCTTAGTTTTTTTCGTATGCCATTTATGTAGTTTGATCTAATTTGGGCCAGTTGTGATAATGAAAAATATTCCAAAGGATAATCTTCAGGCTAGAAGCGCAGTGTCATTTTCAAAGTCAACAACATGAAAATAATGAATCAAAGAAGACAGAATTAATGAACATAAGTATTAGCAAGTTTCTAGTAGTTTGAGGAAACTAAAGTACTTTTAGATCTAGATGGCTAATAATTTAGCCTCTTGGGAAATTTTCTGTAGTGACATGCTTCTGTTACTTCTGCTTGGTTGAATAATATTGACTCTGTTAGACTATCACTGAAAAATACATGCTACATTTTTGCTGTTGTTTGTGATACTTTAAGCACTGTAAAAATAGGGTGAAATATATATTCCTGAAACTATATAAGCCAAACCAATTTTTGGAGTAAGCAAATAATCAATGTTCAAATCTATGGAAAAAAAAAAAAAGCTGACAGTTTTGATGAGCTAATTGTTTGTGAAGATAGAAATAATTTAGAGTCATATTATATTCTTTTGCTTCTGGACTGGCCAGCTATGCCATTTTAGCCTGTGTTTTGATATTATGTAAGATAGTTGCCATTAAACTGTGTTTTTACTTAGATTAACATTGTTACACTGCTTTTTTACACTGCTTATCAAAGAAATATTTCTAAAACTCTGTGAGACTCCAAAGATTAGTTTGTGAATGGCAGTTTTCACATGCTGTGGCCATGGAATTAGGTTACTCTTAAATTTTTAATTATTTTCCCGGGCACGGTGGATCGTGCCTGTAAGCTTCAGCCTATGAAGCGGCAGGGGCTAGGGATCGCAGTTCAAGTCCCACCTGGGGCCTGTAACGAGACCTAGTTCCAAAAAAATAGCTGGGTGTGGTGTGGTGGTACATACCTGCAATCTCAGCTACCTGGGAAGATGAAGCTGGGGGTTGCTTGAGTTTGTGGTACCCCAGGCAACGAGAACCTGCTGTTCCACGGACAAAAATAGCGAGACCTAGTCTCAAAAAAAAAAAAAAAAAAAAAAAAAATTAACTATTGTTTTAGTTAAAAATATTTGTAATTAATTAAACCATCAATGTTATTTTCTATTGATTGACTTTTGGAGTCTGAGTTTACCTGCTATGGCCTGCTTTCTTCTTAATAAAAAAAAAATATATAAACACAATTGAATTTGGTTTTCCTCTTCTCTTAGTGTATTGTGTCATATCATATCGCTTCAATATATTAGGGGTAATCTCTTCAATAAATTTCTTAGCAAGGAGGAATCAAAAGTAAAATAACATGGAGGTTTCAGTGTCCCAAGAATCACTAAGTCCACAGATCTTGAGTTTAATATATATTATGTAATAGATAGATAGATAGATAGATAGATAGATAGATAGATAGATAGATAGATAGATAGATAGATTCCAGTTTACTCATATAATTGACCTCTGACATTTTCTAAATTTAAGCTGTCAAACAGATAATTGTAAAATGCATAACATGATAAGATTAGTTATCATATCATAACAATTATAATTTACTTTTGTTGTCTTAAAATTTAAGATCTTCTTGGTTAGTAGCTTTCAAGTATATTACACAATTATTAATTATAATAAACACATTGACTATTAGATCACCAAAACTTATTTGTCTTTTAAAAATATCAAATGTGATCCTCAAATATGAGATGATTCCCACTTATTTGTGACTTAGGTTTCTATCATTAATGTCTTCAGTGTAGTTCTCAGCATATAGTCTTCATGATTTTGATTAAATTTATCCTAAATATTTTATTATTTATGCTACTGTAAATGAATTTGTTTATTTTCAGATATGTTAACAGTATATATCATTTTTTTCACATATTAATTTTGAGTTTTGAAAGTTTATTGGGTTCATTTATTGATTCTAGATTTTTTAGTGGAATTTTCAGCATATTCTATAGAGAATATCATGTCACAATATATTACCTGGATCCTGAAATACCATGAAGTCACTTTTGTCTGAAGATGGATACCAAATTGCTGTTGTTGGTAGCAAATAAGGGATACACATGAGGGATATCTTAACAATTTTGCTGATATTTTCTTCCCATTATCTTTTCAAAATATTTGGGAGGGTGAGTTGCTTTGTTATTATACTTTTGGTACTTTATATCCTGTTCATTTTTATCACCATAAAAAAGTTCTTCCCTCATATGTGGTTGCCATAGTGTCTTATACAGAGTAGTCTAAAGAGGAGCTATCTGTTTTAGAAATCTACTGATAGAAATATAATAATGGGGACTAGGGATTATTTCTGCTGATAATTAAAGAATTAGTGATTCCCTTTTACAACTCTCTTCTGAGTTACATGGAGTAGGAGAATAGCCAAGTGCAGGCTTACTTTCCACCATGAGGAGAGTGTTCTGATAGAGCTACCCAAAACAGGTTGGTCATGGCTGAGTATCATTTACTTTTACCACTTCCCCATTCCAGCTGTACTATTACTTAGTAGTTCTGGTTTCTCTAATTAGCCACGTGTGTGTATATACACACATACATATATATCATGATATATACACAAAAACATATATCATGAAATCAAAACTATAAAAGTGTTCATTAGAAATAGCTGACTATCAAGATGCTGAGTGTGAATTTATAGGAATTTATTTTTAAGGTATTTCAGTTATCAGAGAGGATCTAGAGACAGAAGTAAAGATAAGGCTTATCTGGAGGTATTCAAAAGCATTCTTTAGGATTTACTGCTTTATTTCTACATGATTCCATACTATTTAAAATCAAACTGGACATTATCTAAAACTATCTTGCATATCACCAAGTGGTAGCCTCCTCTTTATAAATGTGATTCTAGAAATCATAGATCTGGGACATCAAAAGATGTTTAAGAATAGCATCATTCCCTTAAAGCTTATGGTGGAGTCATGAAGACATTTACCAACACAACCACAACTATAGTATGTGATGCTTCATGAAACAATGCAGGCAAACTGAGAGAAGTACAGAATGTCATGGAAAATAAATTAAAGACAATATAGAGATAGTTTTTGACTTGGAACCCAAAGATATGCTTTTTGATGTAGACAGTAAAAAATAATATTTAATATTATCAGTTGTAAATGATTAAAAGATCTCATGCAAAAAGTAGAGTTTAAGGGCAATTCAAAAACAAGGAGGTATGCAGAATGTACGGAAATGTTGTAAAATCAGCTTGGTTACAAGAAGAGTAGAGGAAGAACAGATGAGAGAGGATGAAGCAATGTGCAGGATGTAACCAAGACAATTTGGTCATATGGAGGTAGACAGCAACTGTGCAAGCACTTGGAAATAGAAGATTAATCTGACCAGGTTGTATAGGTAAATGATAATGAGACCAAAGATGGGACACGATGGCTGTGACCCAGAAAACTGGCAGCAGAGACTTGACTACAGTGGTGAGCATTAAAACAACAATAACAGTAAAATAATAGTCCATTCTATATTCAAGGATTCCATACTGGCACACTCAGTCAAGTCCCTTCATGTACGGTAGTATTGATATTTACAATATCTCATAGAGATTGACAATGTTTTCATCCTTATTTTATAAATGAGGAACTATGTTAAAATCACATAGCAGAATAGGAGTTCATATACAGAACACTTAAAATCTTAGAGGATAAACTTTTAACTAAAATACCATAGCAAATGGGAAGGTGAAGAAATAGCTCACTTAGAGTTACTATGACATCAAAGCGAGATGTTGCATCATTTACAGGCTACAGAACTAAAGAGGAGATCAATTATAAAACTAATAAATTGAGTACATGTACATAAGCTGATCTTTAAAAATAGGACAATTAAAAAGAGGGCAGTAGTTATGGAGTATCATAAAAATACAGTGGAAGTGTTAAGAAATTTGTAGAAAAATCAAGGCATCTGTTTGACTGGTGGTTCTGACTGGTACCCTGTCTAATTTGTGAGCCTAGGCTCAAGGTCCTAAATTTTTTCTATATTTTTCTATTATGCATCAAATAACATGAAAGGGAGAATAGAACTTTACTAATACTTTTTCTAATACAATTTTAAGTACATTTCATTAAAAATAGATACTCTATCGTATAGGAAGGATTATAATCTTTATTAGTAAGTTCACATTCTTCTGTAAATACTTTATACTTTATTATAAAATTATAAATTCAAGTCCCCTGTTTACCTTAATTAATGTCAAACTTGTTAAAGAAATAAGCTCCTTCAATTTTACTCTAGGGTAGGAAACAAACTAGCTAAAAATTACTGATGATAGATCAGCCTGGGGACTAATCATTAGGTGTATCACAGCAATGTGTAAGATTAATTTGTCCTTAGATTACTGAAATGAATATCATGTTTGTTCTTGTGGATCTATTAGTTAGAGTTCCAAAGTTTCCTTAGCAGTCAAGAAATCATTTAGTTGAAAGTAAGGGTGAGAATTACAGACACAAGAGGAAGGTTCATCTTATTTAGGTGCTAATAAGATTTAACATCTTCAGTGTGCCAGATAATGTTCTAATGATTTTGCATACACTGGTATCTTTAATCCTCCATGGTTTTAAGCAAATATTGTTATTATGTGTAATATATATATATATATGTGTGTGTGTGTGTGTGTGTGTGTGTGTGCAAAACTTAAAGCATCAAAGCATTACCTGGTAACAGGTAAGCTAAGTTTCAAATCAATCACTATAATTACAAAGCTATATTCTTCTGCCATTTATAAATTCTGTTTAATAGTAGCATTTAACTTAAAAATATCAGATGAATCTTTATACATAAAAAATGGAAAAATAGTTTTGTTAGGTATATATAAAATTCATACTTAAGGTATAAGACATTGCTACAAAAATAAATATGATACTTTGTTGTGTTATGAACTGTTTATTTTTTCAATTCCACAGTCTTCTGAAAAACTTATTGTACTAAGTAACTCAAATAATATTACCACATTGATATAATTTAACTGAAATTGGTTAAAATGACTATGTTTAGCCATTTTTCATACACTGAAATTAGCAGTTTGATTACTGTAAAATAATTTGCTCTAGCACAGAATTTTAAATAGAAGTATTTATTATTATTATTAATTATTATTGTAGAAGTTTGAGTGGCAAATTAAAAACAGTCACTACATAACCGATTATCAAAACATTTGATCTTGATTTATAGTTTTGAGAAGTTAATTGTGATAATTCAGTTATTTTTCTCTATGTTTACTGTGTTGAGGTTGGTCAAGAGGGAGAGGAAGCAGGAATAAGATATTAGAAGTCTCCAGAAATTCATTATCCATGCAAGCTTGTTTTTCTCCTGAGACATAACATTTTGTCTGCTGATAAACCCTTCCATGGAAGCACGTAGAAAAGGAGTAGAGAGAGGTAAGAGATGGGCTCTTCTCTTTAATCCTGCAGAAAGTGTGTCCATACACTCCTGATTCCAGGGAACTGCATTCCCTTTTCTCCTATAATCTACTCAGACTTTCATCTGTTTCATACCTTAACTTTGAATATCTAAACATCAAAGATTTCTCCTGAGATAAAAAGAAAACAAAACTAATACAAATATATACATCTTCATTGAATCTCACAAACCCCTATCTTGATTAAAGCGCCACTGTGATCTCAATGCCATTAGACCTTACATCCAGCCCTGCCCCACAATGCAATATTTCTACTAAATATGCTTTACAAGATTGAAAAATGAGTAATTTCAAGAAAGGACCATTGAAAACTTTAATTGATAAATGGAATTTTTTCTTTTTCACTAAAAGCTCAAAAGTGTGAAGTAGCAGCTGTTGCAGTAAGATTCTACTCCGTGTAGGATAAAAAGACATGAAAAGTCTTTCTCAAACGTTATAGAGTAGTGATTGCAATGGTCAATCTCTATACCTTTGTTGGGTTGACTGCTTTGCCTGAATCTATAGGTTGTCCTCCCCTCTAATGACTAGTAGTCTAATTGAGCATTATTCCCATCTCATCTCTAAGCTATGCTATGAACTAGATGAAATCGGAGACAGATTAATGAATGTGTTTGTACTTCTATCATTTTCACTTCCTAACTAATTTGTTCTAAGTAGTTAGATGTGATTAAATAGATACTAGATTTTACCCCCAACTCGATGTGTTTCAGTAATAAATGAAAGCTTGGGAAGCTAGAAAAGCCTTTGGCAATTGTAAAATATCAGAAAAATTATAATAGTAAACACTTCAAAATTTCACAAAGAGGGTTATGGTTTTTTTTTAGAAGTTTCACAAATTTTGGTATATGTATGCTCTAGAGTTTTTCAGATGTTATTGCATTAGTGACACTTCTAATAATACATTTTTGTCTTCAATAAAGAAAATTTCAACTTCATTCAAATTATAACTCAATGTATCAAAAGTTCTTTCCAAATATTTTATTTAAATACTCAGAAGTCCTCTAATCATCTCAAGTACATTTATGAAATATAGATGGAATCTCAAAAGAAAATGTAATTAAATTAATAAATATTTCTGCAATGAATTAGGCAATGTCTAGTTATGCCAAATCTTAGAGACTGGATAAATGTTCTAGATATTAGATAAATGTTCCTTATATCTTCCATTTTTATTAAAAAATAGGCATAAATGAATATATAAGTATGTGTATACAGAAGTAAATGTTTGCATGCATGTATATTTACATATATGTATACATGCATATATCTATGTATGTGTGCATATATTCTATATAATCAACTCCAAACTATCAACAAGTGGATGAAGTCAAAAAGTACATCATAATTAGTAATCATAAACCATTGTTGTTGGCTGAACTGTTTCCCTCCAAAGTTCATATGTTTACGCCCCAAATTCTACTACTTCAGAACATCACTGTGTTTCAATGTGGGCATTTCAGAGGTAACTAAATGAAAATGTGGATCAAAGCCAATCTCACTGGTATCCTTGTAAGAAGAGATTAGAAAACACACACAAACACACACACAACACTGAAGAGACACATGGAGAAGGTGGCAAAGCCAAGAAGAAAATCCTCAGAAAAAAATAAACTGCTAATGCCTTGATCTTGGAATTTTAGCCTCCAGAAATGTGATAAAATAAATTTATGTTGTTTAAATGACTCCATCTGTGGCATTTTGTTATGATAGCCCTAGCAAGCTAATGCATCCACCAATTAGCAGCAAATTCTTTCAATCTGGAATCACATCCAAAATAATTGAATTTTAAATTTACTTTATTTCACTATACCTAATTAATCAATTGACCTATTGGTAGTCTAAAGCCAGATGATATTTTATGTATTCTCTCATCAAACTCCAACCAAAAATGTCAGTGTTCTAGAATGATTCTGAATATGCATCCTTGCCATAATATGCCATTTAATCCAAAGCAAACAACCAAGATTTTCGATTGACCTTTCATAAATGCTGATGATCCACTCTTTCATCCTGACAATCATCCTGTGAGTTAAAGCAATGATTGTTAGCACAATTTTAACCTCATTGTGAAGATAAAGCACAGATAAACAATATTCAATGGATACAGTTGCTCTTTTTCTGTGGTTAATAAGTATGTTCTTTGTTCCAAAGCTTGTTTTCTCAGATTATACATATGAAAAGAAGAGACATTATTGGGGGAAAAAAAAACTGTTTTGCTACGGTTTGCAAGGCAGATGGAAATGTAGGTAGTATCAATGCCAGCAAATCTCACATTTGTTACATCCACTAACTTGAAAAGTAGCAGTTAGGTGGTTTACAATAGTCTAAATCATCCTATTTGCGTCATCAACATTTCACGACCTCTTTTACACTGGAATTGTTCTTGCTTCAGCATCCTACACAAGTGAAAGTGTTGAAAGACAACATGATACAGGGAATCTTATCATCAATGTTAGCCTTTTCCAAAGACTATTAATGACTTTTTTGTGGAAAATTGTCAAAATAGCTGTGTATTTCATTTTGATGCCTTTTCTCTTATAACTGAGGCTTAATATGTCTCCTGTTTGCATCATTACTATTACTTTTCCTGAATGTAATTAATCCTGTGGACATTTGCTACCATAGCTTGTTACTTTAGACAGAGTTGTTGAGGTTGTTATGACTCACAGTGTAACCCAGCAGGAGGTGGCTCAACCTTTCCTGTGAGATAGTAATTAGAGGCTGTTATTACAAACAACTTAAGCACACAAATAGACTGACTGAATTTCTAGCTTTATAAAGGTAAAAAAAAAAAAAAAACTATCTTCAAAGGAAGAACCATGGATCTAATATTATATATGTTGTTATGTTTAACTTTTGCTTCTAAAGCAGGCTCTGTCCCATGAACTTTCTATTTAGCCTACAGAGAAAAATTGTGATTTGCATCTTCCTGTAGTCTATTATTTTTATAATAGACTTCCTGAAGTCTATTATTTATTTTCATGTTTTTACCATTTTAAAATAGTCTAGATTTACTCTTTACCTGCAGTAAGAAAGAAAAAAGTAATATTAGCTTACATTAATGATTATCTTAGAATTATTAAATTATAAGCTAAATATGAAGAGTTGGGCTACTAAGTTCATCTCTTAGTGAATGATGTCCTGTTAATATTAAAGGTAACAGCAATAGTGTAAAATAATTATCTTACTTCATAAATTTGTTTTACCTTTAAAAAAGTATTTCTGATATAATTTGCCATTATATGCAAACACAATACTCCCCTTCCACAAAGAGCTATGAAATTACTTATAGATATTGCTATTTGTTTTCAATGTGGAAGATGAACAATATCATGCAATCTATACATACAGATTTACTGAAAACCTGTAATAACTTCCTGAAAAACATTTTAAATACTGACAAGACTAAGTGGCAAATACTTATGTTCAAGGAAAGAAAAACAAAAATATAACTAGAACCTATTTGAATGAAGCAGAACTTCTCTCCTCAGAGCATACATAATTAATCAGCTTGATTATCCCCCAATACACCAGGGAGTAACATCCCCAGCCTCATAGCAGAATGTCTGCTTCAAACTCTACACCTATTTCAATTTGTTTATCTGGGTTCCATCCTGTTAATATTAAGATAAATTTGGGGAATTTGTCATGACAACTTTAATGAATAGCAAAAAAATAATCAAGAGGACACCTTCCAAAAAAATTGTAATAATGGGCCCTGTAGCCTTTTAAGCATACCCGAGTTTGCATTATTCTTCAATGTGTGTGTATGTGTGTGTATCTGGGTGTGTTTCCATGCGCGGGTGCACACAAGCATATCCATATTCACCAGCACACTAAAGAAAGGACAAATGAGGGTAGATAACTTAATTCATAGTGTGTACAGCATCCAAGTTTAGGAGTTCGTGAAACTAATATTATGTTGGTGCTTGAAATTAAAATTTTCCACACATAAGTACTCTTTCACACTGCATCAAATATTGGTACATTAGAGTAAGCTTGCAGGTTTGGCTTTAGATGTAAGGGAAATGCAAGGGTTGAATATTTTGGCATGAATTAGGTCAACCCTCCCTTATACTTTCTCTTCAAAGATATTCTGTAGAGTCTCCTTTTATGGCTGAAGGTTTGTTCAATATTTTACATTTTACAATTAATGATTTGGCAGCGCTAGCTCAGATGTAGAGGGAGTATGTGTTAGCCAAGACTTAAGCTGAAGCACAGGCTTCAGAGACTTGCAGATTTCAGAAAAATAGATCCTTCAACTGGTTCCATTTCTTTTCAACTCTCCAAGTTTTCCCTTTATTTCTTTTCCACCTTTGAATGCTTTTGATAGATAGATAGATAGAGCCAAAATCACACAAAGGTTCAGTAAATGAAAGCATTTTGACATTTAATATGAGAAGTTTTCTGATTTTATAAAGTGTATAAACTATTTCCAACAAAGAAGATTAGGTCCAAACAACTGCAAATAAAAGATTATTAACCTGCCAGATAATCTAGTATAATTACTAGATTCCCTTGGCCATATTTACTGATATTTTGCTTATCAGTTGATACCCAGGAAGGTCCTCAAGATGGGATCTGGAACTGGTAGGAATAAATGAGTTAATAAGGTCATTATTGGATAGATAATTTGGACTATTTGAGTTTAGATGGTGCTAAGCTTCCTTAGATTCAAGAGAATCAGGAATAGAGGACATGGATCGTTTGCTTCCTGGGCACAACTGTTGGTAAATACAAACTTTGTTTTGTCCCAATGGATCATGTGATATTTCTTTCCTTTCTCTTCATATGCCTCAGAAGCAAAGGTTCAGGAGCACTGGAGGCAGGGAATTCAAAATGCCTGTTAACTATTGAGTTGTTGAACTGTGTCAGATGAACATCCATTTCCATGGGCATGTGTTTCCCTAACAAGAACAAGAGAAGCTGACAAGAGAAGTTCAGAGCTTCTAGAGATGTAGTTGAGAGGATGCCTGCACTTTTGGTATATTTCTAAGTAGATTTATAACAAAATTGTGAATAGTCAGTGGTGTTTCTTGTTCTTGTTAACATGAAATCAGAAAAAAAGAAAGGTTGTGGTTCTTATCCAGGAAATGTTTTCAGTGCCAGACCTAGGAAACTGGCTGGGTCAGAGGGAATATTTACTAGTGTTACCACTGAGACAGGGAGTGTCCACTTCTGATTCTCTACCCTACCCTTTCTCTCATTCCTTTAGACCTTTTACCATTTTTATATTCAGAAGGTCTGTGCTGTGGGAGCCTGTGGGTCTGTTTCCATTGTAGCAAGAAAAATCTCTTATTTTTCTTTCCCATTTCAAAGGAACATTGAGGAACATTGCACTAAACTAAAGGACTTACTATTTCTATCCTCCTGATAATTCCCCTAGTAAAGCTTGACCATGTTCCCTGTAGTGATGGAAAGAGACCATTAACCAAATGTTGGTATACAAATAGCATTCCAGGTTGGACCCAAGGGATCCAAGAATGACTCCAGCCTCCAAGCTACCGCAAATTACTTAGCGGCCCTATGATCATCTTGTTATATAACTGTACTAGCAGGTAGAGTCCATCATCTAGGAAAATTCAGGCCAATTCATTTTCTCCTCCTGACTACTGAAATAAGGATATGTGCATACTTCTATCATTGCTTTGTGAAGTTGGTTTGTAACTGTACCTATGTGTTATTCTCCTTTGACCTCAAAAAAAAGTACTGAGATTGTTTTCTACACTGTTGCATCTTTACGTGCACAAAAAATATTCACTAATTGACAAAATGGAAAAGAGAAATAGACTTCAGCTCCAGAAATTAGTTCTGTCTGTAATGCTAAATACCACTGAAATAATGACTGAAGCCATCCTAGTAAAGTCTTGATTGACTTTTTATTTCTACTTTGTTCTCGAAATATCATTCAGAAACGATACTTTTTAAGCATTGAGCTGACCCCTTCATCCTAATATCTTTCAGCTTTTCCTCCCACATATTTAATGAAAATATTAACTTAGAGAAATAAAATTTATTCAACATTTGTTATATCCAAGGCAGTTTTCTAAGTGCTTGACACATATAAATTTATTTCATATAATTGTTATAAGATTAGTATTTTTAATTTTATAGTGTTAAATTTGAAGAATGCCCCACATTAAGAATTTTGGTGTTTTTTTTTCACCAAAACAGTAAGAAGCCTTAAAGTTCTCACCAACTTTCTAATTCTTCATCTCCTGACTCTAGGTTGCTGACCTCCATTTTCTTGGAAAACTCACATTTCTAAGCTCTTTCTCTGTCTCTCTTCAACTCCGTGAAAATCTTCTTCAAAGCCCTTTGTCAGTTTTACAACCCAACAGTGTTTTTCTCAAGAACCTGAGAACCCTCCTTTTGAAATGAAAGCACTGAGTAAGTTCCTAATGTCCCAGTCTCTGTGAAAAGTTAGGAACTTATCTTCATAAGCAACAATTAACTAACACAGACATACTCTCTGCATTTAAAACTTTCCCATATTTTCTTTCAATGAGGTTGAGTTTTATCATACCCTCTTACAGCAACAATCTTGACTCTTGTTGTAACAGTCTTGAATAAAGTCTTCCTCCTATTGAACCTGCACAAGGCAATTTTCCTCTGAAATTTGCAGACATCTTTAGCTTCCTATAGCATTTATATACTGTCTCTTTTCTCTTTATTTTTATAACCAAAAATTCACTTCACTGATAGTTATATGCCTCTAAAAATAATATCTTAGTTTCTCATCCTTTCCTTTTTTCTCTACTGTAAGAGGGCAGTGGATTTATACTTATCCCAATCATCTTTCCCTCATTTTCTTTTTTCAAAATCACATTGACTAACTTCATAGGATGCAATTTTGCCAGCCATCCTCCTTGCTAAACAATGTTTCTCCTATTTTTTCTTACTAGATTTTTTTCCTACTGTCACCAGTTAAATCTCCCCATTCTCTATAAATATATTTTCCATATTCTTAGCGACATGATCCCTAGTTTTTGTTCTCATATCATCAATATAGAATATACAAAGGGAGTGAAAAAGAAACTGAAAGCAAGGATTTTCTGAAGTGTTTGATTACATTAAGAACCAAGATATAGATTACATTGATTTTACTATATGGAGTAATTTCTGAGGAGAAAATCTTCAGGAATATTTCTGTAGAAAGGAGATAAAGGAACTAATTTGATATTCAACAAGTGGGAGAGAGATGCCATTGTTAGGGCAGATGCCTTTCCTAAAACAGGAGGTAAACATGCTGCCTTCCCCTTTTCTCCTGTGGTAAATGTGTCCAGAAAACATACTGTATCCCTAAGAGAATTCTTGGTATTCACAACATCTTTAATAATAATAACAAATTTAAGAACACAATGAGTCCCCTGCCTCTCCCACATAAGAGCAAAGCAGTACTAATTATCTAGCACTAGGAAGTCAGTGCCAGTGTGGATTTACGTTCCCTTCCGAACTAGAATATAGCATCACAATTGATTTTCTTTTTCCAATTCTAATTTTTCAGACCTATTAAAATGAGTCTAAACCAAAATGCCTTGAAAGAAATAATATTGGCTTTCTCCCATTATTCCTTTCTTTTCCCCCTTGTCTCCTTTCTACTAAATCAAATTAATCTGCTTTAAAAATAGAAAAGATAAGTGATTATATAATCTTCTAAGGGAGGCATGAAGCTGTGGGACATAAGGCACAAATGAAATGCTCACATATCGGGCATATTTAGACAATATGCATGTCAACCCAAGCCTTTTGTGGCCCAGTAGTGCGATGCTGCAACAAATGGAGGTGGTGAGCTTCTCCTCTATCTGAGGACCCCAGTGATGTAAAACACCTTCTGAGGGAAAAGAATTTTTTCCACAAGCCCAGAGAAATTGTTAAGATGCCACTCAGAGCTCATGTTGCTTAGAATTACAGCCTGGAGGCAATGAAGAACCCCTGTGACTTAATCCTGACACAGGAGAGGAAGGGGGGAGACTTTTTTTTTTTTATCAGCCCAGCTGCTACTGTCACTGTAGTTTAAAAATCCTACTTGAGACTTGCTTCTAATTTATAAGAAAAAAAAAAAGCACTATTCAATGAGAAGGCAATCCAATCATTTCAGATAGTGAAACTTCACTGTAACAGAAGCAGGGTCTCCTCAGCCTCATCTCCTAACTCATTCCCTAAAGCCCAAGCTCCAGTTACATCTGATCCTGAGAAGACCAGATTTTGTCCAAAGAAAAAGTCAGTTGAGGGGAGGGATGATATTCTGGGTGAACAGAGTTATTTTAAGAAGTCATCGGCATTTGCATTTCTAAACTATTAGGAGATAAAATGAAGGGCAAAAATTAAAATGCATATACATATATACATGTTTTAAAATCTAATTTGGGGTCACAGCTGTAATTGCAAAAGCTTTGGATTGTGTGTCATGCTGGAATAATGTCGTGTTAGTGAATGCAACGCATTCAGCATTACTTTATGCCTCACTGCATCCTAAGTGTGATGCTATTTCAATACAACACCTACCACTTTTAGGTCTTTATGTTTAAGTATGTCTTGCTGGATGAAATCAAGCTACAAATTGGATGAAACTGGGTCCTCCCAGTGGATTATACTGCTAGAAACTCCCAAACCCAATTGTTTTCTAAGTCCAATTCTGAGAATTCAGAATTCAAATTATCATGATTTTTTGCACTGAAAAAATAAATACAAAAGCTCAATTTGCTGCAGAGATAAGAAGCTGGGTGTTTTTGGCCATAAAAATAAACTTTTTTCCCACGCAGACATTTATAATGGTTCAGAAAGTAGAGCAAGCAATACAAGACAAACATAACCTGTAGAAATTTGATACAAAATAATATATATTCAAGCATTAAGCAAAAAAAGGGTTTGCATTCAAACAACTCCATCCAAAATATTTCACAGAAAAGCTGCTGTGTTAATTGCCTTTCATCCTTGTTTGGTAGCTCAAGCCACTGCTACCTAATTTTGTGATTACAAGTATACTGATTTTCAAAGATAATGTTCAGATCATAATGTTCATTCATTAGGCAATTAAAGGTGGGTTCAGAAGATTGACACCACCCTGACAAGATTCATATTTTACTAAGTCTTATAAAAGATAGTGAAATTTTATATGTAGTTTCAGTATAGCAGATAACTCAGTAGTAATATTTTTACTACAACATTTTGGGGGCAAGCAACTCTAATCCAGCAAACTGCTGAAAACAGAAGCTCTTGTTCCACACACATTTTAATTAAGCAACATGAAAGCTATAGTTTTAAGAGAGAAAATAGCTAATAAAGAAAAATACTACATTATCTATGGTTTTACATTGACTTAAACAAGTTTATGTTTGGTCTAGTCATCAAAAATCATTAAACCTGACAATAGTTATCTTAGGGGAAATATACACTAAATATTATCATTACATGTGAATACATTTGAATTTGTTTTCATTGAAAAGGAAAGTATATTGACAATGTTGTAGGTAAAAGCATTCTGCTATGTGGAGATTATTCTTTCCCAGCTCAGGAACTAGGCTTCTCTGACACAGGTCTCTAGTTCTGTGGTCAAAAACACTCTCCTATCCTTAGAAGAATCTAATAGTGCAGACTTTGTGACTTCAGAAATTAGATTGGACTAGAGGCAGAATCAACACCAGATGAAAACAATTCATAAATAATAATAGCAATAAACGTGTTGAAGCATTAAAGAAGTAAAAAATATCGTTGAGAAAGCCAAATACAAAAAAATTAAGGTGCAGAAGTAAACTGACAAAATACATTCTCTCCACCTACATCCCCTACGATTATATTTGTAATCACAGTATTTATAATTCTCTCTATGCAGGACTGATTCTTGTCAGTATACTATGTCTTACTGTTCAATTTTCCCTTCTCCCTTCCCATCATTATTGTTTTCTCAGCTTGATGACTAATGTTCTGTTGTGTGTTAGTAACCTAGTGGCTAGTTCTATGCTTATTGATTTCATACTTCCCTTCCTCATTGCCAACCTCTCACCATGTACCTAAACACCTCCCCAGTAAAGCAGGACAATCTGTCTGGTGGGCTTTATACAAACAAAATTTATACACACTACTTATCCTCATTATTTGTAAATTCTATTTGCAAATTTTCCTACTCTTTTTTAATTCCCCAAATTGATACTTGACAATAATTAACATATTCACAATCATCCGTGTCCACATGCAGAAGTGTGAATTTGAATGTCTCGATGCACAGAGATCTGATATGTTGACACAGGTCTTGTTTTAAGTATTATACTGTACACAATTCTCCTTTTTGGTCTATTTATACCCACAGTTTTCTTACTTTTGTACTTTTTGTTTTAAAAAGAAACGTGCTGAAGTGCTATTCAGTGTTCCTAGATGCAAGGAGCCTGTGGTCTATCTTATAAAGATAAGCTTTATCCAGAAATGAGAAGCTGGGTTGCTGGCTCAATTTTAGTCTTAATGAGTCAACAATACATGCTAAACAATATGTCTATAAATTTAAAATATAAAGCAAGGTTAAATATTGATCCGCTGTTGAAAATGTTGTGACCAGAGACTAAGAATCACCTCAATTTATTTCTCCAAAGAGCAATATTTCAGTAGTCACTAATTCACTGTTAGCAGTGCCTTTATAAAACATAATCACTAGGAATAACAAGTGCGTGTTATAGCTGGGCATGGTGGTGCATACCTGTAAGCCTAGGGAACCGCGACTAGGGCCAGGGATCATGATTTGAGTCCCGCCAAGGGCATGTAGTGAGACCTAGCTCCAAAAACGTATCGCTGGGCATGGTGGCATTCACCTGTAATCCCAGCTACCTGGGAAACTGAGGCTGAGGATTGCTTGAGTCTGTGGTACCTCGGGCAACGTGCACCTGTGGTTCCACAGGCAAAAATACCTAGCCTCTCAAAAAAAAAAAATACCTAGTCTCTCAAAAAAATATATATATGTATATATACATATTTACATTTATTGCATGCATACATATATATGTATATACATACACACAGTCACACACTGCACACAGGAACCAAAAATTACATATAATTTATAAAATCAAATACTTTAGACAGTAAAGAATATCTCATTAAATTATAGCCATTACTTTACCAGTTATGAATTTTAATACTCATGCAGTAAATGCAAAATGTAGTAATAAGTTTAGTTATGAAATAGCATATCCTTGGATAGATGTGATTATGCATTCCATGACATGTTCACATTTGGGATGCAACCAAAATAATAAAGGAGATAATGAAATTTTAATAATTATATATAATAAAAGAGTACATGTTAAAATTTTGAAGTGAAGTATAAAAGGAGCACATTTAAAAATTGTAATGTTGGATACAAATATTTAGAAATTAGATTAAAACTAATATTTAATAATTATACGAAGAAAGCTTTAAAACTTAGGACATAAACATGGTCTAAATCCAAAAGAAGAATTTCATTTTCTTGAAGATTACTTAATTTTACAAAATCATCATTATCTTTTATTAACCTATAAATTTGATGCAATCACTCTTAATTTCAGCTAAATGCTTGACAAATATATTTAAATTTTACATATAAATATCTCCTAGACAAGTATGAGAAAGAATTAAGAAGGGGACATTATTCTGAATTGATATGAAGATAAACTAAGGTAAAGCAATAAAAGTTATATATCAGCAAGAAAAAAAATTTGGCCAATGGGTAAAACAATATATGCCTAAGAAGTTATTATTTAATCCAAAATAAAAGAGATGGCTTTTTCAGAAGTGATGTAGAAGATAGTGGCTTACTTTGTAGAGCAAAACAAAAGTGACCCATAAAAATCCTGATAAAGTACAGGGTTAAGTGAATTAAACACTATTGGATCAGTGGGAGAAAAAGTTTAGAAAAATATCACTGCAATGAAATGGTAAAATGAATGTTTTAAACAAAAATTCAAAAGTACAAATTATAGTCAAAATAATTATAGATGGACCTACATTAAAAATATATATTATAGATTGAGGGTAAATATTCAAAACAGTAGGTATTCAAAAATATTTTAAGAAGTTCTTTACATCAACAAGAAAAGAATAAGGATTTCAATGGAAAAATTAATACAAAAGAAATGAATAAGCAGTTCATAGAAAAGGAAATAAAAAAAGAAGAAATACCAGCAAATATAGGATGATATGCATATTCGTAAGTAATCAGAAAATTAAAATTAAACAACCAACTTTTTAATAACCTATCTCCTTAACTGCCAAAAATATAAACCCAGAAAATACCAAATGTTGTTAAGAATGTCGAGCTAAGAGGCCATTATTAGGTAAACATAAATTGGTTTGGTCTCTCTGAGGGGTAACATGGCAATCTCAGATAAATTTACTGTATTTATTCTCCTGGTCCCAGTTCTCATGGAGGGTTAAGGAAATTCATCACACTATACATGGTGTCAGGGTGCTAGAGATACTCAGTAAGTCTGTCACTGGAGAGGAGTCATATTAGCTTTGACAAATGTATACCTCAAATTTCTATTAAGCAGGTAAAAGCAAAGGAAAAAATCTCTACTAACCCACCTAGGTGTTAAGAAGAAGAATATTGAGTAAAACAAGAAAAAGTGATGGGGAGAGCACTTATGCAATACCACACTAAACATACATGCAACAAATTGATTACATACTTGCATGGACTAGTGATGAAATGGTGCAGTGACTGAAAGATATGTTTCCCTTCAGCCTATGCCACTGTTTTATATAGATACAACAATAACCTCCCCTGAAAATACAGCATTTTTGAATCTTTGTGTACTATGCTATAGTTCTTTCTATAAAGAATGTCTGACCAGAGACAAATACTCATGCTACACACAGTTCAGACTCTAATGGAAATATTTAGTCTAGATTTGAGGCTGTACTGAAAAGCAGAATCTTGGTAAGTGGATAAAAAGTTTGATAGGTGAGAGGACTACAAATTGCCTAAAATGGAGAGCAAAGGAAAATGACACCATTTTGCCTGGAAGCCTAAAAAGTGCATATTTCTCTCTTCAGCACATTTATGGTTCTCATGGATCAGAGAGGTGATACATTGACTATAACTTGGCAGTGAGGGTGACAAAAGCAACAAGTGAAACATATAGACAAATAGATTTAGTTTACAAGCAAAAGGGAAAATTCTAACAGTGAGAAAAGTCCAAAATGGGCTTTGTTACTGAATGAATTTCTTGCCTGACATTTTCAAGCAAATGTAAACAACATATGTTAAGAATGCTGAGAGAGTCTTGTCTTAGAAGGGAGTGGCCTGTAGTAACCCTTTTACCTTTTAAAATTTATAAATCTAAAAGATTTTTAGGAGACTCACTGTATAGAAACATGAACTGTTAAGTCATTTGTTTTGTTTTATTCAATTTTGGAGCAAACCATGACTCCAGGGGCTAAATAAGCTTTTAAAAGAAAAAAACAAAAAACAAAAATAAAACACTGAAGAATAACTTGAGCTTTTTCTTCCTCTCGGGACTATTTGTAATGCCATTACTTCCTTACTCATCAGCTCATAATGACATTGATAATGAAATTTTTGATGGTTTTATGTATATCCTCATATCAATCTGTTTTCATGGCTGTGATTAGAAGCTCTCCACAAACTTGATCATGTACCATGGACATCTGTTTTTCTCCATTAGATTGAAAAAAACAAATTCAAGCTGTGAAGCTTTCCATGCTTCCTTATGACTCAAATATCCATAGTAAAAATGGTTAATCATTGTAGCTTCTGGTCCTTGAGAAACTCTCATTGACGGTGTCCCTGACCTTTGAACTCTTCTAATGACATATTAGCATATAGGCTCAAAAGATAAATATCTCACACCCTTTTCCTTCTTATCCTATGATTTACTTATACCCATGCTTTTCCTTCTTTCACATTCAAACCATAGATTAAAGTACACAAAACATTCTTGGAAGAAGTCCTAACAGAGATAGAATGAAAAAATTTTAAATGATCTCAAGTAAAATAAGTAATAGTGAACTTTGTCTCAATCTGGTGTACTCAGTTGTTGAAGGTACGTTAATCAGTTCTGATTCTTGGAAAACTGTATGGAGGATACTCTACTGAAAATGAAACTATCATTCAATCCAGCAATTCCAATACTGGGAATCTACACAAAAGATACCAAAACATCAATTCAGAAGGGCACCTATACTTGGATGTTTATTGCAGCACTATTTACAATAGACAGGGCTTAGAAACAACCCAAATGTCCCCAAACTGAAAAATGGTTTTAAAAGTTGTGGTATATTTAGAAAATGGAATAACATTCAGCAATAAAAAGATAAAATTTGATGCATTTGTGATATCATGCATGGACCTAGAAAGAATCATCTTAGTGGAAATAAGCCAGAAAGATAAAGACAAATACCAGATGGTCTTATTTATAGGAGGGATATAGGGAAAATGAACAAAAATAAAGAAAAAGTAAAAATTAACAAGTTGACAACAGAACTAAAGCATACAACTAGGAAGGGATGCTTCCTGGGGGAGGGGATGAGCACAAAACACAGATGATAGTTCACAGATTATGTGGTGATGGGAGAATCCTGGGGAATGCTAATATGTTTATATATAGATATAGATATATAGATATATGTGTGTATACGTGCATGTGTTTGTGCATGTGTGTAAAGAAAGACAAAATAGAATATAAGTCTACACTAGAGACACTTTTCTTTCTTTGTTCTCTGGTCATGAAAAACATTTGACTATGTTTACTTCTTTTTTTACTCCAAGTACAGCATTCTTACATAGGTGCACTTTCCATTTTACTGAACTTTATGAAAAGATCAGAAACCAGAAAAGATTATGAGAAGAAAATAATGATATCACTAAACAGAAGTTTGTAATATTAGATATGCCTTGATGAACTTAGAGTTGTTCCAGGTAGTCACTTGCAAGAGTTTTCATTCACAAATTGTAAAGTCATTTCATCCAATACCTCATAGCCACCAAAGCCTAAAATATTTCTGGTGACTCTAGAAAAGATTTCTTAATCTCTTCCCTAGATCCTCTGAAGTCCTGTGAAATAGACTTTAAGACACTTAGCTAATCCTCAAACATAAAACTGGAGTAAATACAGAAAATAAAAGGTCTCATAAAACCTGTTGGAGAAAAAAAGATACCACAGCAGAACAAGGCATCCTTCTAAAGGGAATATATTAGTATTTTGATAATTAGCTCATTAAATATATATGTATCAGGGCCTACTATGTGTCAGTAACTCTGCCAGTTCCCTGAGATCACAAATAAGAACAACAATCTAATTCTTATTCTCTCAAAACTTGGTATAGATTTCACATATTTAATCAACTCTGAGATACTTATATAACTGTGAGCTGTAATGACTGCTATTACCACTGGGTGTTAGGAGAAATAAGAGCTAACATGGTTAAGATGGACATCTTTATTTTTCCTAAATTCTTTTCTCCTTTCTGTTAATCATAATTTTCTTTCATTAGGGATCTCTACCTGCTTATTTTGAATTTGGATTTCTAGGAAAGCTTGTAAGACCATACTTACTACCCACAAGATTGGGAATGTGACATCAGCTAGTTTAGGCGGGGAGATAGTGGGGTCGAGTAGCCACTGTTCTGAGTCACAGATTTTGGTGCAGGAGTAGTTCATGACTCATGATTATCCAATCACAGCCTATTTCAATTTTACTGGATAGGAATCTACCTTTCTTATTTCTCTTTGGGTCGTGATACAGTAAAGATGCTAGCCCAAAATTCTCAGGAGTCTACTGTTTCATGTGAAGTTGGAAAGAGACAAGGACAAACAGAAACAGAGCTATAGCCATATGACACACAAAGAGAGAATACGTCCTATTTTTGAGGATCTGGATTCAATTTTCCTTGGAATCAAAGATAAAACAAATGATTTGAAAAAATAGATTTTTCTTGTACAATCTAAGGATAAGATATCTTCAACACTTATGAAAAGGTACTAGCCATTTTGAATTTGAGTTTATCTTGAATTAAGAAAAAGGACAAAGAATTGCTCAGGTTGTGCACTGTGGTTTTGAACAAGTTCATGTGTTGTGTGTGTATATGTGTGTGTTTATGTGTTGGAGAAGGAAGAATGTAGGAAACAAAAAAAAAAGAAAAGAAAATGCAATAAAATTCCAAATACTAGTTAACCAAAAGCTGCTCTTTCATGGAACACTGCACATGACATTTAGAAACTAAGGCTCATGTGCATGCTCATACAAAAATGGGTATTCCTATTGCTGTGCACCCTTAAACTCTGAAATCCATCACTATTCTTATTTTTCTAACACTTGTCCAGTTTTCTTTGGGAATTAAGTTTCTTGTACATATCCACTTAATGTTGGGGACACTTAGACTGTGTTCTAAGCTCCCTTGCACTTGTTCATCAAGTGTCCCCATTCATAAAACTAATAATCACCAATATGTAGAGACTTCAAAATTAACATCTTTATTTCTAGATACTCGTAAGTATCCAGATACACATGCATGTATGCATGTATGCATGTATGTATGTATACATGTATACATGTATATATACCCTACCAACATTTTCTCTTGTAGATTTAAAATTTACCTCAAATTCATCAGATCATAAAAGGACTCAGGAATACCTCCTTTAAAATTTTCGTTCATCTTCCCTCAATTGATGACACAACAAGATTCAAGTCAGAATCTAGAAATCATTCTTCTTACTACTCATTCCTTCACTCCCAACATACAATTTTTATACATCCTGTGATTTAAAATAGTGGTTCTCAAAGTAGAGTCTCTGGGCTTACAGCATAAGCTTTACTTAAATGATCTTTAGAAATTTAAATTCTCAGGTTTCTCTAGATCATCTTGATCAGAAAATGATTTTAGGATTCAGCAATTTGTAAATCATGCTAAAATTTGAAAACTATTGACTTAACCTTTAAACTATGGAATATGTTAACTTTTCTCAATCTCTACTGCCACCTACCTTGTCAAAATGCCTCCATCTCTGGCTAGGTCTTTAGTAGGCTCCAAACAGGAACACTCCTTCCATCACATTTTCGTTTTTGCAGAAAAATTGTCTCGGTTATTTCCATTTTAATGAATCACCTCGTTCACCCTCTGTCACTTTGCAGATGTGAAGACCCATTCAGAAATGTTTTTCTTCACTCTTAAAGAAAACTTAAAAGTCCTCAAAGTTTGCGTTTATGGAAAATTTAGAATTTTGCTTCAGCTGCCACAAGTTAGTTTAATAAGGAACACACACATATTCATTCATTCGTTCATTCATTCATTCATTTATTCATTCAACAAATGAATGAATTTGTACACACTATGCGATACAGACGATAGGCCTTGGGACCCCAGAGATAAACTTATAGGACCTGCTTGTAAAAACTTACATCTAATAAAAGGAGATGATAAATGGGTGGATAATGAATATATTGATAAACATCGTCTGTACTATAAATAATAATAGAGATGTATCTTTAGAAAATGATTAAAAGTCTCAGAAGGGATAGCCATGAAAACAAGGACATTAAGTGTGAAGTAGGAAATAAGGACAGAGAACAGAAGAGCTATAAATGCACAGAGGCAGGTAAAAACCTGATGTTAATTGGCAAACTGAAAAGGAAGCAGTGAGGCTAGTAAGAAGAGAAGCTCAAAAAGGAGAAGAGGTAAAGTTGGAGATCAGGAAAGAACCAGACCATGTGACTTATATATCAGTTAAGCAGTTTGCATTTTATTCTGAACATAAAGCTAAACTGTACTAGCTGCTTTCCAAGAACATACATATAAAAAAACCAAAGATGGGTGTGAACATCCCTATTGAAATTCGAGTTCAAACACAGAAAATACCATTTTGATTTATTAAAACATCAGTTCATATTAAGAGTCAAGTAATCTTTTGTAAGCTAACCTTACTGACAGGTTACCATAGTTTCTAATATTGTTTCTTTAGTAAAATACTAAAATATATAAAATGAACTCTAAAATATAAATAAAAAGAACTTTAGATAGACAAACCACAAAGTCAGGGATAATCCTGCAGGTTTAAAAATTTTCAAGATTAATGTACTTGATATCAGTATTTTTACCTCTGAAGTTAAAAGTGAAAAATGTCTTTAAGTGTTTTTGGTTTTTTAAACCTGCAGGCTTCTATCATTCAAAGAATCAGTTACTAATAGTTTTCAATCCCTGGTTTGGCTTGGACATCTCAATCACATATTGTTTTTATTTATGTTTTACTTTAACTCTTATTTTGCTCTTCTCTTGTTATTTTTCATTTATTTAAATATCAGTACGCTTAGTAAGCAAGTGGCTATATTTGTCAAGCCTCCCCCTGGTCTTCTAAAAATAAATAAATAAAGAGATCTTATGTGATGAAAAACTTGTGTAAATTAATTAAATCCAATATTTTCCTCCTACAAAATGTCCTTTTCCAGATTATCTGACTACTTTTTGGCTACATACTTTGCTGACTGGGAGGGGAGCAGAGAGGTGTAAATGATATGCACATCTAGTAATTGGGGTAATTAACAGATCTCTGGGTTATTCAGCAGCTAAAGGCTTCCTGTTTCACTCTAAGGACTGAAGGAACCAATTGGATACTTAATGACTTGTCCACACATGGGCAGAGCTCAGCTTCAATTCACTACAACTCACTGGCAAAAGGATCATAAAATACTATCTCCTACAAAGATGCAAGCTTAATAGCCATTTTCAAACTTGCTTGCAGCTATTTTAGCTGCAACATTATTTCCAATTCAGGAAATGTTTTCCAATGCAAGAGGGAAAAAAAGATATTTTTAACATCTCTGCAAAAAGAAACCTTGCTTTTAAACTTTGTTCTGCTCCTGATGTCAAAGCAGATTGCCCAACTAATTAGGACCTTAAGTTCTCAGTTTAGAGCCCTAAATTTTCTGAAAGCCTTTGCTTGACCTTGTTTACAATCAACCCTATCTATGAAAATATTCCAGTTACCAACTAGGATAATTCCCAGTTTAATTTCTTCTCTCCTACCCACCGGTGTCTCTTTGAAACCATAGGTCATCAGTGAATTGAAAAGATAAAATTTACAACTCTGTGAGCAAAATACATAAGCTTATGGCGTATCTCCTGTGTAAATTCGGACAAGTTAATTAACATCTCTGAACTGCCATTTCAGACAAAATACAGGATGCACAGTTAAATGTGAATTTCAAATCAACAATGGATAGTTATAAGCATATCCCATGTTATTGTTGGCCACCTTCAATTTGGCAGAAGCCCTCTTGACCTCAGTTATCTTAAGTGGACAAAGGGCATAATAATGGAGATAATGGAAAGACTCAGTAATATAATGCCAATAAAATCTATATATTGGTGTTTGGTATATGGTGAGACTGCAGTGATTCTAAGTTGCTGTGCTGCTGCTGCTTTTACTTTGTTCTCTAAGAAAGAAACTAAGTGGCTCAAGAACATCTGGCTACACTTTTCTACATACTAAACAAAGGGACTGAGGTGTGGGAGACAAACTCATTTCATTAACACAAATTTTATGAGATAAAATGCACCTGGGACTAAATGTTCTCATTTAGTTCTACAGCCCCAAGTAGTCTAGTTGTTCCCATTTCATGGAGGAAGATGGTTGTCAGAGAAATGTTTTGTAAGACACAAGGGAAACAGCTAGTTAAAATGAGACTCGCCTTGTGAAATTTCAACACATAGTATCTTCTTTTTGACACGTGTCCCAAAATATAATAAAAATTTGTTATAGTCAAAAGTCATTGAGTTTATAGAAATAATAACAGAAACTCCCGTTATACTAAATATCAATCTGATAAAGGTAACTAACACTTATCAAGCAACATTTGCACAATTTGTGACTTATCCCACAGTGATGTCATAAAGGTGACTTTTCTTTCACAAACAAAGCCGTGGAATTCAGGAACTTAATGTCTATCCCATCATCATAAGGTTGGGTTACATTATGTTTTAGGATGTTTTAGGCTTACAAAGACTGCTATAACAAAATGTTAGGTGGAGAGTTTTAAACATCACAAACATATTTTTACACAGTTCTGAGGTCCAGCACTAAAAGGAACATTCTAGGTTACAATTCTATTGTCATTTTGGAGTCAAAAGAAATATGTATAATGTGATGATGGAGATATTTGTAAAGATAAATAGCAAATTTATCAATAAGAATTTTCAAAATTCATTAATGTACACATAGGCACTTAGGATTCAGCTCTCTCTAATATAATAAAAAATCCCAAACTGAGAGAACAGTAATTCCAAGAGGAAGATTTGAATCTAGTTGACATAATAATTGACCTCGAGTGTGTAGAACTATCAGGAATTTTAAAAATATTTCACATAAGTATAGTGAACATTCTATGATGGGTGCATGCTAGCATCCCCTCATCCCAAATTTGAAAGTTTATAAAGTGTGGAAAGTGTAGGCAACACTCTATGGGTCAAATCAACCTCCACATGTACTTACAAATGCCAGTGAAATTAATAGCTGCTTCTGCTGAATGAGTCAATGAATGATGTCATAGGACTACTTACTGGGGGATTCAGGTAGTTCTATGACACTGATTTGTTTGCATTTAGCTTCAGTGTGAACCAAGTAAAGGAAGCTATTGTGGTAGCAGCTGGAGGAGAAATCTGTAGGAAAGATGTAAAAAAAATCTTTCAACACTTAGTGAACGTAGGTAGAGAGCATTTAATATGGACACCACTATAAATGATTTGAGCTTCAATATTGGTTTTTAAAAACACAGTCTGTACAGTGGTATTTTTATAGTCAGTGTCAAACACAGTCGTTTTTAGTTACAGCTTGCATAACAGTTCAAGATAAATCAAAGTGAACTGTTCTGAAGAGAAAAAAAACAGCACAGATTTGCTAATAGTGTAATCATTTCTTTGGCCAAAGGCTACTTTGCACTGTGTCTACATAACACTCATTCAACAAATATTTATTAAGTGTTGATTATTTGCCAAATACTGTCTTAGGTGCTGGGAATATATCAATGAATAAAACAGTCCCAGAATGCAGTGTACTTATAGCATCTCCTGTGGAGAGAAGCAAGGTAATGCAGGGTGTTAAGTGCTAAGGGACATAAGCACCGAGTACCTTAGATTCTGGAGATGTCAGTAGAAATTATGCTTGTCTTGGCTGAGGAAATTCAGGGTAAGTTTCAGCCGAGTTTAAAAAGAAGGTGATGTCTAAACACAGATCAAGGGCCAAGAAAGTGTTAGACAAGAAGTTGGCAGAGAAAATCTTCTGAGACAAGGGCTAAGTATGTTCAATTACTGAAGGTCAAAGTAAGCCCAATATAGGAAGTCACTTGCACAAATAGAAAGATGTGTGGGGGGCAGTTAAAGCATGAAACTGTAAAGTTTTTAAGGGAGTGTGCATGCTCTGAAGAGTTTGGGTTTCACTTCAATTTACTCAGATTGTGCTATTTGAAAGTGGATCTGGTAGGAATAACAGATAGAAACTGACAACTTTAAAGTGAGTTTAAGATTATAGTTCCAGAGTGAATCTTGAAGTGATAATATTGACAGAACTGGTGATTGGATGTATAAGTAAAGGTTGAAAAAAACTAATTATGATACCCAGAGTTTTGAATTAGGCAACTTGTGTACTATCATGCCATCTTCTTCTAAGAGTAAGAAGCAGATTGGAAGAAAAATGACCAGTGGTACAGGTGAAATATATTTTCATATTATCTATTCAATATGCTTTGCTGAATCACTGCTCTCTGCTTGGCCCTGTGATAAACCCTGGGTAGAGTTGTAAACAATTAGAGAAATCCTGTTGCTCACATTCTATTGATTTGCATAGATAGGTGAAAGAGCTAGGAGGCTCATTACAGAAGTTTAGAAGATATTCAGAGGTGGATGATATTTGACACCATTGGAGAGAAGAGAGAAGAGATCATATAAGAAAGTGGTGGGCAAAAAGATATAAGGATGTCAAAAAATGTTTCACAGATCCCACATATGACAGACAAAAAGATAAGAAGTTTAATTGCAAACCGTGGAGTGGGAGAGTCGTCAGAGGAAGAAGAGAAAGGACATTGGACCCACAGCAGACTACTCATTGCCTGGGCACTTGGATCTCCAGAGTCAAGGTTGGTTACTATGGTTCATAAACATATTCTTTTTCTCCATATTGTCTAGAGCCTATCCCTTTGGAATTGAGCTTGGCAAATAAATCTGTATTTAGCATTAGGTGCCAGGGATAGAGATATAAAGAAACAATGAGGCAGAGATAAAGAGGGGGGAAAAAAGAACAATTCCTTCCTCTGTGATTTTAGAAAGTCTTTTTTTTTAATTTCCAGAAGGAGACGGAATTCTAATTCTACCAATAATTATATAACTAAATAATTGCAAAAATAAATCTGGTAAAGCTGATATTCCTCTGACATTATTATATTTTAGTTTGTTTTTTCTCTTTTGTTTCTGCCTGAACACTTCCAAATAGTAAACTTTATAATTTATTATAGTAAGAGTGATGATGGTAGATGACCAATTTTTTTTTTTTTTTTAGTGCTACATGCTTGGCCATATGTACCGTACTTGCATTTGTCTAATTTACTCATCACAGCACCCTTTTGAAATCTTATCTTTGCAAACTTAGGTTCAGCGAAGTGAAAAAACTTACCAAGGATATATGACAATCTATATGGGTGGAGGTGGGATTTGAAATAGTACACCTGACTACGTATGTACTGCCAGTAGATTCCTTCTGTGACAACACTTCCATGAAGATGCAAGAGCTTTGGAGTTTGCCTTTCCACTGGGAAGATCTACATTATGTTCAGAATCAATTTTAATCTTGTTATGAAACCAAAGAATATATTGTTACATTTAATTCATTAAAATTACATAATGCCCTCATCTCGATAAACAGATAACCTCCATAAAAGTGAAAACAACTTCACACAGTGTTTTTTTTCCTATGAATTTTTTAAAGAACTAATTTATTTATGAGCAAAAATGAATAAAAGCACCCAGAAAGGTCGTATTGCTAATATGAATCACTTTTTGCTTGATAGAGCTACATAGTTTCTTCTGGGATTATGTTTTCTTTCATATGCAAGTGTCAATCATGGAGGAAAATTATCTGCTAAAAAAATGGTCACTGGTCACCCGTGTCAGTTCTATTTGGGGGCAATGCCAATACTTTCTTTGTTTTCCCTCAATCATTTAGATTTTTCTCTAAGAGTGATAATTGTCCTATTCTCTTGTGTGTAGCAAGATGCTCTAATAAAGCTTCCTCCTAGGTAGCACTGACTGTCGTCATTTGTTTGAGTTGAATTGTATACCCTGAAAAAAGATATGCTGAAATTCTAACTTCTTCTACTACAAAATACAACCTTATTTGAAAATAACTTTGTTGTCAATGTAAGTAATTAAATTAAAATGAGACCATACTGAATAGGATGGGTTCCTAATCCAATATGATGTCCTTCTAAGATAGTCATGTGAAGACATGGTGGGTGGGGTGTTGTCATGAGAGAAAATAAGGTATGTGAAGATATACATTTTCAGGCAAAGGAATAAATAATGGAGATTGGTTCCCACACACAAGTCAAGAAAAAGCTGGGGGCGGTAGGGGGTGAAAAAAATAAAAAAGAAGAATCTATGATCAGATGCTGTCCTAGATACTTAAAAGGGAACACCATCCTGCTGACATATTGATTGCAGATGTTTTCCTCCAGAATTGCAAGATGATACATTCCTGTTATTTCAACCCACCAGGTTTGTGGTACTTTACTAGCAACTGCTCTAAGAGACAATTATTGTCATTTTTAAATGTATTTACATCATAACCAATTTTGAGGAATGGGGTACTATTGGAGATTTTAAAATTGACAGTCATAATAAAATACAAAAAGGTAAAAGGGGCAATTCATATCACATAGTTTAATCTTTCATTCCTGGAGTATTTGTTATGGTGGCCTTTTTTGACAAATGATCATATGATCTCTGCTTGCATTGCTGATGACCAGGAGATAAGGGAGACAGAAATTTCCCTGTTCTCATAAAAGTTATAATTTATACTGGAGAAAACACTTGTAAGCAAATACTTAGTAGAATATTCAACTAGATGGAAGTGGGACTCTTCCGGCAGGCCAAAGGAAAAGTAATTAGCTCACATAAAAGAATAGATGGTGGATGGCTCTGATTATGGTAATAGCTTGATAATGGACTCAAAATGTATCATTAAAACAAATCTCTCATCTTTCCTTACTAAAGAATTTCTTTGTGTAGACTTGATAGTCTCATCCTAGAAGACACAGATAAACCAAGATTACACATTATAGTACCAGCCAGATAAGAAAAATCTAAGTTCTCTTTAAAGTACAAGGACAGATTTATGGATGAAACTGATCAATACCCACTGAAATAATACTAATTCTATTGTATTATGCATGTTGTTATGCATGTACATAGATGTTGGAGGACAATATATATCCCTTCTTGCTACTAAGGAATCTTTGTAAGAGAAAAACCACATCTGAAATGTTGGAAAAGGTAGAACCATAGCCATCTAAAATGACTGAATTAACACAAAAAAAAATAGGTCATTTGTGATGACCTCATTGTGATCCAAATGAGGTCACAGATTAGGGTGTGGTGAGTGGGGACTTAGTAAGCAGTTACAATGGATGGGACAGTGTGGGCTGTTTTGTAAAGACTCAGAATTGCCTTCCAGTGAAAGTCATCACAATTGGAACTGCAAAGGCTAAGGTTTTAGTCACTTATAAGTAGCTGGAAAAGTGACAGTAGGGTAATATTAGGAGGGGACTGAAGAAAATAATTGAAGATAATATTGAAGTTAATAATCATCCTCTAAATTAAAGCACAAAGTCTAAATTAGGACTAAAATGTATAAATGACATTCATAGCATCAATTCTGTAAGCTACAAAATTTGGTGGCAAGTTAGAACAGAATGGTGAGGAAGGGCCACAAAATTTCTTCATTAACCATTGTGAGAAGACAATGTCTTTAACCAAAGCAGGAGCTCATTTAAGAAATAAGAAAACAGTAAAAAAAAAAAAAAAAAAAAAAAAAAAAAAAAAAAAAAAAAAAAAAAAAAAAAAAAAAAAAAAAAAAAAAAAAAAAAAAAAAAAAAAAAAAAAAAAAAAAAAAGAGAGATGGTGAGTTCAGTTTTAGATTTTTTGGGTACCTAAAGGATTCATGTGAAGGTAACATAACCAGATAAAGTCAGAGGCATGTATCTGAACTCCTTGAGTCAAGAGATTAAAATTCCTAATTCCTGTTTTGCAATTACCCATAAAAATTCTTTGCTGAATGTATTTCACTGAAAATTTGCCCCAACTCAGTGTGTCTTTTACATTTTTGTCTTTTCTTTGATTTTTAGACCCCCAAACTCCTTGGGGTAAGGACTTTGTCATTAATTTAGCACAGCTGAATACATTACATGGTGCCATGTGTATTTATAGAAGTTTGCTAAGTAATGATGATTCAGATTTGGTAATCAGCACTTGCGATGATCATATGGTTATGCAGATCAACACTTACTATGCAGAAATCATTTCCTATAGGGGCAGATGTGCTGGTCTCCCTTTTAGTAAATTTTTAGATCAGTAAATTTCTTGCACTGTGAAAGTCAATTTAGGACTGTGCCTTTGATTGTCTTCTTGCTGCCTAAGGAACCCAAGAAGGCAATATCTTTCTATAGTGTTATGTGACTAGAAGTAAATCATACTGATCACTTTAGCACCGACTAATTCTAATTTTTATCATTTAAATGATGTAAATGTCTTTTATAAATATAACAGCTTCCAAGTCAATAATCCATGGTTAAAATACCTGGTAATGGAATGTAATCATTAAAGCAGTCTTTACATTAAGATGCATTGAGACTTTTGGAAATTGGAAAAATTAATGTTCATTATATCATTTGAAAGATGACAAAGGCATCCAGATTTTACTTCTCTCTAAAAATAAGAGGAGTGGTTTATAGTCTGATTTCTTTTAAAATTCCAGGAACAGACTGTTATTTAAAGAAATATTGGTAAGGACTCTGCATTAATTTTGTGAGACTCTACTAAGTAGTGATTCTATTAACCTAAGACAGGTGGATACCAATCAAAGATAGTAAGAAAGGAAGGAGTGGTAAAGTAGGGCAGGAGAGAACAGTTTGGAAAACACGGTTTTCCTTTCTACAATATCAGAATACAACTGCAATAAGTGATTTTAGAACTAAATCTCATATACTTTTTTTCCTATTGCTATTTTTCAGTTTTATGTAATTTTCATATTCCAGTTATCTTATGGTTTGCAGCATTGCATTCATTTTAGGAATTATAGGTTCAGACCTCTACAAAAGTATGTTTTCATGCTCTCTCTGTCCACCACTAAAGCCCCGATAATCCAGCATCACAGGCCATCCCCTCCATTTTCTGCATTACTCTTTCCAGTCACCTCAGTTTTGTAGTCAGAAGTCAAGAGTTTGTTATTCGTTTGGTTTTGTTTAAATCTTTGTTTTGTTTCTCAATTTCTCACATGTAAATGAAACCATGTGGTATTTTCCTCACCCCTATCAGCTTATTCCATTTGTATTGTCCTCTCTGGGCTCTGATAAAAAATTCTAAGGCTTAAAATTTTCCATGTACTCTGAAATGAAATTCTGCTGTAATTTCATGTCTGGCCTCTTAGAAATTCCTCCTCATTTATCATAAACATCAGCACCAGCTGATTGGAATTTTAGTGATATCTACTGATTTGAAGTTGATAGACAACTCTAACCCTATTTTTAAAATTGAGCAATTATGTGACATAATATCTCTCATCCCCATAACAATCTTAATAACAACACGAATATGTTCAAGTATCCAATTATATTCTGGGGTGAACATAAAAATAAACACCATCATAACAGAAAGTATTAACAGAAATGATTACAGTTTCACAGTAATAGCTGCTGCAAGCACTAAATATTGTTAAATCTGTAGTTTTTTCATCTTCCTTCTCCCTCCCTATTGTGGTGAGTAGGGGGTGGAGAAGGTACTATCCAAATTTATTCTTGCTTACGTGTGTGTATGCATGTATTTAAATTTCATTCTAACATGTATCTGTAACATCAAGTGGAGTAAAAAGTATAAGAAATCCCTTTAATACTGAAGTGGCTTTTCTTCTTTCTTTGTTGTTATTGATATTGCTTTGTAAAGACTCATGTGAAAGCACAGCTTGCAATTTATGTATGTTTGGAGAGCTTAGTTGAAAATGTGATTCTATCTCTTCTTATAAAATAAGTGACTAAAAAGCATTATGAAAATATAGACATACCTGTTGTGAATAATGTTATAGAGAATCTAAATTAAACATATTCAGAAAATGAGTATGACTGTCAGCAGATGCCTTTCTTCTTAATTTTTTTCCATAATCAAATAGAAGATTATAAAAAGGGGGAATACTCAAGATCAAAAGATAGAACTAAACATCTTGTGAGAAGTCACCTCAAGTAGAGTGAAAGGGTAGAACTAGAACACAAAGCACCAGAAATGTGATGCTGAAACAAAGAGAGAGAAGTATGGCGATTTTCTGATTTCCCCTTCCTCAGTTTTCCATCCTGTTTATGAGACTACTTCTACAGTTGTGGTACAAGAGGAGTAGATAAATTTCTCATGCATGCACATTTTACTAAAGAAAGCTATGTAGGCAACATTAATGGTGCCTGAGCAGATTTAGATGTGTGAATGCATCAAATGGTTTTTTATAATTCTGTAGGCATTATGTAAACAAAAGCAGGAACATCCTATCCATTTTTGTTGATGGTTATAATGTTAGTAATGAACTTGGGAGGGAGAAAAAAACTTCAGTACTTCAAAGGTGAAAATTTTGAAACATAATGAGAAAGCACTAATAATTTATTCAGGTTCATAGCTGAATAGTTGTAGGCAATTGTTCAAAAGTTTAACAAAGACTGTTGTAAATTTATACACATCAGGATTATTCACACTTATATTGTTTAAAAAGATATACTCTGTCAGCTTCTAACTTTATTGCTTTGTAACAAATACTCAAAAGCAGTATTATTTGAAATAATACCTATCTTGTCAGGTTCTTAGAAATGTGAAACTGCAATAATCATTTGTATCCGTTAGCCTACTGATAATTGGAAGATCTTGGAATTATGCATTTTATTCTTTGTTCATTATCAGAAAGAGGTGAAAAGAGGTAAATCTATTCTAATACTATATTCATTTTGGAACCCCTCAACTTCCATTTATGGTTTCAATTCTTGGGTAAAATATCCCTTAACCCCTATGCACAGCAAATCCTATCAGATTGTTTATAAGCAATGCCCCGTTCTGTCTGTAGTCTATATTATATCTCAAAAAAAAAAAAATCCATGTCACTCCTCCTTTCTACTTTGAAGCTAAATAGTTAGTAAGCAGGGAAACATGTCTGCATATATAGCCTCAGTTTATAATTCTATGCTTATTTATTTTTGAAACCACTGGTTACTATCTGACATGCATGTGGGAATGATAAGGACTGAAACCAATTATGAAGTAGGTTCTTTTTCTAACCTGGACAACCAACTTGAGACCTTCAATTATTACCATTATTCTTTAATTCAGAACCCACATTGCTAGATACCTTGATTTTCAAAGAAGTCATATTATTTTATTTGCTTTGTTTCACTCTCAGAGTGTTGAAACGAAGTACACTTCAATTAATAAATTATTCCCTGTAAAAATTTGGATCAAATGATCATACCAGAATGCCATGTTAGGGGAAGAGAATTCTGGTTATCTGTTAAAGAACACCATCTCCGTTGACCTAGATGTGTCCATTTTCTTTTCATCCCTTTTTTTCCCCTCCTATCTCTTTCCAAATCTTTCCTTCTGCCATTTTCAGTTTCTCAGTCTATCACACAATCTCCCTCCCTTTATTTTCTTACATTAAACAGTACTGACATAAATCTACTCCAAACCTATGCTCTATTAGAGCCTATTTATCATGTATTTTCCCCCATCTATTATTCCCTATTTTTCCTGCCTTTTCAGTCTTTATCTAATAATTTGTAGTTTTCAAAAAATCATGCCTCTCTACACTAGAAGATAATTTTCCAACTCTTCCCTTGAATTCTGATCCTCACCCATCACCAAATTTATTAAAAGCATAGACCATGTTTTCTGGTTTTATCTCCATATTTCTCATAAATTTACTTTTAAATGAAATTAAACCAGACTTGAAAATATTCTCCCAAAGGTTTGTCACTCTTTTCTCTTTAAGATCTTCAACTTCTATCTTGTATTTGACATCTTAACCTTCAAATTTATGTTGAATCAGTTTCTTGTTTTCAATTTTTGTAGCATTCCATTATCCTCCTACATATACTTAAATGTAATTAGTTTTTACAATTATAATGACATTCAATATTTTCAATCATAAAATCAATACATCTCGATTAAAAGTTGACAAAACATGAAATGTTTTCAACTTTAAATAGGCAAGGTGTTTGAATAGACACATTTGCAAAGAAGATAAACAAATGGTCAATAAATGAAAGAAAATATGCTCTATAGAAAACATAGTGTTTGCTTAAAACACACACACATATATAAATATATATTTAAATATTATTTGATTCAATAATTCCACCTCTCAGTATTTATCCTAAGAATGAAAAAAACATAATTCAAAGGGAAATATACACTCTTGTGTTTATTTCAGAACTATTTGCAAAAAAGCAGGTTATAGAAACAACCTAAACACCCAATGGGTAGATTATGGTGTGACATAGACATACAGAATGTATATAAAAAATGATGTATATAAATAAAGATGAAATCTTGCCATTCATAATTCATAACAACATAAATAGAAATGATGAGAGGGTTATGCTAAGTGAAATAAGTCAGAAGGAGAAAGACAGATTGGATGAGTTCACTCATATATAGAATACTGAGAAACAAAATGAAAAAATTGCCAACAATAAACAGAACAACTTCTAGAAACATGATTGTAGAATTGAGGCTACTAGAAATAATGGAATTGGGAACAGAGTGAGGAAAGAGTACAGTGAATTATGGTAAAGGTACAAATGTGCTTTGATACTAAGTATGGTGTGATGATATACATCTGAAGAACTGTGAACCTATTCCCTTACCTCATATACAGTATTATAAACCAATATTACCTCAATAACAAAAATATAAAACTTAAAGAGAAGACATTGTCAGCATCAGCTGTCATTAGGAAAAGACAAATTAAACCCACAATGAGATACAACTATACACATATAGCAATGATTAAAATAAAAAAGAAAGACCAAAGCAAGTGTTTACAAAGATGGGAGAAGTGAAATCCTTAAAACATTGCAGGTGGGATGATAAAATGATGCAGTCATTTTGAAAAATAATTTGGTCATTGTTTCACATAGAATTACCATGTGATCAAACAATTCCAAATTTGTTATACTGAAAAGAAGAAAAATGCTTGCACAAAACCCGGATCAAGGTGTTCATAACATTGTTCTTAAGCTAAAAGTGGAAGCAACCAAAATGATTCATGTTAAAAATGTTATCCATAAAATGGATGTTTGTGATTTATCAATAAAAAGGAATGATGTGTTGATATATGATATACCATGGAAGAGCCTGAAAAATAGTATGCTAAGTTAAATAAGCCACTCAAGAAGACCATAAGGTTTCCTTTTCTGTAGTGTCTAGAAGGGTGAAGTTATGATTGCTTTATTATGTACAGATTAGAGGATTTCGTCATTTCCAGGTAATAGAACCAGTAATGAATAGGGAGTCACTGCCAATAGAATTTGTTTTGGACTGCTGACATTGTCCTAAATATCATTAATAGTGACCTGTAAATATACTAACAGCTATACAACTTTATAATTTAAAGAGGTAAACTTGTTGATCTATTAATTATATTTTAATAGAGTTATTAGAAAAAATAAGTAAAAATGCAAAGAAGAAAATAAAAGTTATTTTGACTCAACAACCAAAGATGTTCAGTCTGAATTTAGAGAAATAGGACAGATTTTAGAACTACCCATACCTGCATTCCAATACTGTCCTTTCTCTTACTAATATAAACTTAGACTAAATTTTCTCATGCAATTTTTTTACCTGTAAATGAATGGCTTAGCAAAGTTAAGATAATGCTGCAACTCAGTTCTGCTATTGTAACACAAAACAGCTACAGTCAATAAGTAAATGAATGGGAGTGGGTACATTTTAATATAATTCCTTTCAAAAGAGACCTTAAGGCTCATTAAGGATTTGGACTAGTTTGTCAAATGCAGCTCTAAGACCTGAAGTCCATCTGTGTCTAGACAGCAATCAAAAGAAAAATTTAGGAAGGAGTTTATCTGCTTATTCAATGCTCAACCTAGAAATTATACACATTATTCTGCTCACATTCTCTCAGTAATAATATGTCGATACCACAAAAAATACTTTCTACTTATAGGAAGGGCTCATAAATGTCACTAATAATCACCCACTTTCTAGCTTCTCTGGTTGGAGGTGGAGAGGGTGGAATTATTCATAGCAATGCTGCAAGGATTAGTAATATTGTGCATAAAGCACCTAAAATCTAAAAGCATTTCATTTCCTATGGCTTTTATCAATCTGATCATAAAAATTTTAACTATACATCCAACCCTCTTGATCACACCTTCTCTGTCTTCTTAATGGTGTTTTATTAATTATTCTCTCTGCGTAAGATGTGTTCTACTGTGATTATCCACAGAGTCTTTCCCTGTCTTCATATTATTTCTATTCTTTATTCTATCCTAGAAATTGCTTACCTTCCAACTTTACACTCTGTGGTCTTCCAGGTTCAAATCTTAAGAATTCTTTTTGATTGTCCTTTGCTCATTATCAACGTCCTGTGCATATTTTTTTTTTCATAGTAGTTTATGTCTTTCTGGTTTTATGTTTATTTCATACTGTTTTGTACTGGTGTCTATGACAAAGTATTATGAACGGGATGGTTTAAAAGAACAGATATTTATCATTGCATAATACTGGAGGCTCTAAATCAGAAATCAGTGCACCAGCAGGGCAAGTCTCTCTCTGCAAGCTTCTTTGGATAGTTTCTGGTATTTGCTGACAATCTTTAGTATTCCATGGTTTGGAATGGCAGAACTCCAAAACTGCCTTCCTTGCTGCATGGTTTTCTTTCTTTGTGTCCATGTTCACATCTTAAAGTCATCTTATATTGGATTAGGCATCCACCCTACTCCAGTTTGACTTCATTTTCAAATTAAATGCATATGTAATGACTATTTCTAAATAAGGTCACATTCTGAAATACTGAGTGTTAGAACTCCCACATCTTTTTTGAGGACAAGATTCTGCCCATAGGACCACAACTCAAGCCTTTATTACCTATTCGCTGGGTCACCATGGTAGTTTATTTCTTCTATTTTTTTTCCTTAAAAAAAACAAACAAAAAAACAAAAACAGTCCAAGCTTTTCTTCATTCTATATGCCTTTCAGTGAGAAAAGTCTTTCTAATGTAACAAGAGCAACAAGTCCTGGACTTTGTATTAGAAATTGAGCAACCTTTAGCAAATTACTTAGTTCACTAAATATTGGGGTTTTTTCTTCTCTTAGCAGAAATAATACTATCGAGTTTATAGCACTGGCACAAAGATTAAATGATGCCATGTATGGGCATATACCTTTAATCTATAGAATCGGATACATGGTTAAGATTTTCTTCATAAAGTATATTTCTGAATTTATAACTCTATTTACACTATTCTGTTTTTCAAAAATGTTAACACCTTAAACAGATTCTACTTCTTTGACAGTCTTCTGGAAATTAGCAATGTATTACCACTAAAAAATGCTTAAAATTAATTGATACTCTATGAATTTCTGAAGACCAGACATTTGATAAAAAGCTACTATTCTCCAAAAATAATACAATACTAAATACAAGAGAATTTGAGGAAAGAAGGGAAAAAGAAAATAAGTGTATAGGACAAGGTTGACTTCATTACTATTCTCTTTTTTAGATGAGTCATAACAACAATATTTAACTTATATAAGAAATATGTACAATATTTCAAAGTTGGCTGTTGAAGGTAAAAAATCTGCTTTGTGTTTTAAAGTAAGCAAAAAGTTTCTTTAAATAACAAGCCGGTAGTGAGGAATCTCAGCATTGTTTTGTTTTGCACCCAACAACAATCTGCTTTCAGGCATACTCCACACACAATACCAAAACTTCAATATTCTTTCATATGAAAAATAACCTGGGAGGCTAAGTTGGGTTATTCTCAGGCCTTTTATTTTCTAATGCATGATAATATGAAATAGAATTATTAAGTTTCTGAGCTGAAGGAAGATAGAGAGATCATTCATTATCCCTGGAATCATGTTGCTCTACAGTGGCCCCATTGAGCTTTCCCACCAGGACCCCTGCAATGAGTTTCTTCTCTCTCAGATACACTTGTAGTAAACTAGAGTTCAGAGGAGGAAATCCGTGGATGAGCCTTGGAAGTGAGAGCTTTGTGTGGGAACCCTTCTACACCAGCACAAATGCCCATTTCTGACCTTGCTACTTTTCTTTGGCATAGGAAATGAAGAGAATAATAACATAGGGTGGCAAAATTATACTCATCTGTAGAGGATATCCTTTACATGTCCCTTATTTGGGTGAATTTTTCATTTCCTTCCTAATGTAGTTTTTTTTTTCAGTTTCACTTCTTTTTTCTAATATGATATGCAGTTTTGTGAAGCCATGTAGTGTGTTTTAACAGATTACTTTTTATCTTATGGCTAGCAAGTTACATTGAATTGATAGATGAAGATAGTAGAAAAGATTGACTTTTAAAATAAACATTGAGGTCTGAATCTGTGAAAAGATCTGACCCTAGAATATGATATATTTTTTTTTCAAGGGTGACAATCAGAAAGGTGAAAGTCAGTAATAACAGATTGCCATTGCCAGCAGGGAAATCAGTCAGAGGCATCAATACCTTTGTCCTTGATCATAAAGTAACAAGCATAGGTTAAAGACTAAGGAATGCTAGATCTTGACAACTAACTTTACATAACACTAAAAGAATGTAAGACAAAGGTCAAATGTTACATTAAAAGACAAGAATCTCTACAGACTGATGACTAAGGCAACAAGCACTGAGTCTCAGAATAAAAGATCCCCGGAAATATTCCCTTAGCATGCTTAGCAACATGATCTGCCTTTGTTTTGACTGTTCATTGTTTATTTCCCCCTCACCTTTCAAAGAACTGAGGCACACACTGAGTAAACTGAGCTTGTGACCTTACAAAAGAGATTGGCTGAATATGGGGGTGTGGTGCTACCTGGTCTGTTGGTATCAAGAGACAGGTTCAACCATAAGTAACAACTGAAATCAACTCAATTTTTGTCTTGTTATGGAGCAGAATAAAAATGCTTGTTTTCTCCAATAAGATTATTTTTTTCTGTCTTGAGTAGTATAGAGGCAGGTTGATCATAAAATAAAAAAGGCAATGAATTGAATAGCTTTCTTTCATTCTTACCAGAACATCTTTTCTTAGTACCTTTGGTTGGAGTCATGGATTCCCTAGCAAACTTAATTTCAAAAAAGCAGTTATAGATCTAGATAGATATACATAGAGATATCCAGATTATAGATCTAGATAGATATACATAGAGATATCCAGATAATGATTTAAGATGCAATGGATGAGGAAGTTGAAGCACAGGTTGACAGGGAAACTAGGGACACCTAGTTCACTCTCTTGAGAAAACTTATAGAACATATATAAAGTATGTTATTTTGGAACACCTCTCTATTAAACTGCTCTGGAATCTGCTTTTCTTCCAATTCCTTGGCACTAACTACTTCCTTTATATTTACCTGTGCATTTCAGCTTGTCTCTGTCGCTGTCATGCTGTCTTACTGAAATAGTTCACTCTAACGTTTCAAGATTAATAAGAATAACTGATTTGTTATAAGTTTGCTGTGTGCCAAAGATCATTCACAGTGTTCTACATCACTAACCTATTTAATTTCACAACATTTCAAATAGGTAGCTGTATTCTACAGGTGAGAAAATTATGACACAGTTAAGGTAACATGCTTATATCCTCCAGTATTAAGTAATAGAACTGAGAGATGCCAAGCTAGATATACTAGTTTCAAATTCTCTCCCATTCACTGTCATGGTTTATAAGTAACCCAAGTTCATTTATGTATGAAATTTCCCAATAAATTATTTTCTGTTTTGAAGTTTTGTTACAACGGAAAATAATAGCAAATACTGAAAGATGTTTCCAGAATTAAAATTTGTGTACTTTACTAAAAATTTTAGTAGGAATAGCTTCTTTGTTCAGGTCATTTAAAACCAATGTGGACAATATGTAACAGATAACTTTTTCTGTTGAAAACCACCTCTACTAAGTTGTTTAAAATCATTTTCCCATTTTTAAGAATATATAATATGCTTTATATCTTTGGAAAGTAAATCATTTATCTGAGAAATTTGATCCCTTGGTACTCTGTTAAACATTTTAAAGCAGTTATTGTGTAAAGGGAAAATAAACAACTTTTTGAACAGGCCAGTAAAGCCACAATCATGCTATGGTTTATGATGACATAAACTTTTCCTAGACACTAAAGCAAGACATTGCTCCTAGCACTCTACCATCTGCTGCAGATATTTTAAAATTCTAAAGCACTAACAATGATGCAATTTGCTACATTTTGAGCTGCATTTTACAACCCTCTCTTTGCTGAATTACTATTGATGACATTAAACCCCTTTACAAATCAAGACAACACATTTGCTTGCTACTGCCACTCAAGAGCTGTCAGCGCCTCTTTCTCTGGGTGTATACCTGCTACCTCCTTCATGGCTGTGGCAATGTTTAAACCCTTTTAGAAAGTGAGAAGTGGAATCCAACAATACTTCTGTTACTTATCATTAACAAGAGAAAATGCCCAAGGAGAAGGCAATATTAATTCAAAGAAAGAGTGAACTGGGAAGCAGAGTAAGGAACTTTCTCTTTTTTCTCAGAGATAAAGAGGAGTATGGAAACAATAGACCAAGTGGTACTAAAAAAAGCTGCACAACATAGTAGGATTAAGGAGCTAAAACACATTTTTATGAGTGCAGATATAAAACTTGGAGAATTATTAAGAGAAAATAAGTTGCATGAAGGAAGAAAAAATAATGCCTGAAGATTTAAATATTTTAAACAGATTTAAAAGTTTCCTTCTTTGAAAAGTTGAGCAAGTAAGATATCTTCATAGATAAGTAGATTTTAGCAACTCTGATTTCAAATTGTTTCAGTCAATGATGGCATATTTGGCAATGCAAAAATTCTCACTTGGAGGGACAGAAGAATAAAAATCACCAAAAATTATAAAAGAAGTTGCTGCTCAACTCAACACCTGATGGGCTGTGGTCATCAGTTTCAAACTTCAGAAATTATTGGCAGCTGCTACTTTCTAAAAGTAACTAAGGTATTCAAACATTTTCCCCGGAAAAATGACACCTGTCAAAAAAATAATAGGATAAAATATGTCTTCATTCATTTTAAAGGACATATTTTACAAAAGATTTTCATCTAAATGAAAGCAATCATTTTTGGCTTTCTTGGTTAGTTTCTTAATCCATTCTTCTTCTGAATTCTAGACCATTTAAACAATATCTTCATATATTCAGATTTTTGCATTTCTGTGAAGATTCATTACTAATTTTTACTGTAATTTACCTATTATGAGAACTGCCTCTTCAGCAGTCACAAATTAGTAGATACTTGCTTATTTAAAATAAAATATTTTTGAATTTTGATTTAAAAGATATTTACAGATATTTGTGTAACTTTTTCTATTTCTGTTAACAAAGCATTATTCACAGAAAAAGTGAGCTACATAGACATGTAATTAAAATTTATTTCGGGGGAAAAAATTAAGTTCAGCTTCTATCACCTATATCCCTACTCCCAGTGAGCTACTGTATAAAATCGAGGGAAAGATAACTGTTTCACAAATAACACCGAGGGCTGAGTCAGCACACTTGGATGTGGCAAACTGTCATCTTATTTTTATTACTGAACATTTAGTGAAAGTGAAAGAGTGGTGAGGTTATAAGCAGGTGGCCAACCAAGATGCGGATGAATCACTTGGAGAATAAGCACAAACATAGCTTGTCACAAGTGTAAGCTATTTGAAAAAGAAGAAGCATCCATCATATGATCGCAAACTAATCCTTTCTCAAACAAATATCCTTCCCCCACTGACCTTCTTCCCCATATGAAACAGTGGAAAGATAATAGCAAAAATATCTATTGTGTGTCTACTAAATGTTAGTTCTTAAGGTAGGAACAAAAGATATTATGTGTGTATGTATATGCTAAGCATAACCAGTTCCCCAAAATTGTTTATAATGAAAATAATTGGAGCTCAAACAGGCATAGGGTGATCTCTGGTTCTTATCCTAGGGAGTAATTGAACTGTGAGGCTTAACTTGTGCTTCATTTCAGGAATGTTTAGTATCAAAGCCCACAACATATCCGTATCCTTTGCTGTTGCATCTTTGACTGCTTACAGAGCTGTTTCTGGGGAGAGTCGATTTAAAAAGGGGGACAGAAGAAATTAAACTTGAGTGTTAAAAAACTCAGTGATTGGCTTAACTACTGGGAAAAGAAAGTGGGAAACAAGTACAGTAAGCATTTGAAATGTAAATGAAATACATAAAATGACTCACTAAATTAGAAACTTCTATGTCAGATTACTTTTTATTATAGCATTTACTTTAAATATATCACTGAAGATATCAGAGGACCTTAATGAACCAAATCTCTTCCATCCCTTTTATATCCTCATTTTGTAACTAATGAGGTGGGGTTTTTTTGGGTCAGTGTTTTGGTTGGAACCAAAACACATTATCTTGAGAACAAGAACAAAATTTGGAGGGAATTAGAAAAGGCAAAGCTTTCTGTTGTTCCTAGAATTTATAAATCTAACTTATTGCTTTGACCTGCCCCTGTACAAACAGGAGAAATCATTCTCTGGCACCTGAGACTCTTCCTCCCTGGTCCTGAAGGGCAAAAAGAAATCTTTTTCTTAATGTGTCATATGTGATGCATTAGTAATAATATCCATGCCATCACTGCAAGTTTAAAATGGGGTCCTGGACATCTTTGTCAATATATAATTATAATTTTGAATGTTTCTGAAGTTCTATTGAACTGTGATTTCCAGTTTGTAATCAAAGAAAGTTAAATTTGGACTTTAATAAGTATTTCAATTACTTGGAAAATTCATGAATTCCCTGGAAACATTTGTATAGAGTGACAATCTGAGGGTTAACCCTGCACCATAATAGAATAAAGGATTCATAATTATAAACAGAAAGACCCCTGCCACCTTAACTCAGTGCATACTGAAACCAAGTTGACTTTTTTTATGAAAACAAATGCTTGATAACCAGAGAAGGTATTTTTCATCCAGACAATCCTATACAGTTTGTTCTGTTCTTTATTAACCTGATTTTTTTCTCAGCTACACTACAAACAGCTCATCAAAGATATTTGTTAATACACTGCAGATGGGAAGGGATTGCACAGTATTTTATTCTCAGCACTTGGTCACTTATCTCATTAAAATAAGTCCCAGGTTAAATTTAAGAAGGGAGATTTGTTTTTTAACAAGTTTTTCATTGTTAATAAAAAAAATACATATAATTTCCCAGAAAAATCACCAGGAACCCAGCACCTGTGTTCTCTTTTTGACTTTCCTTGAAATGGTATTTGACCAATAAATTTATTTACATTTTAAGTGGTAAGAATGTCAAAAAGAATACTGGATATAGCCTACAATACATGATATAGATCTTAATAAATTAATACTTAAAAACAATTTCGATATCACGAAATACCACAGTCTTTAAATATATAATGATGTTTTAATATCTTTTTGTATCATTTGGTTTGGTTTAAAAGTAGTGTTTGCCCCAAACTGCCAGTAAAAATCACCGAATAAACTAAGGAACACATTTCAGTATTGTCAGTAAACCATTTTCCTATGTCTTGCCAATATCCGTGTAGGTCTCCTTGTTAATCATTTTACTTTATTATTTATTCCATATATATTTCCATGAAGAGTTCTTAACTTGATGAAAATCTGATTTCTTGATCCAAAATCAAATCTTACTATGGCCAGCTGCTATGTCTTCATAACTGTGAAAATATTACATCTCTTTGCAAGTTGGCTCTAATACAAGGAAGGTTACTAAACTAACCCAATTAAATTGAGCATATCTACAAGTTTAGATGATTATTGCTGTTGTCTGTGAGGGCTGGGATCCAAAGTGATGGATTGCTGGTTACCCTAGTGAATTCTAAGAGTGAAAAATATCCCATCCTGGATTAGCTTGAATTGGCTTATATAAAGGTTTTATGATGCAAATTGGAAATATTGGACTTAGTAACAACCTCCACTATCTGTTATATTCTCCTGTCTCATAGTCACAGGAAGCTTTCTTAAGTATGATGCCCCATCCTCATTAATAAGTTCTGTGTTGTACATCTTTGTTTGATATGAAGCTGCCATATCTTGTCACCAATTATAGACTCTGAAAAGACCCATCTCATTATAGTACTTAAATTGCTTGTTCCTGAAGGTGATGCTTGGTGTGTCTCTTCTTCCTCTTGCCAATAGGAAAATCACCCTTGAAGTGAATAGATGTCAGTCAAAAAATACAAAAGAAAAGCAAAAAGAATGAATAAAAAACCTGGCTAGAATATTTATCAGCTTATTGCACCGAAAAGAATATAGATCAGACAAATAAATGCAAAGCTAAAAGGAGACACTTTTGAACATTTCAATAGCATGAAAAGTAACTACCCATAAATTTGGACCCAACAAAATATTTTGAATGTGAATCACACATGTGGACCATAGTAGATTATTTTCCATTCTGTCATCGCTGCACTAAGAGAAGGATGCAATGTTTGAAAACATTTTTTTCTCTGTTTTTTATTGCATCCCTAGGTGATAGAAAACTGAGTACTTAGGCAAAGGAATTCTTACCTTTTCATGGCATCATGCTGCATTGTAAACCTAGTCTACAGCAGATTTTCAATAAATTATAATTGATTTGTATATTGAAATAATAGCTAATTTTAGGTGGATTGGGCAAGAAAGAATATAGCAGACACTCCACTGCCAAAGCAATGCTAACATATTAGGTTTGAGTTAGGCAAAACACATTTTAAATGCATTCACAAACATTCATCCCTAGGTGCAATGAAGTTCTATTTATTCTATTCCATTTCAAAAAAAAAAAAACTTCATAAATCCCCCAATCCCCCTTACTTACAATAAACTCTATTATAAGACAATGTTGTAAAAAGTGTTTATATATTCCTTCTTGACTTTTTGCTCCTGGAATGTACAAGTTTATTCATGGATTAAGTCAGTGGAGACTAATCTAATGGTGAGTACTCTCCAAGGACACTGTAGTTCAAATATCTGTACTACACCTTTCCAACGACAGAATTGAGTCAGACAAGGTAAGATGAAAAGGCTCACAGAAATATTTATAAGCTAGCATGTGGTTCCAGTTGAGCCCCTAGACTACAAATATAGCCTCGTTTTTGAAATATATTGCAAAAGTATTTGTAAATGTTGTGGTGCCATTCAACATGCTGGACCTCATTTGGGAGAAAATATTCAGTATTAATGTCATTGGACTTCCCTTGAATAGAGGGTTCAATAAATAATATTTACTCATTTAAAGAAACTCCCCTAGCCAACTGTACCCTCAAATTCAGTAAAAACTTAATTTTCATATAACATGTACTGTATGTGAGTACAAACACATACACACAAATTTTCAGAAGAAAAAAAAGAAAGGGAAAAACTAATGACCAGATCAAATTGAAAGTATATATGTCAAAAAACACTTGGTACAAGATACAGCATGTATCTCCAGTTTCAGATATGGTACTACTGCCACCATTTCTTCATGACATTTTGAAAAATATAATAATATATTACGTGAATGTAGGAGACTGATAAAACACTCCATTATTAAACAAAAGAGTAATAGAACTCTGGCATCCTCATTGAATTCAAAAGAGCTTCCAATTAATTGATGTTTAAGAGCATTCTATTTTCTTTCCAACAGATCTGAAAACCAAGAACATTATTATTGATTTTTTTCACTACTCTACAAAGCTTATTGTAAACAATAAACAACTTAAAACTATAAATATCTTACCACTAACATAACTGTTCAAAATTAAGTTATAATACACCAAAATATTTAAATACATGAATCTTCTTTTTTACACTATTATTTGGGACCTTTAAGAGAAAGTCAATGAATTATAAGTCCAGAAATACTCTGGAGTGATATGAAGTTACACTTTCTCAGATATTACATAAATATAAAAGTGTAAGAGCTAAATGTGTAAGTTAAAAAACTAAGCATATCTTAATTTTATTTAGTACAAATATATAAACTCTTCCTTTGAAAAAGATTATTAGATTTGAGGTTGAAGATTACTCTATAGAGTAACAGAGAAAGAATTTCTTCTAGAACTTATCTTTTACCTATGATACTAGTACCACTATATTTTCAAGTAAAGGTCCTTTGAGTTCCTACTAATTTATTGTGTGAGTTTTTTGTCTTGGAGGGTGTCATTATTTTATTCTCTGTGTAAGTTAATTTTGAAACGCTACATGGAATGGAATTCTGTGATCTCTTGTCTGAAAAAAAACTAACTCAAAAATGAAAACAAGAAAGAAGTAGACAAAATTACTGATAATTATTTTAAAAAGTATAAAAATATGAGAGAACTGAGTTTACCATTTGTAACTCCCGCGTTAGAGCACATTCCTCAGGAACAAAATACTAAACGTGGGTTTGTGAGACAACCAGTGGCAGTCTTTTTCTTATCCTTATATTTGTTCCCTAATTATAAGCATTAGTTTTAAAGAAGAATGTAGAGATTTATTTTGCTTCTCTTAGAACCCACTTACTACTTACTAATATTTCCCCCCTAGGTTTCCAGTTTGTCTTTAGTAATATTTTAATTACAGAGAAACTATTACAGTAACAATTTCACTGATTCATTATGTTCTGCTATGTACCATCTTCTATCCTTATCACTTTTCAGAAAAGCACACTTCCACAGAAGTGAATTTTATTGTTTTTATTATAAAAAATGTAAGTAATGACCTCTGCGAATCTTAATGACAGGTCAATATCAGATGCCCCATACTACAAACTACCTAGCATCCTATACCATTCAGTTGGATTTTCATTTTTTCAGATATTGAAGTTTAATGCATTACCTTATTTTAAAAATACAGGTATTTAAAATATATTTTTTTTAAATACCTACATGGTTCAGTAATTTTATAAATGACATTTATTTTCTTTTGTTGGGGTAACATTGGCTTACAAGTAATTTTAATACTAATACTCTTTAAGATTAACATGTCTGGTTGTGTCATTTGGCATGAATCATGTACATGTAACACCGTTCAGATTGCTTATTAGCTACATGCCCTAGGTTTCTGCAAGATAAAAATTATGTTGTTGTGCATTGCAGTTCTGCGATAGTATATACAGAACACAAGAGATGAGAACTTCAAATCTCCAAAATGTTGGTCCAAAAACATTTTTTACTCAGAAAGAGAAACAAATGGCAAATATTGTCACTTATATATGGAAAAAAGAGAAACCAAACAGAGAGTAAGACAGTCAAACTTAGAACTCATCTTAGAAAACCTACCATAGGATTAAGACTCACAGAGTGGGAAATGTGGGAGGGGAGAAAGCAAGATAAGGAGGAAGTTATGACAGTTATTATGGTGGGGAACAAGGAGGAAGATTATGGGTATCTTGGTAGTGGGGCAGGTGTTCTAACAACATCTGATCCTATACATATGCAACAAAGATCCTATACTTCTACTACACAAACAAGGATGTAAATCAATGTAACCTCACTAAAAAGAAATACTCCATTGCATAGATATGGAGCACATTTTGCTAATCCACTTATTCACTAAAGGACAGCTTCCATGTTGTAGCTCTTATTGAAAAGAAAAAAGATTATCTGGAATGTGATCCAAATTACCAACCTAAAAAAAATCTCCAAATTGATTGCTCTCATAAAAAGAGAGCATAGTTATTATGACCCATGTAGATGGCAACCAATATTTTGAGAGGCCTGATGATTATGTTTTAATATTAACAGGAACTATAAACATGAATACAAGGTGTCTCCTTGAAACTACACATATTCATAAAGACTCCTGAAAAGTTCTACTTGCTCCAATTTCAGTGTTTCAGTTTGTTTCAAAAATTGAGTCATGTTAGAAAAATGAAAATGGACATATTTTCTCTCCAAAATATTCATTGCCATCTCCACCCCCAGGATTTCTGTATGTTATCATCTTCCTTTCACTGTAAGTGTAAATCACCATGTGCTCCATTATGTCTACAGGTTCAAAGATGGTTTGAGTTGTTGATTTTTTCAATAATTTAATTGATGGGTGATTTGGATATTATATACAGCATAAGAAATGTAACACTGAATTTGAGAAATAATTTTTCACTTATTATTTAATATTACTAAGCCAAATTCAAACTAATTTTCTTTTAATTTAATTTCAATTAGTTTTACATGTTTCTAATGGCAAAAGTATATAAGTGAACTAAACTAGTAGTTTTTAAACCCCTCCTCAGACCCATTTTTAATTGAGATGGTGATTCCTTGCTGAGAATTAAAACTCTTTTATAAAGAAAAAAACCATGATTTTCTCTCAATGGGATTCTATTCACCCCTGGATGCTGTCATTATTCTGCAGTTCTTATATAGTTCTGGCTCACTCATAATTGCTTAGGAATATATCAGTAAAAGCAAATTGTTTAGTTTTATTTCTTCAAAATATACTAAGATACTACTTTAAGTTCAAAAAACAATTTTAACAGGTATTTAAGATAATTTTGTTGAATTCTACAAAATTTACCAGAATTTAGAGTTCACTTTCTTATTTTGCTAGATATGTGAAGAACTTTAAAAATTATTTTGCTATCACTGACCATTCAACTAAACTTTTGTTGAAACAAGAGAAGAATCATTGAGCCGATAAGTAAAATATTGTGCATAATATATTTTTGATTTTTTTTTTTCTTGAAGTGACATGGCATTATAATATTATGTTTCTGGTATGCTTTACTAAGGTCAACATATAAATATACTCTATTAAGTCCACTGTTAAATGATATTTTTATAAGAAATCAAGCATCATTCTGTTTTTATTAAATTTTTATTGATTGCACATATATATATATACATACATACACAAATATTAAATCATTGTCTACCCTGAGGTTCTCCTATTACTTAATCACCAATGAATCATCTTAATCTCTTGTACCTTTCCCTCCACTAATTTTATCCTCCTCCCCATCTCTTGCATGAAATATGTCATATTATTTTTGCTTTAAAGAAAAATAATCTTGATTCCTATCAATAATAACTTTAATAAAACTTTTGTTTATGAGATTCAATGCACATATTAATTTTGTTTTTATTTTCATAACTTCTGGGTCTTGAATAAACATAACAAAACTATGGTCACATACCCACACATATATTTATCTCAGTGACATTCAGATTCAGTTCCTATTCTGACAGGGAGTAAATATAAAAGCCTTTGAAGGAATTGTCATAGGTTATAAAGTCAGTGGGCTTTGCATGGGAGGCATGCCCAAGCTTCAAACAATAGTCAACCCGGTAATTCAAATGGAATTAACAACTTTTCCACCTGCATAAACCTTAATTTCTTATCAAATCATGGCAGACAGCTTATCAGAAACATGTTAAGGGGACTCCTGTTATTTCATAAGAGTGGATAATGAAAGAAAAAGGCAAATAGGTAAAAGACTCACAATTTGCGTATAGTCATTTGCTATAATAGCAAAACTATCATGGTAACCTTAGTTCATCAATGTATTAGAGATAGTATTAAAGTCACAGAACATAATCATGAGCCCAGATAGTTAAGGACGGATTAAATTTTGCTCACATAGTCTATTTCATAAAGCAAAGATAACCATACTTTTGTAATAATGCATCTATGAAAAAGTAAACAAATACAGATGTTTTAGACATTAGAAATATACACATTTGTTGAAAAACTTCAATTCCTAAAATATTTAACATAAAGCAATTTCACTCTATAAATATCTTAATATAAAGAAAGTAATTATATGTACTATAGTACTAAAGTAATTACATATACTAAACACTAGACTTTAATGAATGAGGAAGGTTTTTTGGATATTAAGAGCAACTTATATAGTATCTTGAATATTTGATTACTTTTGAGAATAGATATACATATATCAGAATTTCATAAGAATAATATATGTATACATTCTATAATCTAGTGGGACTGAAAAACTTAATTTTTTATTACTTATCTCTGATCAATGCAAATTTAGACAACCTTTTGCAGTTATTGGTTATGATATCATTGACAATGCAGCCCTATAGTATTAACCAAGATACTATCATTGATTATTTTTAATTCCAATGACTAGAATGATCAATATAAGAACATTCCACCTTATAGGAGGGTTATTTTAATACATTTAAAATTAAGAGTTTTAGTTCTTTTTATAAGATTTTTCCTCAAGATCCACATTTACTATTTATTCCAATGAGATTTAAAAAAAATCTATTTTAGTTAAAACAGGGTACAATAAGGGCAGTTCACCTATTTTTTCTAATTTGTTATAGAAACATTAAATGTGTTCTTAAAGTTTAGTGAAATAAACTATCATATATCCATAGTATTTTGATATTGCCACACATTTATCTCCAAATTCAAACTACTTTATGCACATCTCAATCATCTGATTTCAGAGGCCATCCTTTTAACATCTGCACTATGGGGGTATAAAAAAATGACATTATTGAATATTTCTGAGAGAAGACATAACATTGGATGTAAAAAAAAACTTATTGATCTGTCTGGTGAAATGAAAATTGGTATAAAATACAGAATAATAAGAATATAAATCATTGTCTCAAAATAAAATTTTCAGAGCCTGAAATATGGGTAAGCATATAAGAGTGTGGTTATATACTAAGTGGTTAGTGTATAAATTCACTTGCAGAAAAAAAGAACTTTATCACTGCAAAACTGACAAAGTTGCAAAAAGAAGGAAGAAATTTAGAAAGCAAAAACAATAAAATCTGAAAATCTACTCTTAAACCTGCATTTCTTCTATTTCTCTGCTTTTCTGGGTAAAAGTAAAACCTCCTCAGAATCAGAGCTTTCTCTGTGAATAGAATGTCTGCTGCCCTTTGAAGCATCAACAGTGACTTTCTGACACAAGAATGTCTGATGGAGTTGGATCTGCCCCCTTTTAAATCATGTCTAGCAGAGAGAGCTGTTAAGGTCTTTGACACCTTGTGATATTCAGCATCATACCTCAATATCCTCAAAACCTTGATTCCCAAGAACCACTTTATAGAGAAATTTTTGGAGACAGTTGACTCTTAATTCTCTTCTTGTGACTTGCCTTTATATTATGAATTATCTTCAGTTTTCAAATTTCCAGAAGACATCTTTCTGATTCTACTTTTGTAAACCGATATTATTATTAAGCCTAATAACTATGACTCTGCATCAATCAATAAATGAAAATAAACACCTTTGTGTCCACAAGTGTGAGGCATTACTTTGTAAATATAAACTATGACAACTAAAGGCAAGCTTCTAGAGTGTTGTTTGTATCAAACAGTAATGTCTAGACATCATAAAGACACATTTGGGGGGTCTTTTTACCTGATAGTATTTAGCAACAAATCTAACAGTGGTTAAGAATGAGAGGACAATCAGTGTGTTCAAGAAATTTAATCTCTCTTAAATCCATTTACTGGTTACAATATAGAGAAAGAAGAAAATATAATGCTTAAACTATGGTTTAGCCATGTAATAGAATAACCATTTCAATAAATTCACTGGAAAAAAAAAAACTAGGACAGATTATTAGTTAGGAGATACATTAATGCACATAATATTGAATGAAGGCAAATATAGTACCAACTGATATGGTGATATCATGCATATAAATATTTAAAAAACAGGAAATACTTGAAATATAATAAATATGTGAATATATTTGTAAAAAATTTTTAAAATATATGAATCAGAATGAGAGAAATTTTTATAAATCATGTATCTGATAAGTGACTCACCACCAGAACACATAAACACACTTTTAACAAACACAATGACAACAGAAAGTATTCCATTTAAATGAATAATATATTTGAATGAACACATATCCAAAGAAGATATATAAATTGAGAGCAAACAATGAAAGCATGCTTAACACCATTATCGCCAGGAAAGGGCAAAGTAAAACAAATTATATGAAGTTAATTACACATTCAGTAGGATATGAAGAAACTGGAACCATCATATAGTGCTGAAATGAAAATGGTGCAGCCACCTTGGAAAACAGGCAATTACTCAAATATTAAACAAATTTATCATATGCCATATTTTAGAATATACACAAGAGAAATCAAAACATATGTCCAACAAAAATACTGACACATATGTTCATATCAGCATTATTCATAAATAGCCAAAAAGTGGACCTGCCCTCAATGTATGACAGTGCTACAAGGTGATAGAGATATGCAGTGCAATATGAGCTGGCAATTAAAAGGACGACAGATACATACAACAACATGGATGAACCTGGAAGACATACTAAGTAAATGTTGCCAATCATAAAAGATTGTATCATATATGATTTCACTGATATACAATATCTGATATTGGCACGTGTTTATGACTTCAGTAAACAGACTATTGGTGGCCTAAGGCTGGTGGCATTAGGCAGTGACTGGTAATGGACACAAGTTCCTTTTGGGGAAGCCAAACACATTTTAAAATTAGATTGTGGTGATGATAACACAACAGACTATAAAACATTGAATTAAACAATAAATGGATGTATCATATGATAGATGAATCATATATTAATAAAATTGTCTTTAAAAAATATCAGGCTAATAACAAATGACTTTGGAGTCATACTGTCATTAAAGAAAAGGTAGAAAGGAATGCTGCCACTTTGAATTATCGGTGATACTTCATTGTACATGATAAGATTTCTTAATGTAAATTTTAGACATTATCTTTACAATAATTTTGGCTATTTTTTTTAAGTTTTAAAGCTATCATACTAAAATTAAATATTACAGATATAGTTTAAAGATAAAAAATGCAGGAAGATACTATCACATAAGTACTTTATTCTTCATAATTTACTAAGGCACTTTTTTCATATAATGAAATTGAGTCTCGAAGAACTGAGTTCTGCAAAATTATATAATAAGTACTTATACCAAAATTTGAATCCAAATCCATTTGTTACTCAACTCTTTATACCACACTACACTGCCTAATGAAACAATTTTAGAGGAAACAGAGGAAAATTTGGTAACTTTTTCACTAAGCAGTTTTAAGATATGTAATACCATTCTGAAATTACTTATACTGGTGTCCTACCAGTCAGTTTATCTTTAATCTTCAAATTACCTTGCATCAAAGCATCTCTGTTTAGTTTGGCAGAGTCTTTATTCTTTTTAGCTTTCTCAGGGATAGTTGCAAAATCTCCCACTTCCATTAAAGTCTGATAACTTGTAAACTTCTGCTTCCTACTGCTGAAATGCTCTCTCACACATTCCACCCTCTTTTCTTCTATGTCTGACTTCCTGGTGTGAAAGGTACTTTTATTATGCAATGCAATCAGCTGACCTGACATCCATCTGATCTCTAGTCTCTAATCCCATAGTTACCAAATTCAACTGATACTAGAATTACAAAAAGAATTCTTAAAATATTAGTTCCCCAGAAATACTGATTCCTTAAAGTTAATTGGCTATATTTTTTTTATTTTTTATTTTTTATTGTTTATTATATTATTTATTTTGTTTTACATCATTATCTACCCAAGGGTTCTCCCACCACCTTATCACCTGTGAACCATTTTCTTGTCGTAGTCCTTTGTGCTTCTCCCACCCCGATTTTCCCCGCCATGCTCTATGCTTCAATTTCGCTAAAAATTATTTTTTAATTTTTCCTGTCTGTTAGATTGTTTTCCCTTTGTCCTTCATATAAGTGAGACCATCTAATAAGAAATACTAATTTTTTAAAAGGTTTCCATTTTAATAGTTTTGATGTTATTTTAAAATTGTCCCTCAGGGTAAAGGGAGGGTACAAGAGGTTTAAGATGGTTTATGGGTGATAAGGTGATGGAAGAACATATAACATATACACATATATATGTATGTGTGTATATATATATATATATATGTGTATATATGTGTGTGCAATCAATAAAAAATTAAAAAAAACTTCCCTTCCAATCTATGACCTTCTTTTTTTATTTAAAAAAATCATTTTATTGATTTGTCACATTTGTGCATTAATTGATCCCTTCTCTCCCCTCTGTATCCCCCGTCCAGTCACTCCATCTCCCATTTTTCTGTGATTTGTTGGTTGGTTAAGTTGATGTTCAGTTATTCATTGTTTGACCCGTTGGTCTCTTCTGATATCTGGTAATTTTTTTTTCTTTTGCACATATATATATTTATATTTATATTACATTAGTCCATTATTGTGTACCCTGGGGCTTTCCCACTTCACTAACATTTGTTAACCATCCTGATCTTTTCTTCGTTTCACCCCCCCCCCTTCATCCACTTCCTCCTTTCTTGTTACATGGTTCAGTCCCATTGGTTATTTTCATTCTTTCTTATTTGTTTGTTTTTCCCTATATCCATCATATAAGTGAGACCATCCTGTACTTCTCTTTTTCTTTTTGAATTATTTCTGCTAATATGAGTCTTTGTAGTTTATTCAGGTTCTTTTAATTGATTTCTTCAAAACCAGACTGCTTGATCTGTTGAGTTTAGCAGTTAGAATCTTGTTTACTCATGGTAGAGTTAAGCATCATTTTCAGATCACTTTGTAAATTTAACACCAAATGCAGAGGCTTGATTGACCTTAAGTTCAGTTGTTGGCAAGTGTAAAAGGAGCTTTGCAATCTTGCCTAATTTTTGTCTCTGTGTGATTCATACACAATGCATAGAGCTGTTAATTTATCAAGGCTAGCAAGATGTTGATAATTCTATTGTCTATTTTTGATCAAGTTTAACATGCTTTGTAAAGGGTTACTTGTTTGTATCAATGCTTGGAAAAACAGATGCTTTATTCCTCTTTATTTGCCTATTTTCCAGGTAGTGGTTTCTTACCATGTGAAGTACCTATTATTCATTAAAAATATCATTGTTAAATCATGCATTTAATCATAAGTGATGTGTCTCACTCTGTTGCAACTAATTTCTATAGAGTTAAATTTTCCTATCTTTGGTAACTGAAAGCTACTTCAAGTTAACACCTGCATTCTTTTGTTAAAACAAATGCTTTTTGTTAGTTTTTTTTTTTTCTAGGAAAAAAGATGATTCAGTCACATTGCACGTTTTCATGTTTACATATTCCTTAAATCTTAATTGAGGTAAAATGAAGTTACCTCCATTGGGTATTGCCACAGTTATACACCCACCACCAAACCACCATAGTTCCACTATGCTTTCTTTCCTCTTTGCTCTGACCCTTCCCCCTACCCTAGGCTTCAGTCCTATAGTCAGATCACATGGAATAGTTTTTAAATGTGTCCATATCTGACTTTTAGTTTAGTTACTCTATATTCCACATATCAGTGACATCTTCTTGTATTTTTTTCCCCTTCTGAATTATTTCATTTAGCATTTATCCCTTCTTATTCCATTAACATTGTTACAAATGGCATGGTTGTATCTCTTCTGATCATAGAATAATATTCCATTGTGTATATATACCATTTCTTTTTTGACTGACTCATCTGATTTGGGGCTTTTAGGTTGTTTCCATAATTTATCTTTAACAGATAGCACTAGAATAAATATGAGATTACAAGTGTCCTTTAGAATTAGTGTTTTTGAAGTTTTTAGGTAGATGTCTAGGAGTGTAGTTACTGGTCTGATCACAGATCAATTTTTAATGTTTTCGGATACTTCCAGAGTGGCTTCATTAGGGCAGCCATTTGCAGTCCCACCAGCAGTGTAGGCAGGCTCATTTTCTCCACATCCTCACCAGCATGTAGTGTTTCATAGCTTTTCAATATGGGTCATTCTCACAAGTATGAGATGGCATCTTACGATGGTGTTGATTTTCATTTTCCATAGTGATAAGAGTTGGTGAATGTTTTTCTCATGCCTGTTTGCAATCTGCATATCCTCTTTGAAGAAGTGTCCCTTTATTTCTTCTGCCCACTCTTTGATTGGATTATTTGTTTTATTTTTCTAAAGTTGTATAGATCTTTGAATTCTTTGATATCATTCCCTTGGCAGATATATAGCATGCAAATATTGTCTCCCATTCATTTGTTTTAATTTTGCTGATATTGCATATTTTTTATAAGATACATGGAATCATTTATTTCTACAGACTTCTTGATTTCTCTTAGTTGGAAATTACATTACCAGATTACAATCTGGTAGTGAAAGATGTTATTGTGTTTATTATTTCTAGGTCTTTATAGTGGTAGTAAAAAGTAGATAAATACACCACATACAATTTTAAGATATAACAGCTTATTGATCTTTTAATTCAAATATAAAATAGTGATTTAATTTTATTCACTCCATTATCATTATAGTTGCCTCCTTGTATAATCTATGATAAAATTAAAATATTACATGATTATTAATTTTATCTTAATACATACCCAAATATTTAGTGAAATAATTTTTCAGTCTAATACAATCAGCATTTTTCTTTCAATAGAATATCTAATTTCTCCTGTATTTTGATAATTGAACTATATAACCATTAAATACAAAATACACCCCTTTAACCTTTATGTAATCTTAATTCTACAGCTCTGTATTTCCTGCTCAGAAGTAGTTCTGTCTAAGCCTTCAAAGTAAGTTTAGCTGTCAAGATCATTCTCTATTGATTATTCAGGACAAACTCATGGGGACACATTTCTCTGATTTCTTCTACAGTGACAATCTTTTCTTCTCTTCTTCTTCTTCTTCTTCTTCTTCTTGTTCTTGTTCTTCTTTCCTCTTCTTCCTCTTCCCCTTCCTCTTCCTCCTCTCCCTCTCCCTCTCCCTCTTCCTCTTCCTCTTCCTCTTCCTCTTCCTCTTCCTCTTCCTCTTCTTCTTCTTCTTCTTCTTCTTCTTCTTCTTCTTCTTCTTCTTCTTCTTCTTCTTCTTCTTCTTCTTCTTCTTCTTCCTCTTCTTCTTTTTATGTATTTGAAGTCCATTTGCTGCACATACAATTATGGTTCATATTTTCTTCAGTTATTTAAATATTTTGCTTCACTTTTTACTGACATAAAACTAACTTTCAAATAAAAAACTCTTAATGTTTTATTTCAAGAAAGCTTCCCTGACTCATAAGCTTTAAACTTTTGTGGCTACTTTGTGTAGACTTTTCTCTTAGAAGCTTCTGTAGTCCATTGTTAGACCACTGTCAATCTTTGCTCTTACTTTCTTTCAAATATGTTTTCTCTTTCTGTAACATTTTCCATTCTAAACTTTCTTCATATTAAATTTCCAATAATCTTAAAAGAATTTTTGAGTTTAACTGCTTTAATGGTACTTCTATTAAAGTCTTGTATCAGAATATGGTTATTTTCATTTTCAGTAATTTCCTAGCATCTGTGATAGAATTCTACTTTTTTAAACTTTGAGTTATATCATTCTTTCTTTTTGTATCATTTTATTTATGAATCTCACTTTAAAAGTGAAGTTCACTTTAAAATAACGTTACACAGTTTTGACCTATTCTATGATAATCCTTCGATATGCCCTTACAACCTGTACAAAGGAAGTCTGTTTCTATTATTCCTTTTTGCCAAATAACTTTGAGGGAAAAAGAGAAAAAAATAATAAATTTGAGAAAAATTTCTCAGTAATAACACTCTTTGTTATATATTTTTATTTGCAATTTGAATTCCTGACTTTTCAGAAGACAGTCTTATACTTTTTCCAACTTCATCAAGATTTCTACCTTGGTTTTCTTATAGTATTGAAAAATAAAACCACCCTGCTTTCTCAGATTCCCTTCTTTCTTCACTTTTTCATCTGAAGTTTTTACTTATATTTAATTGTTCTTATCCTGTTCATTTTCTTTATTTCTCTAAAAAAAGTTTCTCTTTAATTTTGAAAATATCCTAGGAGAAAATCCTGCTAGATCAATACCGTTCAAAGGTTCTTTCTTGCTCCAGCTACGTTGGGTCTTGTTGTGGGCCTGTTGTAATTGCCCTCTGTTGATGTGGGCAAAACATTACCTTATTTTAGTTGCTACTCTTCCATTAGCTCTCCCTTTTACTTTGCAATGGATACCTGAGAGTATATTTTCAGTTTCTGCTGAAAATACACAGTTGGCATTTTCAAGTCCATCAAGTTTTACAATACATCCCTCTACTTCTTCCCCTGTGCTTCCTTGTGAGCCAGCGCTGATAACTTGCAGATCTTATGACTGCTGGTAGTTTTCTTCCAATCACTTGTGTTTTGAGGTTCATGGACTTGGTTTGGGATACTTGTATCATAAATACTGTACCCATGTTTTTGCAATGCTATTTATAAACTATTTTTCCATTGGGATATGGGTACACTCTGAAAATACATCACTGTGACTGCTATGAAGCATCCATGCTCATCTTCTCAAATTACCTTCAAATATAATTTAATTGATTCAGAAGAGAGACTGAGCATCATTACTATTTTTCAAATCCCCTAAGTAATATTATTATATACTTAGGTTGAGAACAAATGGTCTCAACCAAATAAGGTGATATATCTTCATATTTTTTAAAAAAAGAAAGAAAAAATACAGATTCTTTTCCCTTTAGATTTTCCTCTTAGATATGTGTGGTTCCTCTGGTTCTTAGTTCTTTTTTTCAAGATTCTTGTGGATATTCCAGCAGTAAGGGCCTATTTCTACAACTTTGATTTATACTCTAACACATGTTTTGTTTCTATTACAATATGTGTTTTCTATACATGTATAGTCTATAATACTAATTTAGCATAACATTATATTTTAACTGATTCTTTTTCCGTTAAGGTGTCATTGAAGTCATGATCACTGTGCTTCCATTACTTAGTTTTCTTTGAATGCAACAGAAAAGAAAAAAAAGGAAGACAGAACTCATTTTTCTGTGACTTTTTTCCTTGTCAAAGAAAGATAACTTTCCATTTATTTCATTTTAAGAATATGTAGCATTTCTTCCCAATAAATTATCTGACACCCTGTGGCAGGCTGGGTATTTCTTGTTTTCAGTGCATACTACTATGTTATCACTTCAATGATGTATTTGCTATGAACTTCTATGTGAGGTAAAAGCATTCTCTACCCATCAGGTAAACTGAATAAAATGTAAGCAAGGACTTTGACATAAGATTCAAACTATTTTACCCACATGCATATATGTGATCTATCCTTTTTTGACTTTAACATACTAGTATGGAAGCAAAGTTACCGATTCTTCATTAAAATAGTTTTAACCTCACACAGTCAGGACATGGATAGAGAATGAGCAAACTTAGAACAGGTATGATTCCAGGTAACTTGCTGTACAAACTGATTTATACAAGACTACTATCTGTGGCCCTTTCTACCTCTTCCTACCTCACCCTGCAACTTTCTAGTTATAAGCTTTCAGTTGTATCTCTATATCTCTAAACATTACCACCATAGCTGAATCATGCCTCATTTTTTAGGAAACTATTTTAATTTAGAAAAAAATGTGCTTGTGAAAATGAGTGTTAAGTTTAGAAATGAAATCCATAACTTTCACTTTCGTTATCCCCTAGAATTTTGTGCAGTTTTTATTTCCTAAACAAAGGTAGTATGCTACTTCCTAACAGTCTGAATGTAAGCATAATAATGGCCATGCCACCATCTAAACATTATTATTTCATAATATAACTATTTAAAAACTGTTTTGTGCTTTTAGAAATATTTGTGACAAGTCCCTGGTTTCAATGTTCAGCTCCCCTAGTCACCCAGCAAGGTGAGTTGTGACAGGACACCCAGACTGATTGTACAGCCAAGACAGTCTATTCCCTCCAGTTTGGTGAAGGATAACATACCACATATCTTGTGTGGGAGAGAAACATTTCATGTAGTCTCATATACTCTATACTCATGTGGATTATAATAATTCCTATCAGAATTCCTGGGTCTGATATACTTCATATCATGCCTAGTCTTTGAAATGCCCAATGGTGACCCTGCAGGACATTCTCAAGGACAAATCATGTAGTTATGGGCTTGGGTGATGTGAAGTTTCAACCCACTTGAATTTTAATAAAGATTCAATAGGCAGTTATTATGAAACAAGTACCATAATGACACCCAAACAGGCTGTAGAATTATTTTAGGCAGATCATGTGTGTGGTCCATGCCTCAGGCTCACAAAATGATAATATAATCACATTATGCTGCAAGTTAAGAGAACATTTTTCATTTTCATTAAAATTGCATATATCATAAAATGTCTTCTTCCACCTCCTGCCTACCTTCCTCTCTATATCACTGGAAGTTGCAGGACTCAGTACTGACTACCCTACAGAAACTAAATAATCCTCTGAAGAATAATCAATCCCTAATTTTGTTTAAATGATCACGGGAGAAAAACATTCTAGATGTACAAAATGGCCAAGACTTACATACCTTTAAGAACTAAACCCAGATTTGTTTGTCTTTTCAAAATAGGATTAGAAATGAATTCTTCCATAGTTGACATCTTTCTTCCTATGTATGAATATATAAATATGTAGTAGTGGCATGGAACCCAAATTAATGTAATCCAGACAACTATCTGTCAAGCTGAAAATGCTTAGAGGGAAAGGACCACTCTTGGAAACAAAAATAACATTACTATCACAAGGAGACTAAAGATACCCTATTTAGGAGAGCTGCATTAGGCTATTGATAAATTTAGGTGGCCAATTCTACATACAAAGTCTAGAATTCAGAGAGGCCAAATTTCAGTTTCATCTATAAGTTAGAGAAGCTAATTTTTTTCTTAATCTCCCTATTTGCTCATCCATGTACTCTTGAAAATTGCAAGATTGGCTAAATATGGAAACCACTTAAAGAATCATATTAAAAAACCAGTTTCCTAAAATTGAACCTTAGGTGAACTCCAGCATCAGAGGAAACCAACAAAGTGAGATGCACAAGAAAGACCACAGAGGAGGTTACAAGTTACAAACATTTGAGAAAAGAAATATTTGAAATCTGTACATAATATTTGTTACATTTCCCCTTCAACTTCTATGGAAGACACGATTAAAACTCTGAGAAGACACGTGGTGTGACAGACTCAGGTACATCTGGGTCAGATTCCTGACTTAACCCCTCCTGCATGTCTCACATAGGGCTATTTATATCCTTATCTGCCCATCTTACCCAGTTATGGAAAATAGCAGGCAAATATGGAGCAAAGCTGTGGTTTTATCTTTTAATCTAGGAACCAAGAGTAGAAAACTGGGAAGGAAATTATATAAAATTATTTTAGAAGAGAGTTTATTTTGTTTTTTTGAGAAAATATTGTATTGAATTTCAAATTTGTGTCGAATTCATACATTCAAATATACTTTCTACCATCTCTTCTCAATTTGTGATTCCTAAGTATTCTTTTTTAACTTTATGCTTGAATTATTTATATTCTCCCTTTATTTCTTGATATTTTATAATTATCTCTAGACCCATCATATCTTATTCATGTCCAGTTACTTTCACTTAATGGTGAAAAAGAACAATATCAGATTTATCTTTGCATCAACTTTATTATGACATCAAAAAGCATTAAATACCTAGCTATGAACATAACAAAGGAAGTGAAGGATATGCACAATGAAAACTATGAGACATTATTCAAAGTAAGAGAAGATGACACAAAGAAATGGAAGATACTGCATCTTCTTTGATATTAAACTATTATATATCAAAGCTTTGAAGTTGAGAAAGTTGCCCTATATAGAGCAATGATAGGAAAATCATGATTATTAATCACCTGAAAGTCATAGTGACAAAGCCAGTTGATACACAGTCTATAAATTGTCTACTCTAACACCTGTGTTGAAATGTGTGCTACTATTTCTAAGAGATCCTTTGATGGTACAAGTTTCCCTATTCATTCTCAAACTAGACAATATTTGAATTCTCTGTTATACAATAGTATTTGACATTCAGTTATAAAGGTTGGCTAATTCCCCGTGTATAGCTTTGTAAAGATATATGAACTAAATAAAAACTAAAAACAATAACAACAAAAAACAACAAAGTAAAAGTCTACATATAAAAACAATTAATAGCAAGAAAATTTATCTTGGTAATCAGCTTCAGTTACGCCAATAAACAAATTAACTGTCAACACTTTTGATTACTGAAATATTTTCTTCAGTCTTGCTTGGTGAACATCAAAACTCTTGAGAAGAAAGAAAATGTTTTATTTGATTCTGTATCTCTGGATAACCAGTAGCCTAGTAGTAAAAAGTGTCATGTAAATATAACCATAACCACCACATTTTAGATTCCTTGCTAAAAAATAAGGCTGAGTATTTTATTGACCAGTTATGTCTAGCTGCAACCCTATAGAATTTTGGCAGCTATTGCTTTTCATATGGAAAATTGAATCTCATAAATTTTAATTGAACTGCTTATGTATTTATAACAAAATATTTGATACTAGATTCTTTTTTAGATTTTATCACTAAATAATAATAGCAGCCATTTTCTTATTAAATGAATGTATAAATTTATGTCTTTTTAAGCACAGGGGTATATGCATATATATATATTCTCTCATATATACATCCATATAATTTTATTTTCCTTTCTATGTAGTTTTCAGATATGTATAAATGTTTAAGTTGTGGAGAAGGAATAGAAATTATCCCTTACGGTCTCTCTATACCATCATCATCATAACTATCATCAGCAGCAGTAGCAGCATCATCACTCACAGATGAAGCCTACAAGGATTTCAGGTAGTTATAAACAGCTATCAAATAGAACTCAGAATATCTTTAGTTCATTTTCAATATATAAAGGTTCAAAGTAAGAAGAACTTTGAATTTTTATGCCATGATGAGTTTACATATACTTTTATTTTTTTATTTTATTTAAATAATTAATTAATTAATTTTTTTAATATAAACCATTACATTTTGTTCTTTAGGTTACAACCTCTCTGTTATAAATTTTTCCCCTTCCCTCCTCCCTCCGGTGCTCCCTCCATTCTCCCTCACCCCACTCTTTGTTGTTTATTAGCTGTGCTGAGTCCATTAATCTCTTTCCTATGTTAGTCTTTTCTCTGGGTGAGGGACTGCGTTGTTGGGTCCAGGCAAACCTTGCTGTTAGATTTTCAGTCTTAAATTTGTGTTGGGTGGCCAGGTTATATTCATTTGTGATCTGTCCATGTTTTCTTGCTGCAGGCCATCCTCTCCAATCCAATCCCATCTCTATTGCTTTGCTGCTTTTCCTTATGGCTCTGGTGTCGGGCTTTGGTGGTCTTGCCTCCTGCCAGTGTTGGTGAAGAAATTTCTCTTGAGTTCAGGCTTTGAGACTAGGTCTCGCTGTTTTTGCCCGTGGAACCGCAGGCTCTCGTTGCCCAGGGTACCACAGACTCAAGCAATTCCCAGCCTCAGCTTCCTAGGTAGCCGGGATTACAGGTGCGCCCCATCACGCCCAGCTATTGTTTGGAACTAGGTCTCGCTATGGGCCCCAGGTGGAACTCGAAACACCATCCCTAGCCCCGGCCGTTTCATAGGCTGAAGCTTACAGGCACGAACCACCGTGCCCGGCCCATGAGTTCAGGCTTCTGCCAGTGGCCTTTGAAGGTTATCTCCTCTGCTTCCTTTTGCAGTTTTGATGTGGGGCCCATCATCCCCTCTTTGGTCATCCTCTCCTCTCCCTTGATGAGGGGAGGGTGTGTTGCTCTTCTTGAATGTATCTCCAAATTAAAGTCCCGGGTTTTGGCCCGGACAGTGTAGAAGTGCGCCTGGTGACATCGTGTCTCGATGGTCATTTTTCTGGTCTTACTTGTACTAGTTCACTTGGTTGTCCGTCTACTGTGTCCAGCTCCGATCTGTGGGCTGGACTTTTGCCAGGTCCCTCACCCGTTCTATGTTGGGGTTGCTGTTGCACCTATTCTGGTTTAGCTGGAGTAAGAAGTAAGAGAGAGATGGAGGGGCCCTCCCACTCCCCCCCCCCGCCCCGCCCCCGCCCCTGCTCCGCTCCCGCTCTTGCTTGCCGGTGCACCGAAGGTCCCAGCGTGGAGGCAGGCCGACCCGAGGACCGCTTGCCAGTCCATTTGCCCCGGCTTCCAGGGGCTGGGGGCTTCACGGTGCCGCCCAGAACGGCTTGTAAGTGGCCGCGGCCACTTACTGGCGGTGGGGATTCCCCCACCCCAGTTCCCCCACGGGGGAACCTATCCAGGAGGCCTGACGCCCCTTGCTCCCCGATGACAAGGGAGCTCCGAATACCAGGATCCCGTCTGCGCCGCGGGCAGCACATATACTTTTAAATGGAGGGTGATTTCCAGATTCAAATTTGAAAGCAAGTCTCTAGAATGGGAGTTTTTGCTACCCTCACAAAGGAGACATTGACTGAAACAGCAAATGCATCACCATACAATTTTTTTTCTCTTATAAAACTGACTCTCTTTGAGGCAACAATCTCACTGAGGGACTGAAATAATTGTCTTAGCATTAAGAACTGTAACTTCTGGTGAATAGGTATGTCAGTATTGCCAAAGATAACTGAAAAATATCTCCTTTCCCCCCAAACTGACTAACTTCATCCATGAATATGTTCCATGTAAATGCTTGTTTGGGCATTGTTTGAAAAGATTTTTGCACTTTTATTTAAAAAAGCATATATGACAATTTTAGAAAAACAAAATTCATGTTTTTAGGTAGCATTCTTTCTTGTTAGAAATCTAAAAAAAGCAAATCACCTAAATTAGAAGAGACAGTAGGAAGTAATTTCAAAGAATGGTATACAGGTCACTCACTGAACCACACATTATAAACCTCAAAAGGTCAAAACTAACTTTATTTCTTCCTTCTTAGCACCAAGACACAGCAGTTTTTTGTTGTTGTTGTTGTGTTTTTTGTTTTGTTTTTGTTTTAAAGCTGGATGCTATGCACAGTCAATAGAAGAGTATAAAAAGAACTCAAGTGCACTAAGACTTAGAAGTCTTTGCAAGAGCTAAATGAGAAGGCATTTGGTTTGCTTACTCCAAATTTCTGTTCTGATACTTTAAGCAAGTATCAGTGGAGCAAGACAAAACCCATTCAATATAACTCTCAAGATCTATATGCAAAAAACGGAAGGGAGCCTTTAAAAGATTGTCATCTCACGAAATCTGTCTGTGCGTAGCCCAGAGTTGACTGTTTGTTTTTTTTTTTAATAAAATGTATCTTTAAAGTTAAAAATAGTTTTACAGTTTTACTTTTTTGACTCAAGTATTTTTGATTATCAAACAAAGCTGAACACTACAGTGTTCAATGATTTAATGTAAAAGAAAGGAAAGGAAATGAAAACTTCTACCCCATATGTGAATCAAAAAGAAGAGTGTCAAATGTAAGAGAAATAAACAATTGAAATCAATGTCTTAAATTTTAAATACAGCACCTTTATTTTAAGTACCCAGGAACATAGTAGGTTTTTAATACTTGTCATTGCATTCGGAGATCTTGCTACAGGTACATAATTTAATCATTCCACCTGAAGTGTCAGGCACATAAAGGTATTATTAGTTAAGAGTGAATAGTAGTTTAATTTGAAATAAGAGACTTGAATTTTGTTTTTAGCTATTAAGGGAGATAAAAATTAAAGTGAATAACTTTACAGTTTTAAATAACTTGCTATTTTAACTTTAGTCAAAGTGATCTTCCAAAATGTCTGACATTTATTTTGCTACTTAATAACTTTTAACTTTTGGGACAGATGAAGTCCAACATAACAGAGACTTATAAACTTTGAAATTTCTATTGAATAGTAAATTTTATAAACAGAAATGATTATACTTAATTTGATAAATAGGTAGTACTATGTGCCAGTTACCACTTAGGTATTGCATAGAAAAATATGAACAAACATCAGTTTCTGCTTTTAAGGATCTTAAGGACTAATAGATGAGATACACATATAAAACACACTACATGTAGTATGCTAGTATGCTAAATGTTATGGTAGGTATGTGGTTCAAAGAGTAAATCAATAAGGGGTACTTAAATCTAACAGTAGAATTTAGAAGTGTTTCAAAGTGAGGTTGATAGCTGAGTTGAAATCTAAAGAAACATTAATGATTGTACTCTAAATAAGGAAAAGAAGTAATTCTCAGCAGACTAACGAGTAAAATAAAATCTTTTGAAGTTTAGGCTCAGAGGATTCAGAGCTTTCGACTAAAGACAATCCTGATGTTATGACAGTTGTTGTAAAATATGTATTCTATTGATTTGCATATATTGCATTTATGTACATTATAAATCCAACAATGTCTTTTTAAATTAAAACTTCATATAATTGTGCTTAAAAAGGCTGATGAAGGTAGAGAACACTATATAGTAATATATTTTATTATATTTAGCTTTTTTTCTATTTATGTTTCTTTTAATTTACCTTCAGTCGCTCCCTTTGTGCTTATGAATTCAAGTTACCATGTAGTGGTCTTTCCGTGCTCCAATATGAATTTGTTGCCACTCACTTAATTTCTATTCTTATTGTTAAGCATATTTATTTCTACCTACAATGGTTCAAAAATAAAGGTACATGTATACAGATCTAAACAATTACCTTTAAATCAATGAAAAAAATGACAAAATGAAGATATAAGCTATTATACTGCCTTTATAATTGCTTACATAATTACTTTAATTGAAGATCATTGTTTCTGCATGTGGCTTTAAGTTACTGTCAGGTGTGACTTCCATTTAACCTGAAGAAATCATTTTAGTATTTTTCATAAGATGGGTTTGCTAATCACAAATTTTCTTAGTGTCTTTTTTCTTCTTTTAAATTTGAGAATGTTTTATATTTGCACTTATTTTGAGAGAAAATTTTCTGCATTTAAATTTTGATTCATATATATTTTTCCTCTTTGTCACTTTGAATATTTCCTTTCAGGATCTTTTTGTGACCATTTTTCTGAAAATCAATGTTTTTAAAATCAGTGGAATTCTCTTCATATGATGAATAACTGTTCTCATTTCTTTCAAGAGTTTCTTTCTATTCTTGTCTATTAACATTTTGATTTTGTATCTTCATGTTGATTTCTGTATAATCACACTAAAAGAAGTTCATGGAGTTTCTTTGATAGTAAAATTAATATTTCTTATCACATTTGGATATATTTTAGCCATTATTTCATTAAATGTTTTTTCTGTCCCTTTTTCTGCTTTCCTTCAGCATTCTCATGATATTACATTTAATGGTGTCTAGTATTTTCTGAGAATAGTCATTTTTATTTTCTCTCTGTCTTCAATCACATAATCTATATAATTCTTTCTTTAAATTGATTCCTTGTTCTTCCTCTGTAAATTGACTCTGAGTTTCTTTGGTAGTTTTTTTATTTCAATTTCAGTTGAACATTTCAACTCCAGATTTCCATTTTTAAAAAAAGAATGTTTTTCAACATGTGATGCTGCCATTATGTTTTTATTTTTTAAACGAAATGTCCTTTAGTTCTTTTAATTTATTTATAAATTTTTCTTTAAAATCTACTAAATCCAACATCTGGATTCTATTGCCTACTGTTCATTCTATTAACTACTTCTCTTTGTCTTTGTATGACTTGTATTTTCCTATTTTATGTTTTTGACCTCACTTTTTATTTCTCTCCTTCACATCACTAATGAGAATGAATGGTCATATTGTACACATTATGAATTTGAGCTGCTTAGAGAATTTCATTTTTATTAAAGGGATACAGCTCAAAATGCTGTAGTAATTTCTCCCTTTAATACTTTCAAATACCACAAGATGATTATTCCTAAAAACTTACACATAAACAAATTGTAAAATTCTCTTTAACTCTGTCTTTCTTTCTCTTCCCTTCTTTCTTTTTCTTTCTTTCTTTCTTTCTTTCTTTCCTTCTTTCTTTCTTTCTTTCTTTCTTCCTTCCTTTTTTTTTTCTGTATAGCACAGACATATGAAGATTGATGGCACTTGAGATATTTCAAGAGACAATATTCATAATCTGGGTATTTGATATTCAAATTCTGGAGATCATGCATCCTTTCCTTATCCGTGTGATTATTCCAAATACTATGCTCAACCTGGGGTTCCATACTATATAAAGAACACCTGATTTGGTTGCTTTCCTTGACACTAGTTCTGGACTATGATGAAGACCATGAGAGTATGACTTACCCATGCACAGCACATCTAGTTCTGACATCCAAATTCACCATTTCCATGTTGTAAGACATTTTGTGTTTCTATACATCAAATGTTATTTTTGATCTCAACAATTTTTTGGTTGTTTCTGTTTAGTAAATAAATTATTTCAGTTACAACATTTTTTATTCTCAACTTCATTTCTTTAGAGAAAAAAAAATAAGACAATTGAGTAAAACTATAAATGGTAAAAATCATTTGGTCACCCTAAATGTTGTCTCTAGATAGTGTTTAAATTGATAATATCTTCATAGAGATTTTTTTCTTGAAAGATAATATGCAAGCACTTTCAAGATTGAATTAGCCTTGTGTAAGTCTTCCATGCGTACTAGAATTATTTTTGCAGTATTATTAACATTCTAGGACTTCTTTAATATAAATTCTTCTGGAACATAGTGATTTATTGCTGTCCAAATACATTTTAAAAATTCTTGAAAAAATGGCAAGAAGTACTATGCACCTAAGTGAAAAGATTATAGAGTGTGAGATGTCAATCCTCCCCAAGTTAGTCTATGAATCTGCACAATTTTAAATAAAACATCAAGAAATTTAGTTTTTCATATCTGATAAAATTGTTTAAAGGATTTTCTGGATATTTATATGAGACATTAACTGTTTTAGAGATTTGAAGGTAATATTTTAATGTATAAAATTATTTTAAAGACAATGAATCAATGAATATAGCCAAGACATATCAAATGGCAAAGACAAGAAACAGATGAAATACATACATTCTCATATTTTAGAATATAATAAATGTTCTATCGCATATCAAAGGAAATGTGTTCAGTAGAACTAGAAAAGTACTGAGCATTAGGAAAAAATAAAATTGGATTCTAAATAAATATACTAGAATATAGATGTTAGCTATGCAATTTGTTTTTTTTATTTTTGTTATTATTTTTTATGTATATATACATTTCACAACATTGTAATCCCAGGTCTTTATCTCCCCACCCTCCCCTCCATTCCCCCCTTTCCCTCCTGCTCAAAGTTGTGCATTTCAGTTTGGTGCTTGTTTTGACTTTTCCTCATGACCTTTGGTTTCTGTCTTTTTCTTTATGACTTGTTTCTGCTAATATGATTTCTTCTAAGTACATTCATGTTAATATAAAATCATTGAATTTGTCATTTTTAATTGATGAGTAATATTCCATTATATATATATATATATATATATATATAATATATATATATATATACCACATCTTTTTCATTCAGTCATCTGTTTGGGGGTATTTAGATTGCTTCCATGACCTTGCAATTATAAATTGTGCTGCAGTAAACATCTGAGCAAAGTGTCCCTTTGCACCCACATTGAGGTCTTTTTTGGGTAGATTCCCAAGAGAGCAATTGCTAGGACAAATGGTAGTTCCATTTTCATTAACTTGAGGGTTCTCCACAGAGCTTTCCATAATAGTTGGACTAGTTTACATTCCCACCAGCAGTGTATGAGTGTTCCTTTCTCTCCACATCTCCAGCAGCACTTGTTGCCTGTTTTTGGAAGTGGACTATTCTTACTGGTGTAAGGTGATATCTCATTGTAGTCTTGATTTCCATTTCCTTTATTGCTAGTGACGTTGAACAATTTTTCATGTGCCTGTTGACCATTTGTATTTCCTCTTTGGAGAAGTGTCTTAATTCTTCTCCCATTTTTTTGCTTTTGCTTAGTTGCATGAGTTCCTTGTGGATCTTCATTATTAAATTCTTATTACTCTTGTGGAGGGCAAAATTTTTTTCCCATTCCATTGGGCTTGTTTGTATTTTTTTTTTCTGTTGTCCTTTTGCTGTACAGGAGGTTTTAGTTTGATGTGGTCCCATCTGTGTAAGTTTTCCTTCATTTATTTTGCCATCTGTAGATGTGTCCAGAAAGGGATTACTGAATTATAATTTACGGAGGGCTTTGCCTAAGTTTTCCTCTATGTATGTTATGGTTTTAGATCAGACATCTAATTCTTTTATCTATTTTGTATTGATTTTTGTACATGGTGTGAGGGAGTTGTCTTGGTCCATTTTTTTTACATGTATTGGTTCAATTTTCCCAGCACCATTTGTTGAAGAGGCTATCTTTGTTCCAATGTAAGTTTTTCACTCTTTTGTCAAAGATTAGTTGACTATATATGTGTGGTTTTATTTCTAGTCACTCAATTCTGTTCCATTGGTCTAATTGTCTGTTTTTGTACCAGTACCAAGTTATTTTACTTATTAAGGCTTTGTAGTATAGTTTGAAGTTTGGAATTGTAAGAACTCCGTTCTTTTTTTTCTGGTCAGAAGGCCTTTTGATATTCGTGGTTCTTTGTTATTCCATATGAATTTCAGTAATTATTATTCTATCTCTTTTTAAATGCCATTGGGATTTTTATTGGGATTGCATTGAATCCATAGACTTATTTTGGTAGGATGGCTATTTTGTTGATATTAATTCTTGCAATCCATGAGCAGGGAATGTCTTTCCATTTCCTTATGTCTTCTATCTCTTTTAGCAGTGTTTTAAAGTTTCCTTTGTATAGTTCTTTCATGAGTTTTGATAGGTTTATTTAAATTTTTTTTGGTGTGATGGTAAATGGAATGGTTTTTCTGATTTCTTCTTCTATTTGACTTTTTGCATATAGGAAAGCTACCAACTTCTGTGTGTTGATTTTGTATCCTGCTACCTTACTGATCCAGCTTATTATATCAAGCATTTTTTTTCTGTGGATTTAGGGGGTTATCTATATAGAGAATCATGTCATCAGCATATAATGATAGCTTCTGTTCTTCTTTTCCTATTTGTATCCTTTTTATGTCTTTCTCTTGCCTTACTGTCCTAGCTGAACTTTCAGCACAATGTTAAAGAGTAGTGGGGAGAGTGGGCATCTTTGCCTGGTTCCAGATCTTAATTGGAATGATTTTAGCATTTCCCCATTTAGGTTGCTGTTTGCTGTAGTTTTATCATAGATGGCTTTTATTATGTTGAGGTAAATTCCTTTAATCTCCAATTTTTCAAGGGTTTTTTATCATGAATGGATGCTGGACTTTGTCAAATGCTTTCTCTGCATCTATTGATATGATAATGTGGTTTTTGTTTTTCTCTTTGTGATGTGGTATATTATGTTAATTGATTTCCAGATGCTGAGTCATCCTTGTGTCCTTGGGATAAATTCCACTTGTTCATGGTGAATAATGCTTTTTATGGATCATTGGATTTGAGTTGCCAGGATGTTGTTTAAAATTTTTGCATCCGTGTTCATTAGGGAAAATGGTCTATAGTTTTCTTTCTTGGTGCTGTCTTTATTTGGCTTGGTATGAGTGTGATGTTTTCTTCATAGAATGCATTTGGTAGTTTTCCTTCTTTCTCAAAATTTTTTGGAAAAGCTTTAGTAGTGCAGGTGTTATTTCATTTTGAATGCCTGGTAGAATTCATTTGTAAAGCCATCAGGTCCTGGGCTCTCGCTTTAGGTAGAGTTTTGATGACTATTTCAATTTCGCTATTTGTGATTATTTTTCTATTTGTGATTGTTTATTTAATTTCTCTATATCTTCTTTGTTCAATTTTTGATAGTTGTATCTTTCTAAGAATCTGTCCATCTCATCCAGGTTGTTGTATTTATTTCCATATAGTTGTTCATAGTAATCTCTTATTATCCTTTCGATTTCTTTTGTATCTGTTGTAATTTCTTCTTTTTCATTTGTGATTCTGCTTATTTGAATTTTTTCTCTTCTTTCCTTTGTGAGCTTTGCAAGGGGCTTATCAATTTTATTTATTTTTTCAAAGAACCAGCTTTTGGTTTTGTTGATCTTCTAGATTGTCTTTTTGGTTTATAGGTTATTTATTTCTTCTTTTATTTTTGTTATTTCTTGTCTTCTCCTGGGTTTTTGTTGTTGTTGTTGTTGTTGTTGTTGCTCTCTTTCTAATTTTTTAGTTGGTAGATTAGGTTGTTTTTTGGTTAGTTTCTTGGTTTTTGATGTAGGCTTGTATTGCTATGAACCTTCCTCTTAGATATGCTTTTGCTGCATCCCAGACATTTTGGAATGTTGTGTCTTCTTTGTTACTTGTTCCAAAGTAAGTTTTATTTCTTCTTTAATTTCTTCAATTGCCTATTCTTCATTTGGTAGCATGTTGTTCAGTCTCCAAGTATTTGATGTTCTTCTGGCTTTTTTTTTTTCATTGTTGATTTCTAGTTTGATGCATTTATGGTCTGAAAAAAAAGTTGGATTATTTTAATCTTTGTGTATTTATTCATTTTTGCCTTGTGGCTTAGTATGTGACCAATTTTAGAGAATGATCCATGTCCATTTGAGAAGTAGGTTCATTCTTTTCCTTGTGGGTGTAGTGTTCTATAGATATCTATTATACTTGTTTTCAGTTCTCTTAGTAGCTATCTTATGAATCTTGGTGCACCCTCATTTGGTGAGTGTATGTTGATAATTGTTACATCTTTTTAGTTGGTTGACCCTTGAACCATTAGGTAGTGATGTTCTTTATCCATTGTCATTTTTTTAAATTTTGAAATCTGCTTTGTTTTCTATAAGATTGGCTATCCCTGCCCTTTTTTGGAGGGCCATTTGCTTGTAGAATTGTTCTACATCCTTTTACCTTTAATTTATGCTTGTATTTTGGAATCTGATGTGCTTTTGGAAGCAGCCGAATGTTGGATTCTGTTTTTTAATCCAGTCTGCAACTCTGTGTCTTTTGATTGATGAGTTTAGCCCATTGAGATTTAGAGTAATTATTTGTTTAAGGTTCTAACAAAGGGTTCCTGGTGGTCATTTGGAGTTCTGTTCTAGTTTCTTTCTTTTCTTTTTATTATTCATTCCTGTTATTTTTCTGTGGATTTCAGTCTTAGGGCTTATTGCAGGAGTTCTTGGAGTGGGGATTTGGTAGTAGCAAATTTCTGGAGGCTTTGTTTGTCTGAGAGGGTTCTAATTTTTGTTTCATAATGGAAGGGTAGTTTTTTTGGATAGAGTATTCTTGGTTGGCACTTTTTATCTTGGAGTTTTGAAGATATGGCCCTATTCTCTCTTTGAATGGAGTGTCCCTTCTGAGAAATCTGAGGTCAGTCTAATGGGTTTTTCTTTATATGTTATCTGTTTCCTATCTCTTATTAGTCTCATTTTTTTTTCTTTATCTTTGGCTCTTGAAAGATTTACTATGATGTGTCTTGCTATGCTTCTTCTTTCATTAAAGAAGTTTGGTATCCTTTTTGCTTCCTGTATGCTTATTTTCTTTTCTTCAGATTTGGTAAATTCTTCTCTATATTTCATTGAAGTCTTTCAGTTCCTATGTCTTTCTCTTCTCCTTCTGGGATTCCAATTGCTCTTATATTTGTTTTTGTTTTTTGTTTTGTTTTGTTTTTTGTTTTTTTAGAACATCTGACATATCTCTGGTTTTTTCTTCTGTCTTACTTTGTTTTTCTCTCTCTTTATCCTCTCTACTCCCATTTCCTCTAGTGTGCTTATTTGTTCTTCTATTTCTACTAATCTGCTTTCCTGGCTTTTCCCTACATTTTTTAGCTCTTCTATTGTTCCTCTTGTATACTGTATCTCCCGCAGCTTCTCATTTAAGGTTGCAATTTCATTTTTCTGTTCGTCAATGATATTGCTCATTTTGCTGCATTTTTTTCTATATTTTTCTGCTTCTTCTTTTAGTTTGTTGCAAGCTTCTAACCTCTTGACTCCCTCCTTTTTCCCCTCTTTCTTGGTCTCTTTTTGTGCTTTTATCATGTTAATTTTAAATTCTTTGACATATTAAGCATTTCTTCCATGTCATCCATGTTTGTTTCTGCAGATTGTTTATCCTTTGGTGGTGACTTATTTTTCTTAGGGCTTGTTTGAGATTTGTATTCTTCCTCCTTTCTGTGTTTTTCCTTCAGACTTGCTCTACGTATTGAATAGCTACTACTCTAGTATTAGATGGCATGTTCAAACATATCTAGTCTAGTTGTGGTTAATTCTGCCTTTGTACTTTTACTGCTCTGGTGATTATATCTTGTTGCAGTTAGCTATTTGGGGGGACAAATTCCTTTTCAGAGAGTGGATGTGGTGAGTAGATGTGGTTTCTATTGTATTGTTTGTCTTCTTTTTTTGTTGTTTCTCCTCTTTTAGATTGATAAGTCGTAAATATTTTTTAGTGCCTCCAAGCATCTATGGCTTGTCATATAACCCTTTTTGACTGAGGTAGTGAGTGTCCTTGGTTCTCTAGTCTGTGCCGGTGCCGCTGCATGGGATTCTGGGCTGATGGGGTGCAATTTCTTCTCCACCAAGCTGTCTTTCCCTGGGCCAGTAAAATTCAATCAGTGCCTCAGTCTGAATAGTTGAATAGCAGAGGAGTCCCATTCAGTTGCAAAGCTCTTAGCCCCAACCTATCTCCCAGGTGTGTTACCTTGGCAACTTTAAGTATTTGGGCGCTGGCTGGAGCCCTCACCTGAGCCCCACCAGGCTGCTGGGGTGCTAGCTCTTCTCCCAGCATGTAATTTAGAACAGAAAATAATTTTATATATGACACCAACTAAATAGAAGATATGAAGAAGAAAAGTGCTAGTTGTTGAAACACCTTATATGAAAATACAGTTTAAAAATCCACACTATAATTTTGGCAGATCTGAGGGCAGTGAAGCAACATAATTAATATGTAGATATCACTCATAATTCAAGTAAAAGTCTTTAGTTAAAACCTGGACAAAAAAGGGAAACCAAATATTATCAAAAGAGGTAAAACAAAGAAAAATCATTACATATCACCAATAACTAGTCTAATCAAAGAAAATTTAACATATATATATTTCAAACTGGAACTATTTTATGAAGTTCAGAATAGGAGAATCATATTGTCACAATATAAAAAGTGTATGTAAATTGTATATTTTTAAAGAGAGAATTGATCATATTTCATACATGTTCAAATACTCACTCTCCTTTGACATAATATATGTTTATAGCATAAGGAAACAGTCACAAAAGTCTGAAACATTTCTCTGATAGTAGGAATCCTTACTTATAAATGTGAAGTATCAGAAATACCAAGATAAAGACAATGCATGGTACACAGATATAATGTATAATCATGGTACACAGATATAATTATAATGAAGAACTTGATGATATTAGAGGCTTATCATTTTAAAACTTGTTAAATTATACAGTACAGCATAATCTCTCCAAAGGGTGTACTTGTGTATGTATCAATTAACAGTCAATAAGCAAGTGATTTTTTTTCCTTTGTCTACCAATATTTACTAAAAATGAACAGTTACTATAGAATATGAGGAAATGATTGTTATTTAAATATTAAAATGCCTTCTTCATTGAAACCCTCAAATTTCCAAGTGACTATGTTTCTACACATTTATTCTTCCATGTCAGAGTTTGGATAACAAGAGATCTAATCTCCATTACATCTCAGAGGGATTTTATCTTGTTCTTCTTTCCTACCTAAACTGTAGTGCAGTGTTTTAAAACAAATCATCCTATTTCCTGGTACCTTTTGTTGAATTTAACTTTCTTCAATTTGCTTTTACCCTTCATACTTTCTATTTAACTGCTCTGTTAGTCGTAGTAAACACCCCAATGATAGAGGACTGAAACAGCCTCTCCAGTCCCCCCCATTCCTTTCCCTTTTGTTTAGCTGGAGACCTAGGTAATGATTACAACTTTTAAAACCTCCACTGCTCTTCTGTTGCTTCAAGGGTGGTATTTTGTTCTTTAATTAGAATATAAGCTTTTTGAGCACTGGAACAATACACTGTTTTTAGTTCTTTTTTCTCTTCTAATAACTGTGTTTTACACAGAATAGTCAAAAAAAGCAGACACTTTAGGAAAAAATTTAAAATGGATCAGATAATATCATTTTCTTTTGGCATGTTTTCCTACCTCCACAAGAATTTAGCACTCACATTTATCTGTTACCTACATATCGAGTACTGCCAAAAGTAAATTCTTTTAGGTCAGAACATTTCCTTGACTCTTCTCTATGTATTCACCCAATAACCCAGAACAAATTAAAATCACTCAATAAATGAATTTATGAGTTAATGTGTGAATCAATCATCGACACATTGAAGTGCCTCTGCCACTTGCCAGCTTTGTTATTTGAGGATGGTCAATTAGGTCTTTGAATTTAATAGTTTTTAATTCTTATAAGAAAACTACTATCTACTTCATAAGATTGTTTTTGAGGATCAAAATGTAGGACATGCTATGCTATTTGTTTCCATAGCATTATCTTTTGGAACATTCAATACATATGAATGATTATCCATTTTAATTTTATAACTTAGAACCACCATTTTATATATTAAAGACTCCATTTGCAAAAAGTTTTATTCAGGTTTAGGTAGCTTGCATGCTTTTTATCCTTACTTTATCTTTACTTTAACTTACCTTAATTTCCTAACCATGTTACCAGTGATGCTGTCAAACTTTTTACATTTTGTAGAAAGATTATATTTTCATTTTTAATATTTGCATACACAGATAGGCAGTTTAGCCCCTTTTAAATTAGTGGAAATGTCCTTATTACACTTTATTTTATTGATACTGTGGCCTCAGGATTAAGTGTATTTAAGTTAGTACCTAACACATATTAGTTGCTTAATTCATAGTTTGGAAAAAAAATTTTTAAATTTAATAATAAGTTAGAAAGACCATTCATGTGTTCTTCCAAATACTGGACTAAATATTGGTATAATTTGTAGCACTAGAAGTGCTACAGAAATAATTTATATCAATAGTACTATTAAAACTCACCCAAACAGTTTTATAGGTTCTATTTTCCCAGTCTTTGTCCTAGAACTAAACTTTGGCAGGTAGGAAGTATGCTTGAGTAATTCACTTTTATCCTGTGGAAGGAAGACTATGGGATTTCAAAATTAATTTTGACAGATATGACAAATGGGAGTTGCCATTTCACACCTAGAGCGTGACTATTTCAATGGCAAAGAGTCAGCAACTGTTAATTAAAAATGGATATTGTTAATTGGGCCCAGTGTTGTGGTTTTGTCAGCAACTTCAGACCCTTTCAGGCTTATTTCAGTGGATTCGAGTGGTTTGATAAGATAAATGTCTATTCTTTCTGGTGTGGATCATAGCAATTATGACCCAGATTTTTTTTTCCCTTCATCCTATCAATTCTATAGGTATATATAGTTCTGTGAAGTGAACAAATGCATGAGGACTAAAACTTGGTCCAATAATCCTCTATATCAATACAAAATATTCACAAAGCACAACACTATGATAGACTATCTCACAATCTTGTATAGCATAAAGTAGAGTGGGTATTTGGAAGATTCTTTTCACTAAAAAAGAAAAAAAATTGCTTAAAGGGAAACATATTTGGAATAAATTCAGAAGATATCACTTTCTTTTAAATTATTTCAATTTATAATTATTCATTCCCTCAATTTATTTATTTATTTATTTTACCATTGAAGCATGCATTTGACGCAATGGAATATTTTCATGGATAAGCAATATTTCTGTAGCAAAGGAAAATAATGATAGAAGGAATCATAGTGACAGAAGGAATCTTACTGCACCAACACTAACTGAGTCAACATTAACCCACAAAATCCCATTATATCTTTGCCAAAAGCCTGAAATATATAGTGACATCATAAATTCCATTTAAAAACCTTTTCCTGTTCCAAGAAGTACAACTTTAAGAGTATATACAATAAATCATGTCTCTAATAAATGGGAGAAAGCAAATCAGAGCATGACTGAGGTATAAAGAGCCAGTTACTCTAGTCAATTCACCTTTCAGTTTTTCTACTGTGGTGTTTTTTTCTGATTCAGTTACTTTGAGTCAGTGGTTATTGTGATACAGAAAGATCTGTCCCAAAGCCCCTGTGAGTGTGCATATTTGAGGATGAATATTTTTTCTCACTATCAATCCAAATAAATTTCATTAACATAGAAAGGCAATCAAGTTCAACAGGACAAATGTTCAGAGGGATTACAGAAGTTTCAAGGTAAACTCTTTATTTTCTCATACAGTCTCTTAACTTCTTTCACAATTTCACAATATGTAATTATATACACTCACATACAAGCATATATTATGGTTAAAACTTAGTCAAACAAAGCAGCACATCACCTTTACTTATACATATCTGTATATAACCAAGACCTAACATGGTGTTTGGTACTATTCAGTAATTTCATGTTGATTGCATGAATAAAAAAAAATGATGGGAATTCTGGTATGTTGCTTGAGTCTGAGAAATTTTAAAACCATAATTTTCCTAATTGTTACCAGAATTATTACAAAAATTATCAGTGATGATGAAAACTATGAAAAAAAAGTCTCAGGATCCAACCTATATTTCAATCAAAGTAGAACTACTCTTCAAATTCTTTCAATTTTTATTTGTATACACACTTCAAGTCAGAATAAAACAAGCATTAACAAAATGAACAAAGACAACTTTTCCTATAAGTATTAGGATCTATTTTTATGTGAATTAGTAAAAATAAATAGGGTATACAGTCAAAATGCAATGTGTTTCATTCTAACACACACATATAGTAATTATATTTATTTTTATCTTACTGTTATATAACTAACAAATCATAACCAAATATAATCAAGTCATTCTAAAGGGGCTTAGATACATTGCAATCTTATCAAGTGTTAAAAACAACAATATTATACAACCTCAAATTTCCAATCCTAGGACTGTGCCTACTCAATCCCTGGTCCCCAAAGCCCCCTGGCAACAATGCTACTGAATATCCATGCAGGGTGACTTCTTTTCATTAAGATTATTTGCTAGAATACTACTAATTCACTTTGTACTCACCATTGTGGACTAGCAAATAATAATAGCTATGGGTTTGTATCAGGCTGATTTGTGTTCAATATTTTTATCTAGAAGGAAAAGATTCCATATACAATTATCAATTACTTATGCTAAAAGAGACCCCCTAAATAGACTTACTTATAATTAAACCCTGGTGACCAAGAATATGGCTATATATGTCAAATAGAAAAGGTAGGATTTCATAAAGCTTTTGTCTTTAATTCTCAAAGTAGGATAGTTGGTTTGGCTGCAAAGTTAATTAGCATACATGTGGAAGCAGTTTATGGATGCAGTTTAATCCCAAACAAATGTGAAAATAAACTTACATTGTTTAGTAGAATGATTTACATTCATTATCATCTGCTTAAAAAAGAGCACATACTTAAAAAAATCATTATTTCTTCCAGAAAATCAGAATAAAGCATTTCCATATTTGTACTTTGAAATTATGTATTTCCAGACAAGGTCATATTTCTTCAAATCAAAACAAAGTGGAAGCTTTTGTCTAAAGTTATGACTTTCAACCTTCATTAAGATACAGAGAGATTACTGAATGACATAGGATTCATAAAGTGAGTCAACAAATTTAATTGATGTGCATCATCAGAAACCAAACTTGTTTTGTTAGTTTCTATAAGATATTTTGGAAATTTGTTAGCTCACTTGTCTATGAAAGGTACAAGGTGAAAATATCTCTAATATACATAATAATGACTAAGTATAAGAAGGCTTCTATTTTTATATGGCTTGTAAAATTGTCTCATTATTTGTTTGTGATTATAGTTTTCAGTGGCTATGACTTGACTGTAGATATTACTGTGTCTTATATTTGTAATGACAAAGCATACTGTAATAAAGTTTGAGTACTAGTGAAAATATAACATCAAAGTGAATAGCATAAGTGGCTGCTTCGGTATTCTCTGAAATAATATGATTTAAAGGCTCAAAAGAAAATTTGAGCCTCCACAGTCATGGTCTTCTTGAACCATTACATTAAGGCCAGGTCAAACTCATTGATACAGTGAATGAGGCAATATTTATTGATACTACCCTAGCTATATCTCCCTCCAGGATAAGCATGTGGGAGTGAACCAGGGATAATTATATCAGGTAACTAAAATGAGAATGATTAGCAGACAACCCATGGAAGGGAATCCTGATTATTCCAAAGGGATACTTTCTGGTAATGGCTGGAATTTGAAATTTGAATATGAGATGTTTGTGATAGATGAAACTAATAAGATAAGGATAAATCCTGGAGCTATATTAAGAATTTTGAACTTTATTCTTTGCCTAACATCTACTTGCCTGCTGTGATAGAATTCTTCTGTGACATTTGCTAAGTGTTCATTGTCTATTGAACAGCACATTTAGCAATTATTTATTATTAAAATTAATGATCATCTCCATTGGAACTTTAGCTATGATAACTCTATCTTAGACCACAAATAATGATGTTGTTTAAGGTAGATTCAAAGTGAGGCACACCCAGTTTTTCTTCAATTTCAGTATTGTTCTTTCCTACAGTATACACCCATAGGAAACTCTTGGGTAAGATGCTAACTTTAAAGACATTGTACTTGTTTGTTATGTTTCCATGTAAAATTTGCATGATATTACAAATCATCAGTGTTCCATTATTTCTATTTGATTTTCACTTTCTTGGCAGGTAGCTAAGATCTGATTACCTTCTCTTATGAAATATAAATTGTGATTTTAGAATGGGTGTATGAATTTAAACAAGCTTGATTTGTGGGTGGGAGATAAAGGTGTATGGTGACTACAAATTTGACTTGAATTTGAAAACTTGATTGCTGGATCAAGGATTATATTTTGAAGTCAGATTTGGACATGAATTATTTTGATACATAGTATTTTTAATCAGATTAGTCTTTTTCATCCTATCATGAGAGCATGAAGAATATCACCCAACACCATGCATACAGGGGCAGAATGCTTCAAGAAAATAAAGGTATATACACATGATTCTTTTATAGAGAATCATATCTTAAACTATGCTATTTTAAGTGGTAAGCTTGAGATTTATAAGAATACATGATTCTTTGAATATCTTCTAAGTGAGACCACTAAAAAAAAAGGAATGTCTGTTTCTATTCAAATCACCAGTGTTCTCTTCCAGTTGCATGAAAATAACTGAGTTTTGTGAAGACAGATTTTTACTAACAGATTCATGTGTAACATTTTTCTTTTTGTGTTCCCTTTTTTAGGCCATAGAATGAAACCCCTCTGAGAAGGCTCCCTGCTGCTGTCCTGGAATTTTCATTTCTGTATTTCTTTTAGGGGAGGAAATAAGCATCACCAAAATCTCACAGACACTAGAGATGCCATTCTCTGGCAGTGCCAACTAATAAATCAAACTTTTCTTTTGAAGCCAATAGTATCACAATTCGCTTTATTTGGTTAGCCATATTGGAATACAAAAAAAAGTATAAAGTACATGTTTCTTTCTTGGTTTCTCTTCTTTCTGATGTTTTTTAAATTCTGTTTGTTTGTTTGTTTGTTTTTAAGAGCACTTCCTCAGCAAAAACTTAAATGTACAACACTGATAATTAATTTTTTCTTCACTTTCAGAACACTGTAAATCAATAACAAATCTGTGGTAATTTTTTTTCATATCTTATTTCACTAAGTAGGAAAGGAACACCTGTTTCAAATTGAACAATAATTTGTATAATGAATTTTCATTTAATTTAGACTAGAGCATTGGTTGATTTCCCTTTTACTCCTATGTATGTGAAATCCCTAGGATCTTCCAAAGTGAGTTATTTTTATTGGTGAAAATTGGTGAGGGAGCTTTTGCCACAAGGTTACATAAAGTAACTTTTATTTCTTCTTCTACTCCTCTTTTTTTTAACCATGATTAAACAATAAAAAATATACGTGATCAACACTCCTGATACATAAACCCAGAGAAATAAAATACAGTTAATGTATATATTTTCTTAAATCAACTTCCATACTGTTAGAGATGTTTTTATTTTTTAACAATTAATTAAGTCATGTAATTTCACCGCTAAAAATATTTTAGTTGACAGTATTCTTTACTTCTGGCAGAATAATAACAGAAAGAAAAAAAATCTCTTTATGACTATGTGGAAAAAAAGAAATTTCCAATCCAGTCAAATAATAAATAGAAATATAAATAATAAAATAACATATGTAGATATACAACTAAGGTGCAGGTGCTTAAAATGTAATCGATAATAAAATGATCCTACATTCAATAATTAAGAAAGGATTAATTGTTCTTGTGTCATAGAATAACTAACAACTATACATTCATATCAATTATAAATTTATATCAAGCATTTAGAGTAGATAATGAAATATCAGGAGTCAAACATTTGAAAGCCAATTGATTGATGGCAGCCTCATCCAACCACTATGCTCTGAGAGTCAGCAATGCAGTAAGAAACACTGCATTATTCCTGTGAATTTGTGCTATTGAAACAGTCTGTGTTCTGAAATTTTACCAAGTCCAGAGCTTTGGTCAAATTCCTGATCATTTATTCAGAGAGACTATGTTTGATGAGAACTGTTCTTGTTTCCTTACTAAGCAATAAACTCAACTTTTTAGATATGGAGTTCAGCCTCTTTTAAGAGAACTCATTTATTTAATCAGAATGTTCTTAAAGGCAGAACCATTATTGTACCTAGTTTATAAATAAAAAATTGATTTCAGGAGATTTTCATCAACTTGTCTAACATCATTCAAAAAAATAAACAGTGAAGGAGAATTTAATCCAGAAAACCACTATGTTAAATTTTCATTGTCACTTAATAAAATCCAAAAATCCACCACTCACTCCTGTGGTAATGAATTTTGTACTCCCTGAAAATTCCATTTATCTCTTTGGTCATATTTTCCCCTAAATTGAAAAGGTTCCCTTTATCTGCAAACTATGCCTAAGGTAATATCTTTCATTAAATTTTACTCTAAGATAACTGATGGTACCTCCATTTCATAGATGTGTAACTGCGTTCCAAAAAAATTAATAGTGACTCCCAAAGTCACACAGTCAATTCAAAATAAAAGTAACACTAAGACATATTAATACTGACTTACAGCACTGTCATTTCTCATATGAAACACAACCTACCAGTTTATCACTCGATACTTACTCAAAAGCTCCTCTTTGGTCTTTCCATATTGCTTATTTATCATTATTATTATTATTATTATTATTATTATTATTATTATTATTATTATTATTATTATTATTTGCTGTCAAAATAGGACATACTAAAGAACTGACTAAAATAACACCAAATAGAAGATTTCCTATTTAGAGTTTGCATCTAACCCTATTCCAAGTTCCATTTGTCCATTGCACCCTTGAAAAGCAATTTTGTATTACTATGAATATTACTAATTCATGGTCACTGCAGATGTGACAGTGGAATTAAAGTCTAATTTAGCATTCCAGAGATTGCAATTCTTCTGGGCACTGGCAGACCTGATGCTTAATATACCAGGGGTGCAATGTTACCTGTAACTTATATTTGTAAAATTTTCTTGCACTAATTTTTCTGTGATCTCTATTCAATACACCTGTGGATTTCTACTTTTATTCATTAGTACTTCTACTAGATATAAACTGATCTCTTTTACTTTTTTCCTTAGAATTCCAAGCCTATAAAATATTAATAATAAAAAGTTTGCTTCATGGAGTGATTTTGAAGATTAAATTTACTAATTCAGAAAATGTGCTTAGCACAACACTGACACTTAGATACTCTCGGGAAATGGTGGGTTTAGTACCCAATTTCAATCATATTTATTTCTCCCTTACTAAATATGTTTTCAATAATATTAACATATTTTTAAAGAAGAGCTTGTTTTTTGATTAATTATCCTTCATACTAGTAAGAGTTAACTATCCTCCCAATATGATGGGTCCTTTAAAACTACTAAAATTTGGCTGAATTGTTGGTAAATTTTGACTCTGTTGAACCACATCAAAAATGGGAGTTATCTCTACTATCTGTGTCACTAAAAATTCTTCATAAATAAATAAATAAACTTATTGCAATTTCCTAAGTATTATTGCCAAATTAATCTCTGCAAAGAGTAACTTTAACATTGATTATTCTACTCATGAATTTCCAAGTCCTTTTCATTTCCTACCAAATACAGACCAAAGTCATCAGCTGAGCATTCAACCTTGATTTATTTTTCTAATGCTTTCCCATTAAATTTATCAAGTATTCAAAAACTTCATGAATTTGAAGTGTCTGCTTCTCCTTGTAGATGCATGTGATTCTACCTGTATTTCTTTCTATACACATTCTGGACACCTTTAAATTCCTTTCTATCTTAATCTCCATGCCCACATAGTATCTGCTAATGTCTATCAAGGTTTTAGAAAAACTTTCACAGGAATGGTAAGTAGTTTCCTTTGCCTTGTACACTGCTCTCTTAAAGTATTTCTTACTTTCTGCCTTAGGATACAATCTACTTAGTGAGTGATTTCTTCAACAAAGCTATAAAATTTGAAGTTCAAAATCCACATCTTTTTCAAAATCCATCATCTCCAACACTAACATTTTGAACATTGTACTCAGTATATTTTTGTGTGCTAACAGTGACATTTGCATATTACAAATAGAGACTCAATGGTTTATTCAAAATTTCTTTTACTATCATGACCACTTTAAGGGGTAAAAAACTTACATATGATGATTTAAGGAATTTAAAAAATGTATTTCAAAATGCTAAACATAATTCACAAAAAGAAAGATAAATATCAGATGATTTTACTAATAAGTAGAATACAATGCAACAAAACAAAGAATATTCAAAACAAAACTAAAGCAAGCCCTAGAAATCTGTAGGTGGTGAGTGGAGAGAAATGAGAGGAGGGGGTCCAGTGATCCATGGAAAGGACAAGAGGTGCTTGGGTGAGTGGGCTGCTATGGATGCTAACATACATCTGAAGAGATGTGAACCTATATTTCTAAACCACATACAGTCTTGTAAAGCAGTTTTCCCTTAGTGAGAAAGCAATAAAATTAAACAACAAAAAAGAACACATCAATTAAAAAAAATGTGAAGCTTCAGTATTCAATAGATATTAGATAGGCATAAATTCTCAATCAAATTTTAGTTTAGAATTTGATTTGCAACTACTGATAAAATTCAAAAAACACATTAAAATTTTATATAGACTTTCATATAAGCATATTTTACATAGTCATTTTATAGAAGATAATAAAAACATGGTTTAATTTGAAAATTCAAATTGTGGGTAATCAAATTCTAAACCATGAGTACCTAACTTGTATTTAGAATCAGGTTTGAACCATAGTAAATTCTCAATAACCATTTAGTGAATAATCAAGTTCTTGAAAATATTGGGTATAGATATTTAGAACAGTATATATATATATATATATATATATATATATATATACTGTTTAAATTATAGTTTAAATTATATATATATAATTTAAACTAGCTTTTCTTATTTGCTTTTTCAACTCATAGTTTTAAAAAAACTGTGTTGAGCAGCATTACAAAATCTGTTTATTTCACAGTTAACCATAACTTGTTTTGTGGGGGAACACTCTTTCAACCTGAAAACTATCACTGAAAACTTTTTAAAACCAATAGAAAAGCATCATTAAGATTTTCATGATCACAAATTTTATCACCTCACAGGGTATCTCACTTGTCATGAACTTAATAGGACACTAAAAAGTATCTTGAAAATTATAGTGAAATGATAAAAATTTGACTCTCAGATAAAAGAAAAACATTTTTCTCCTAATGGGTATAAGATAAGCACAAAAAACACAATTTCTTCAGACTCACTTCCAGATATTTTTTAATATTCCTAAATCTTCCTTTCCAGAGTTACTTCTCATTTTAATTCTCACTTGTTGAATGTTCAATGTTATTATACATTGTTTTTATGGATGTTTGCTTTGTCTTGCCTGTTATCTTTCTATTTAAGAAACACTTTTATTTTGTCTTATTTATTTTCATAATGTAGTACCATGTAGGTGTTTTATGTGTATATCACAGTTTTTACTGAACATTGTAAAGAAGTTGCCATTATAGTGTGACGATAAGAAATTCAAATAAAATATTACATGGCTTTACTAAGGAATTAAAAAAAAAAACACTTTTTGCCATATTGTTTTTTGAAAAATTCTTTTATCTCTTCTCTATCCCCAGGTTTTTATCAGGTCCTCCTTTCTTATGCATGATTATATAAAATCGTTACCTATTGTTTTGTTTTCTTTAGTAACACATTCATTTAAAATTTGACTTTTTACCTCAGATCATCTTATAATAAACACTTATCAAAGATTTATCCTAAAACAAGAAAAATTAAACTAAGATAGACTTAATATTATCTTTCCCCAAGAAGGGTTTTGGTACCAGCTGTCAACATTGCTTCACAGCCTGCTATCAGTATCTTCTCTGAACCCTTCTCAGTCACACTCCTTGATAGATGGAGATTCTATTCCGGAATCTGTAAATTGTAATGTAACCAAGCATGACCTTTGGGTGTCAACCAGATGATACTGTCAGCTGGTGATGGTATGTTTTGCCTGCTTCTCTCCAAAAGACATGAATCTGTCCCATTCATTGAGTTCTCATCTTGCCATTTCCTAGTCTACTTTCAGACAGATATCTCTTTTTACTAATGTCTGTGTAATATTACTCTCTTACCTTTTGAACAAATTCCCACTTTTAAACTCTTCAAGGGTAGATGAGAATCTTTTGATTGGGATGAGACAAACAACTACTTTAAGAAAACAAAAAGCTGTTTCCTTCACTTGCTTTCTCTATCAAGAGTAGGAAATTATGATTTAAAAAAATCAGCAAGAGTTTGTTCTTATTGCATTTCATGCTATTTCTGAGTTTGTGAGCTCTCAGCAGCCTTCCACGGTGTCAACCCATTATATACCTTTAAAAAAAAAAAAACTGCCTCCATTAAACTTTAAGCTGTCAAGGATTACAACGAAAAGATGCAATTTTTTTCACTGCAGGAAAAGGTCTGATTTAGTAACAAGCTATAAGCTAACAGAGCAGCAGAATTCACATATAACATTTCATTGAAAGAGGAAAAACATGCTGCTTTTTTGTGTGCTTCAACCTTGTTTCTTTCTTTTTTATTTTTTAATGTAAAAATATATATAGTCCACTTAGCTTTTAGATACAATAGAGATTAGGAAGTGTGTTCCTCTTACATTTGTGGCTACAAATCTTGATACATACAGACACAGTTTATTCACCTTTTATATGGGAAGGGGCACCATTGAGAAAAAATGTTAGTCCACATTGCCGTCTAGCTTACATGTTTAGTATTGATTTAATTAGTCATTTAATTCCAAACACCCTTATTATCTACTTGTTTGAAAAGGCTATTTACTTTCACCGCAATGCATACATTAAAACAAGTGACTGAATAGAAAGGCAGGTTTGTGGCCTGGTGCTTTCTTGGTGCAGAAATCATATCCTCCTCCCCCACTTTTGCTGGAGCATCACAATGTCAAACATTCTGCACACATTCCCTAAGGAATCTGCAAGGCTAATTAGGGTGAGCTTCACCGTAAAGAATACAGTTGTTAAAACAGCTTCTGTACACACTAGAGTAATGAGCATTCTTTACACACGCTGTGATTTGTTACTGCAATTTGCAGTCATATATCTCTTAGGAAATAACTCATGTATTGTTATTTATTGCATGTATGATTATTAATGATATATTAACAACTGTTGAAAGCAACTTATTTCACCTCCATAACTCAAGTACTTAGTTCAATGCCTAAAGAAGCATCAATTTTTTTTCCAGAATACTAAGCCATTTTTTTTGTTTCCTTTATTTCCTCCAAATTAAATGTCCAAAATCTGATAAATAAGAGAAATATTCTGTAACATTCCTGAAAGATTTTTATCATGGTTACAAAAGAATATTTTTAACAGTTGAAAAAGCTACATTTTTTGAACATTTCACAAATTCTGACCATCCCTATATCCAATATCTGATACCATGCATGAAACTCAAATATCCCATGTGCCAATTCTTTTTTTCATAAATTGAATACAGTTTACAGCATGTACAGATCTAATTTTTAAAAATATAAATAGTAATAGAAGAAATATGTTGTTCATTCAAACTCAATTCAAATATAGATACCTAAGTGTATCAGAATACTGTGTTGGTAATTCATCTTGCATCAAATATAGAAGGGAGGTTAAGTTACTGACTTAAATATGTGTGAGACATCGCACCAGTCAGCACTGATGAAAACTGAGTTCCTTACTGCTTCACCTTCAGCACTGACAGATTTTTACCAATTAACTACTACCCAAATGTCTTCTGATAATTGGGACATGGAAGAAAGAGAGCTTTGTTTCAGAAATTGAAATACAGAGGTGGATCTGAACTTTCAGGATTTGATGAGCCACTGCATGGGATGGTTATAGGTTCTCAAGACCTGTTTTAGCTAACTTGAAATTATGGGTGCTTTGTGCTTGCATCCCTGCAAGTTCCTTTTCCAAAAATATAAATTACATTAAAACTGTGGCATATTTCCAGAGAAACAAAAGATTCTGGGTTTTTTGTTTGTTTGTTTGTTTGTTTAATATTCAGAGATCTGAAGGAAGCACAGCACTATATTCAGGCTTCATTACCAACACTTGGATATTGTCATAGAACTACATAATAGTCAGGGCAAATAGCTGATTAATTCAGTTTTGATGATCAAAAAGGATGATTGTTGACACAAAAAGGATGCTATGTGATGAGACAGCATCTTATGTTGTTAATTATTTAATTTTATAAAATCAACTCTGACAAGTGTTCATATTATGAAGGTTTTTATGCTCTTATAAAATAGTTTAGAATGAATATTACCTAAGCAGTTGTGAAAACTGATATAAGACATCACCTTCTTTCAAATATTTTATCTATAGCCTAGCCTGTGTGTGTGTGAAATGTTTTGCATTAAAATATCAACTCTAGGCATTTTGTTCTCAAAGGGAGAGTATGAGTCTAGAGGTCTAGGAGAAAAAAAAAACAGCATAACAATAAACAAGCAAAGAAACAAACAAATCAGCAGTAATGCTGAATGGGACTCTAAAATAATCTTTCTAGCAAGAGAGAAAGGACAGGACTACAGAAAAGCAACATCTCTGCATATCTAAGGAGAATGATAACAACATTAGATAAAACAAGTGAATATCAGGATTGAAAAGGCTGCAGGAGTTTGCAAGCAGATGTCAAAAAGCATACAAGAAAATGTCAAGAAAAGTATAACAAGCAGCTAAAACTGGTTGCAGAGATTAGGGTGCTAAATATATGCATGATGAGAACACTACTCCATGACTTACAGACCTAAGAGTTGCTTCATAAGCAAGAAGAAGCTTCACAAATAATTTTTACAAATAAAACTGAATGCAGAATGTAAACAAAGGTAAAAAGTAAAAAAAGCTCTATCTGAACTTACTACTAGAATTGCTTTGCCAGGTTACTTATTTGGATGATGACAGAGTTACATTTTGTCAAGTAATATAGTTTTTTTAATTCATAAATTATAAAGTATACTAAGACTAGAAGGGAAAGATAGAGAGAAGTATAGAGGTCAATATTATATTTGCTAACTTTTGGATGCCTTTTACTACTTAGGAAATATAACAAATAAAAATCTGACTTGCAAATTTCCAGTGTCCTCCTTAAAAAGCCTTAAAATAGAATTAAATTTCCTGAACCCAAACTAAGGGATCTTGTTTAAAGTAATATTTGAAATGACTCAATTCTAATTCAAAAATATTCACACATAGACTGTAATCAGGAAAAAAATAATTTTTGGATGACAAGTTACTTGATCTACTAAAAATATCAACAAATTTATAGGTAAAGTGCCAGGGGGGCATCCACTAATGGATTGATTTCTAGCTTACATTTTCTTCTTTATTAGGAGCCAATGATAGGAAAAAAAATTGGGAGAAATGTAAGAATACTAAAACAGGATTTAGGCTCAAACTCTGTGACGCTAACAAGATATTTTTTAAGAAAAAACAAATCTATATGGTAGTGCCACCATCATCTCTACCTATTGGATTTTCTTTTTAGAACAAAATTCTATTGAAAGACATTAAAAACCCATAGCAAAATAGTCAGAAAAACTTTGCATGTAGGATTATTTGTACAAGTTTATTCTAAATACATATCAGTCTTCCTCTCTAGGACTAGAAAAAAGCATATTCTCAATAAATATCTGTTGATGAATTTTATATTCAAATCCTTTGTACTTTTCCTTTTCTAGCATATTTTCTTCTGACTTCTCAACTCCATAGCTATTAAATGTGATCCTCAATCAAATATTTTAACAAGATTCCTTTCCTCATTTTTTTCTTTATCAGTTAAGAAAATTGAACTTCATATCATAGAAGCATAACTTAAGTATCATAAGGATGATGATCATTTGGCTAACTCATTTGCTCTGAACCTGTCTTATCCAGAACATTGTCTTTTTAATTTTCTCATGCAGACCAGAACCACAAAAGAAATTTCATTTTCTGAAGGTTCAAAACAGTCCTTCTAGTAATTAACAAATAATGTCACTCAAATAAATCACTCAAAAATGATATTTCAGTTATGGAGAACATGATTAATGGGTAGATAACAGAACATCATGATTCACACAAACATAAATACATATGTACATACATACATTAATTCATACTTACATACCATATGAAATTTTATCAACTGAAAAGCTAAGTGTGTGGAGTCATTATGTTATATTTTGGTCCATTGGATCTGAGAGAAAACTAACCCAAAGTGAATATCTATACGCTTCCACTTGAGTTAGAATCACCTTGGAAAGTCCTTTTTGCTACCACCCACTTCACTAGGATATACTTGATAGGAAAAGTTAGAAAAAAGTTTGCAGAAGCAAACAAGGGAGTAAGAAAATCAAGAGAAAGTCATTCTATAGCACTACAATCTCATACTCAGACCAGATCACCCCCAGAAGTCTGGTTATTACAAGCAATAGCTCAGAATCCCACTGCTTTAAGCATCTGAAGAACAGGAGTATCCAAGACTACAAAATTACCTTCAATTTATTTTTACATTTGATTCATTTAACAAAAGTAATGTATTTACACAATGTAGAGAATAACTTGGATAAACCATGAACATAAAAATACAAGTCTCACTCTATTCCCACTGTAACCTAGAGTCCATCCATACTATGCCAAATCTGCTTCCCCCAGTTGAAGTTAAAAAAGAGAGGAAAGGAGAAGACCTTCACATAAGGTTTTTTTACATTTCTTTGTGATACAGAATGCTTTATGTTTACAAACATCTTTGACCATTATATCGGAAAACATGACTTTATTACTTACTCTTTTCCCTGCAGTTCTCATTACTGTACATTATCTTTCCTGTAGAGCTGTTTCAGCTTTAAAACTTTCATAAACAACTCCAACGCAAATACTTTTCACATTTGTATCTTCAGTCCTGAATTATTTCTCAATCCTAAATTTGTTCCACTAACTTGGATGCAGCAATAATGTAAACCTAACCAACCAATTCACAGTACTCCCAATTCTTCCAACAGATCTAATATTTAAAAAATTAAGTAAATTATACACTGCATAAATTATATACTATATGATAACTGAGACCGAGAAAAATTAAACAGATTAAACAGAGAAAGGAAAAAGGCAGTATCAGGAGAAGAGTGTGAGACCCTTGCTATCATTGCTATGTGTTTGCTTATCTTACTAAATTACTTATTTAATTAAATTTAAGAAATTTAACTTCTGAAACATTCCCCAAGGTTGTTCTCTGTTATACTTTTCTTGAAACCTTTCCTTTGGAAGTATGTTTATTATGCCATTCCTCTAAAAATTCTCCGATGACTCTAATCATAGATGGAATTAAGTATAACTTGCAGTTATCATGTTAAAAAATTACACATTTTAATCTATATTCAATCTCAATTCTGGAATAGGATTGACTATCCTGGATATCAGGTGACATACACTGAAGAAATATAATGACTGGCATATAGTCTCTGCATCAGGGAGTTCAGAGTCTGGTAAAGACCAACAGCAAACAACTTCCCAAATGTACCACCTTTGATGTTTATTCTAACTTTATTCATAGTGTTTTCCTGCTCTGAAAGCTATACCATGCTTAAACCTTATGCAGTTTTACTCATCTCTCAGAGTCCATTTATAGACTTTAAAGTTTTTTGTCCTGAAACTATTAGGTAATTTTTAGAGTTCCTATAGAATTGGTCTTAGGTACAGTTAATATTTATACTCATGCTAATTTTCAAATTGTCTACCAAATACCTATTTTTTTTCTTTCCTAACTAACAGATACTAATTTTATTCCAAGAGGAAATATACCCAGCTGAAGAACTGAATTACATTACTTGACCTGTCATGCAGATACATGCAAACTAGAATGAGGTTTTCAGAGAAGTTCTTTAAAGGGATTAGTCTCAGCTGGGCACTGCTCTGTTTTGCCATCTCCTCACTCCCTTTTTCTTTTTGCTCAGAATGCAGCTATGAAGTCTGGAAATCCAAGAATTATCCTGGCTCATGAAATGACTTTTAACCTGAAACTTGTTGTAAACATTGAAGAGCAAAAACCGAAGATCCTGATCCCATCTTTGTGATCAGGTGACACCAACTCTTTTGAACTTCTTTTACTAGAGTGAAGAATAAATCATCCACTAGTCTAGTTCACTGGGGTTTTATTAGAGAGGTAAAGAAAGTTTTATTACCCTTATCTAAATGTGATCCCTAAAAGAGTTAGAACAATTTAGCCTCAAATTCTGTCATTAACACACAGCATTTGCTGTACATTAGGTACTTGTTATCTCCCAGACAGTTGCACCATATTGCTGGCATAAAGACAACTGATAAGTGGTCTTTGCCTTTCAAGAGCAAAGTAGTAGTAAAATTACACAAGCAAAAGCAATTGGTACAATAAAATGAAATGAAATGAAGGAAAACAAGTTTTAGGTGCCGTGGGATCACATAGAAGAACATCATAAGAAACTCCCTAACAAGTGACATGAGTGATATGCTAAAGACATCTGGGCTTAGCCTTAAATATTGTGGAAAGAATATCAATAGATCAGTAGAGAGGTGGGCACTTTTATGCCATTCTCAGGAATTTTAGTTTTCATCTGAAAGTAATTAGAATAAATTTAATATTTTCAAAAGGAGAGATAAAATCAGACATATTTGGACATATTCATCTAAGAATTATTTGGAGAGAATTTTGAAAAGAGGAAGGTGACTTACATGGCTTCCAGAGAAACTGAACTAGAAAATAAGAGGCTCTAATCAAGGAAAAATAAAAAGTTTCTGATTTAAACTATACACATAGTTTGTACACAGATATGCATAGATTGTATCTATGTAAATAAGCACAAATATGTGAATTTATGTGTATGTGTGTGTTTCTCTTGAACGTATAGCAGTGACTACAAAAGTACCATCAGTAAAGTTGACTTGATATTTATACAAATGGAGACCCCAGGCCTCCAAGACTATTTCAGCAGCCATGGTACTTTTAATTGTTACCTTTTTCCCAAATCTCTGAATGATCTCCAACCTATTTTAACATTGTCTTTAGTGCAAACCAAGTATGCATTCAGATACTTCTCATTTATTCATTTATTTCACTCTTCCATATCTCCATGTCCTTTCTTCCTCTATTCAGATCATGAGCAGCTTGCCTTCAACAGCTGGCATTTATAGAGTTATGTTTCCATAACTTCTCCAGGAGCTCTGCATGCATAAGCATGCCAAATCAAGCCCGTAAGCTATTCTGCAAATAATTTTTATAGTATGTTTCATTTGTAATGACCTGAAGTTGTGTTTGTATTCTTTAGGAAAAAAAACTATATATATATATATATATATATATATATATATATATATATATATATATATAT
>PVHY01000012.1:275518-384115 GCA_004024945.1 Uropsilus gracilis | reverse complement strand
CATATTTTTGTTTTGAAAACACCTTATTCTTCTTATTGTGTCTTTGGGTTTAGAGTTCCCTCTAACCACAATATGGTATGTCTGGGGTTTCTATTATCTGTTTTGGCATTTCACACATGGAACACCTGCATGAGATAGGTTCCTTGACTCTGCAAACAGCTTGCTGGATAAAAATTTAGTATTAAATGAGTCTTAGTCATGCTGTTTAAGTGAAAGGAGGAGCTCTACTAATGGTTTCTTCAGTTTAGTAACTGGAATATTTTATAGTTTCATCTAACTTTTATTTTCCCCCATATGTTTTAGTGGTTTTATCTCTCTAGCGAAAATTATAAGGCTCTTTAGTAATAGTATGCTAGAAGGTGCTGGTGCCCTCTTTCCCCTGCTACCTTGCTTTCCAACAGTCTGCTTTTATTCTTCTCAGAGGTCTTTTATAAACCTTTCCTTTTCCCATGATATCTTTCTTAAAGCAGTTTCAAAAAAGCAAACAAAGAGACAAAGAACTGGAAGAATGGAAATTAAAGCAGAGAGCACAGAAGAGTAACCATTCCACATGGGAATGCAGTCTAGAGCACCTCAACCACCATAGCTTTATAAACCTTTGAAACCTTTGAATCAACTATATTCCTGAAAGTTTGGACTAATTCCTCTCCACTGTCTCTCACAGTATCACCCATCAATCTTGCTCATTTCTTGGCCCTGTAATTCTTCATTATTTTGGCAGTACCAAGAGGGATCACATGCCCCTTGGTATCTTGTGTTCTCAGAAAAAAATGTTGAAAACTAAAACTACAACTTGAGTCAAGCTGATTTCCTTAAATGATCCTAAGGAATGATGGGGTAGAACTACTTTCTTCTGTCATCTTCATGTGCCAGCTCTAATTTTCCCTTTCAACAAATGAAAAGTTGTTCCTCAGAGCCATAGAGTACAAGTTAGACCTCAAACTACTTTGAAAATAATATATCCCTGGTACTTTTCTCTTACTAAGTAGTTGCATGACTGAGAGATCTGCCCTTGGAGCTGTCTCAGTGCCAGCTCTAGACATAGTCTCCTAACCATCAGACATTTGCTTTTCCTTTCTATTTACCTGAATTTCCTTCACTTTGCTGTTCCCAATGACTAGCCAATGTCTAGTAACTAGGTACCCTGCAATTTGCTCTCACTTCCACTATAATCTCTTCTTTAATTTTGAATCCTATGACTTATCTAATAACTTAAGCAATGCCATTAAAGTCACAAATGAGTTAGTGGGAAATAATCATTAATGGAGTTAACAGCTTGATTCTATATTCTTTCTTGTGGTAGCAGAAATATTAAAAGTGATAGTGTAAAGAGAATGTCTGAGTTTTGAGTTGTGACTCTATCACATGATTAGGTACTAGTGACACATCAGAGCTTTTAGTTCTGTAATATTAATTTCCAAATGTTCCCTGGGCACTCAGTCTACATTTCCCTGGAACAAGCAAAGAAAACCAATTGTGAGTAGAAGACACTATCTTAGTTGGTTTCACTCCACAATCCTCTCTGAATTTCCAAAAGCATGTCATTCATGATTCTCCTATTTTAATCAGAATAAATCTTGTCTCCATTGCCCATATTTCACCAACATTCATTGCCTCTTGATCTTTCTCCCACCTGAAAGGTATTACCTTATTACAGTGAAATTTTATTCAAAATTGCCTGCTTTAAAATGCATTTTCCTCACTTTTATATCATAATTTCTCACCTGCACCTTGAGTACATCTATGTATACTGTTTATCTTACCAGCTTGATGATCTAGAACAATCTATTTCGATATTCCGTGTCTTACCACCAGCAAAATGGAAATGACAATTAATATATACTATAGTTACTCTAGGAATTATGTGAGATAATATGTGAAATGAACATAAAAGGGTAACTACAGATAATAAGTTTACAATAATGCTCATCTTATATAGAAGTAATAGTACTAGCAAGTAATATTTTATCCTTCATCAAACTCTGAATTCTTTAAAGTCAAAGAGACTATCTTAATAATTTTGGTTCCTAAGTCTCTCTCTTCATACCTAGCATTTCAGCAAAGATTCAGATTTATTGACTAACAGGGTACCTAGTAATTATTGCTTATTCATATTATATTAAAATATTGATTTTCTAAATTAAGTGTCTAATTTTACCAAGAAAATATGTTCTTTATATTTATATATTCCTTAAAGAACTTAAGCAGCCTGAGATGTATTCAGCAATAACATTAATTAATTAATCAGGAATGAAAAGATGTTAGCCTGGATGATCTAAATTCATTGTATTCTCATGCCTTATATTTTATCTTTTACTGCTGCATCAGTTTTAGCACCCCAAATAAGCTAGGGAACTTGATATATTGTATTTAAGAGTATTGAATAAGTTTTCTGCACTCACTGAACAGTAATGATAACAATTATAAAGATAATAACTGCAGTAAACTGGTTAAACAAGAATTATGCAGAGAGACTGGCCATGCCATTGCAGCTGGGGAAGTGAAGCATGACTACTGTTTGGAAGTGTGAAGTCACTTTTTTAGTAAAACAAGGATACACCAGTGGCTGCAAACAAATAAAGATGAATCATATAAATTAGGAGGAAAATATGAAGCTGAAAGTTCTCCATATTGAGCAAACATTTTAAATAAATATTGTGAACCATTTAGGCCAGCAAAATGGATTATAATTAAAGGAATTCTTAGCAGTATTAAAGTTGAATAGAGATCTGATTCAGAATATCATAATAACCTCTCCACTGGCATCCAAAGGTCTTCAAATTATTGACAATCCAAGCTAAAGTCCCATGGATACCTTGAAATGCTAAAATAGAAATAGAAAAATGAAGATACTGAAGACATAACTGAGATAAGTGAGTTGCAATAATCAAATAAAAAAACTTTGAGATATTAAATTCAATATTGTTTCCAAAATAAAAATGGAAACTATAGCCAATGTCATATCACCACTATCAATACCTGTTCTAAAAGGATTTTTTAAGCTATTATTATACTGAGTACAAGGGTAAATGCTCACAAGCCACAAACAACTTGAGAACCATATATTCAGATATTACTAGATGCACATAAATGGATAAAGATTTAAATATATTGAGTCTATGCCAGATGAAGCTTTCCTGTGAGTTGAAGTGTTATGATTAACAATCAAGCCATTGAACCTCTATATACTCCAGATATTAACATAAATTCTTCCTAACTCCATAAAAAAATAACATATGATTTTATCAGGAAGCAGAGAGCCAGAAAACTTGGGTAAATTGGACAGTGTCACATAGTAAGTTTCTAAACTGACATTTGAACCTAGAAAGTTTGAGTTCTCCAGTGCCTATGGCACTTACCATTAAGGTAAGGTTATAGTGTTGACCTTACAGTTTTTACTTATCAAAAATAATGTAAATAAAATTTGATTTATTATCCATTAGATACTGAGAGGTTTAAAAACAGTATGCCACTGATATTCACAGTAAGTCTACAAGGTTGATAGAGATAAGCATCTCAGAGAGGAAAAGCCACTTCTTCAAAAGCATGTGGAAAATAAGGGTGATACTAACTTTTCATGCAAGAGAGAAACCTGGATTCAAAGTCTTGCTTCTAACCACTATATTATGCTGCCTTCCTACTCTTGAACATTTTCTTCCTTATAGGAACAAGGCACATTCCTGCACCAGAGTTATACATCATGCTTCACTGGGACCCATGCAGCTATTTTGCTCAAAACAAAACAGAAAAAAATCTGCTCCCTCTGTTGAGTTATCTTAATAAGGTAATGGTCACAATTGAACTTATAATAAAATGTCCAAAATGAAGCAGTATATGTTTCAATTCACAATGCCTCCTTATTGACTAATAAACTAATCACAGATTGCCACCCCTATTCAATAAGGAATGATAGTCAAAGTCCAGAGTGGGATTAGGCACAAGATTATCCATATAAAGCAAATACATTACAGACAGTGGAGAGTCTTAAACAAATCCTTTTCCACTATGGCTTAAAGAAATCTGGTTTTGTTTTTTGTAAGGGTTCAAGGAAGGTAGTCAAGGAGGAAAGTAAAAGACAGCAGAAAAATTAAAAGTGAGTTGACATTGATAAACAGATGTGGAAGCTGAAGATAAACCATTTAAAAGGGAAAATGTAGTAAAGATTCTATGGGAAACACAACTGGCACATGGAAGACCAACCTAAACAATAGGGACAAATAAATATCTAGATACCAAATAAGAAATAAAGGAGATAAATTATCCTCCATATATGTGAGCTGTACATACACACACAAACAAAACACACACATACATCCATACACATACTTCAATATTGAAAAAAAGAACAAATGGTTACTTAACTAGGTATTTGAAACACTAAAATAATAAAGATCTGAAGTTGTATATTACAGTTGTAAATTCTATCATGGGTAAAATGATGTGGGTCACCAATACCAAGGATATTCTGGAAAAGTTATGGGACTTTAAATATATTTGACAATAAAATAAAAATAACCGAAGAGAAAAAAGTAATACAGAGTAAATTGCTGAGTAAAAGTAAAGGTGACATAAATATTTTATTCCCCATCAAATTATCTTTTAATAATTAAGGCAACAGACAGACATTGCATAGAATTTAGTCAATACAATCCCCAAGGGCATTCTTAAGAATAAGTTATTCAAAAAATCCAATATGACAGAGGTATATCAAAAGAAAGTCTAAGAATGGAAAATTAAAAGAGAATATGATGATGTGAGTATTGACTTCACTTATATAATAGAAATAATGATAAAGAAATGAGGTTACTATTATCTGTTGACATAACCAAGAAAATTGGGAAAAGGATGAGAGAAGGGGAAGTTTGATAAAATAGTGTATAATCATTTTTCAGGTGTAAACTCAGTAGATGTTATCTAATTTTGTCAAATTCTAGTGGTAAAAATGAAAAGTAATTATAAAGTCAACAAAATACCATCGAAAGGTAAGAGTAACAAAAGTATAAGTTAACTTTATTTATTTATGTATTTATTTTTGGTGTCATGAGTCAAAGAATTTTCTAAAGTTAATAAATTAAGAAATAGTTTTTAATATTGTAAAATTTACAAGAAGAAATAAAATTCTTCTTAATCATACAAAGGACACAATGAAATACAAAAATAATAACATACAGACTATTAAGACAAAGACTAAAGCCAGGAAACATGAACTTTAATAGTACTCAGATTATAACATTGAGATTAACTAATGTTTCTCACATAAATGTAGAAAAATAGGATAAGTCACTCATTAAATAAACCATTCTTTTTACTAACCAGAAGAACAGTTCCATAGTAAATTAAATTGAGCAATTAAAATAAAGTACCTTTAAAATAACAAAGAAAAGGATAAACTAAAATATCAACTATTTAAAGACTTAAAGGTTCTTGTTCAGAAACCCAATGAGTTGGAAAAAAAAAATCCAGTGTCATATATGCAGGATGTATGTCATGATATATTAGAGTCTAGTAAAATGATTATGATTGTGATCAAATAAAATCTGTAGATTTTACCAATTACCTTTATAAACAACAAAGAGTGAAATGAATTACTGTATTGAGAACTTAGAGAAATAATCCACAACATAAAACTAAGGGAATTGAAAGGAAGAAATAAGTAAAAATGGTAAACTGAAAAATAGTAAGATCACTAATATGTGTACATGTATAGCTGAATATATTATGTATATGTGCATGCCAAATACATGTTAAATACATGGACATAAATAAAATTGAAATATAGTATTAGGGAGAAAGCATATAAAAAGGGAAAATGTTGAGTATGCTAGTACATAAGTAAATACACACTATGTATTTCACACAGTTTTTACACAGTAATATACACCTATATAATTACAAATACATATGTGTGACATAAATTGATGTTAGATAAATAAGATAAGGAGTTGTTAACATATAAATAAAATAGGAAAAATTAAGATTTCTTAATGAAAATGAAACTATGAGAAAAACAACACACAGACAAGCTAAATTTGAAAGTTTGAATTTAAAGGATATGGAACCAAAAAAAAATTGGTTAGTAAAGGAAAACAGAAGTCAAGTTAAATGAAAGTGAATCTTCCAGTTTTCTATGGGGAAGATTAAGAAAAAATATTTATTTATTTATATTCCTAAATAAGCCAAACCCTTTCTAAACCACAGAGTTTCAGTTATAAATTCAAATCAGTGTCTAGGGAATAGATAATTACAAATCTACTTGAAATATTCTAAAAGCATAAAAATGTATAGCTTCCAAGCTCATTTTTTTATGAAGCCAACAGAAAATTGATGTTCTAAATCTGGAAATTATCTTTCCAGATTTGGAATATTGTCTTTGCAGATTTAGAAATGGGGGGAAAACATAGACCCATACCTCTTTTGTATACAAAACAAAATAAAAGGAGGAAATATTCAGAATGTTAACAGAATAAAACACAATCAAATCACTTTGTTCCGGAATAGAAATACAACCAACTTTATATAAAGTCTATCAATATATTTTAAGATAGTAGAAAGGAAGTCGAAAGGCATATGATTATCTTCATAAATGGAAAAATGTTATTAAAAATCATTACTAATCATGAATTTTTTACTTCTAAATAATTGTAATTTCAAAAACTTTAGAATTTCCTTCCTTGATGTATATCTAAAAGCAAAATCTGTATTACTTGTTAAACATTAGAAATTTCATCATAAATCCAGTAAAGTAGAATACCTACTAGTATCAATTATTTAAGAATTTTAAATATTTTGGCAAATTATATTCTTTAGAATATGTTTTTAGAAATTCAAGATAATTTTTTAAAATAAGACACATGAAATATTGAAAAAGATAAAACAAAATATCCTTCAAAGAATTATGTACCTGAAACATTCAGAATAATTACAAGCAATAGAAATAATTACGGAGGAAACCAAACACAAATTAAAAAATACATGAAAATTAATTACTTGCTTGGACACAAACCTATTCAGATTTAAAATATAGAAAAGTATGTATCTCATATTTTAAAAAAAGCAAAAATGTTCTAAAGGAAAGTTAACCATACATGTAAGTTCCTTATTAAAAAAAAAAAAAAAAAAGACTCTGCTGAAAGATGTAGTCTTTAAAAAACAAAAAAGAGAAAATATAAAAAACCTCATTATTGCAGATTCAATATTGTAATTTCAATTTCAAACTAAATTAATCTACAGATTTCACATGCATCAAATAAAATACCAACAATCTTATTTTTGGAACTTGAGCTAGCTGATTCTAAATTTCTTATGTAAAAATAAACATGGAAAATTGGCAGCAAGTTTCTGAAAAAATGAAAAGTAGTATAGAAGAATACTACTTCCATAAGTTATAAAAAATATTTTAATAGCATGTAATTGCTTGGTACTGTTTCTTAATTGGAAGGATGATCATTTGGTTGGAAGAAAAAGTCAAGAAAATAAACAAAAATACACATGATGATTTACTGTATGTTAATGTTATCAAGCATTTATGGCAATAACAATGGTCATGCAGCAGATTTAGAACAAAAGTTTGCAAACTCTCTAAATGGTAAACCATAATAATGGGTTAAACCAATACTAGTTCATCCACAAATAAGATACTCTATAACAGTGAAAAGGAATGGAAGTTTTAGAAATGTTAATGAAACTACCACCAGAATATGATCTTAAAATGATAAAGAAACATTTTATAGCTACTTGTTTGTATAAAAAAATTGAAGAAGATACAAAAAGACATTTATCTGAAAATTGGAACTGGTGAGCAAGGAAGTGCTTTCCATATTATTCATATATACTTCCTTACTCTTTGAAACTTTTACACACACATATAAAATTTTTGAAATTAATGAAACAGAAAAATAAAATTTTAAACCTGGAAGACAATCATTGCACTGCCTAACTTCTTTATAAATTTTGTATCTTCATAGTTTGACGAGTACCAGAAATTTTACAATGATATTAAACATTTGATTACAAAGTATTTTTGTCATAATTTCTCATAATTTGTTCCCTCAAGGCAATCATAATCTTGAGGATCGGAAGAAAGCAAAGAGATATTCAATCATCAGTGTGATATTTTAAAATTCTAATAATACATCTGCAAAAGGATTCATAAATATAAATAAATTCATAGTAGTTTAACAGCAAGTATTTGATTTAGAGGACAGAGTACAGGAATCATATTTGGATAATCTGGAAGTGGGTTGTACCCATTACTCAGACAATTTATTCAATCTTTGAAAGACTCAGTTTATTGAATGACAAAATAGGTACGGATAACAATATAAATTATGATATATTAAGAGTGAATAAGGAGTCCAGTACTTTTGGGATGGTTATACAAAACATATCTACATTGTGATAGTATCCATAAATGCATCTACAACCTAGAAAATGTTTAAAGAGCCAACAGATACAAACTAAATTTCAAAGAGCAATAAAAACAAGAGAATGGAAACCACATGTAATGTAATAGTGTCAAAATTCACAGAGCAACTCCTGACCAATGTGGAAATCCTCACCAAACATGTGGGGTATAGTCAGCAAATTCATCTGATTGTTTTTTAAATGCTCTAGAACTTGTTGCCGTTAATGACCTGAGTGGCAATTTTTAGGGTCGACTAAAGGAGCATTGTATTTGTTCCTTAGCACCATCTCCTTTTTCCCCCAATTTCTTCTGCCTGTTTTCTGCCTCTTCTTCCATTACATAAATACCATTATATAAATAGATAAACCCATGCCATATGTGTGATATGCTTCAATTTCACTCTTTATCCCCTTATAGAAAGCTGTTTTAAATGGACTATACCAACACAACTAGATGTGTTAACTAGAACAACAGTTAATTCTGAAAATTTTGAAGGTTTTCATAATATTTGCTTATGTTGACTTTCTTATTTGGTTTCTAGGAAAATTTTATCTATCACTGTGACAGTTAATTCAAATCCTAGTAAGACCTGGTAATAAGCAAATAACTTGCCAAGTTTTAGCTAGAAGTACTCTTTAGCCTTTACCAAAAGAAGGACCAATGTGAGGTGTATTTTTATAATGGATGAGCCTTCTGTCTGAGTATTCCATTACCTCATTCATTTTAAAGTCAATTTAGAACTCTTGGACAGTGCCAAATTAACAACCCTGAGTCCAGACTCTGTTTTTTAGCCTATGGAGAAGGCATTGCATAAGTTGTCATGCTACAAACCTTTTGAGCAAGCCTCACTCCATCACATCCTTATTCCTGAGGGAACACAAAGATTTCAGACTCTTAGTCTATCCAATAATGCAAGTACCACTAAAGATTTGCAAATCCAGCTGAAACCTGAAATCCCTGTAGCATGGGATATTATTGCATCACTAAGTGAATGGTTTGGCAAAGGCAATTATGCTCTAAAATACCTTCGATTCAAACACTGACTACCTGTGTGCTTACTCTAGGGATATAAGTGGGTCATCAGGAAGTTTATACATTATTTAATTTTCCCACCCAGGTGATTTTAAGAAATGTGTTGTCTAAATATGCAGAATCTAGGTTCAAGGAATGACAGATTAGACCATCTTCTCTAAGAAGAAATGATGTCATCGTTGTTTAGGGAGTTAAGCCTGTTTGTGTGCCCATCCTCATCTATAATTAGCATTTTTTTTGAAAGATGGACTAAAGCATTGCTGGGGTAGGATAACTTTGTTATTTCACAGTATCACTGCTATGTGGGACTGGCTGTATCACTCTGTGAAATGTCCTGATGTACGAGGGAACAGAGCTTTGGACACCAAAAGGCTTTCTTTTGTCAGACACCTGTCTTGATCTTTGCTACCTATGTCTTTTCTCTGTAGTTCCTTCTGCCTAAAAATATCCAAATTTCCTCTAGGTTTATAATGCCAACTTGCAAAGACATAGGGTGGGTGATATCTGGGACATGCTGCTTTGGTAAATAAGATGAAAGCTATATTCAAGTGGCAGTTGACACTATTTGGGAAAGTCACATCACATCTATTTCAAACGTAGGACCAGTCAACATAAAGCAAGGTTGAGAGGGATGGGGCAGGAGAATGGAGCAAAAATCCAACTACCTAAGGAAAAATGTATAAAAAAATTTGAACGAAGCCCAAGGTTCATTTTTAACAAGATAGAGTATCATAGTTCAAGAAAGCACGAATCATTTCAAATTGTAGAGCCAGGACAGCTAAGTGTGCTTTCTTTCTCTCTTCCACCTACTGGTGCTGTTTTCATCCTTCACAGCGTAAGTCAAATATCATCCATCTGAAGTGTTCTGAAGCTCTCTTTCCTACTCTCAACAGTATGAATCATTCCCTCTTCTAAGCACTCTCAAGACTTGCTCAAATTGCCTCGTCTGGAACTTAACATTTTAATATAGTGGGTTATAGATTCATCTTCTTGATTTGAGGCCAGGTATGGTATTTTATTTCTCTTTCTATACTAAAACCTAACCAATGCATAAGGTAGATGCATAATTTAGATTAGATGAATTGAATTCGCATATTACTTCCATTTCCCATGAGATCAGATTATGTATATAATAGGTCACAGAAGCTTTTAAGGACCAGAATATATTTCCAATTTTGTGAATATCACACCCACCATAAAAGGCATCTTAGAAGACCCTTGATCTGGATGGGGGATTTACAAATTAGGAAAAAGTAGACAAAATGATTGGTGGAATTATCATGGGTATATAGTTCAAGTGAGGTGAATTTTGGATAAAGGATAAGCTGACTCTCTGCAGCTGATTCAAGGAAGAGCTCGTAGGATGATAAGAACAGTAATTCCATTGAGCCACCTACTGTGGGAGAATATTAAATATCTATGATAATTGTTATACCAATGACTATTTCAAATGCACAAAATAGTATTTATATTACTATCGTGGCATCAGTGAAACATTTGGGTAATTTTAGTTCAAGGCTTTAATCTTTCTGATTTCCAGAGCTTTCCTAGTTGCTGTGCCCTGTCATGTTAGGGAAGTAGTGCTTATTCATAAGCTGTATCTTTATTCTTTAGTCATTAGTAAAAATGGGTCATAGATCATGTCATGTTGTCTGTAACCTAGTTATAATTCTGGCAGGAGGGAAGTTTCAAAATCACCATTTCATATAGGAACCTTTAAAAACTCATTAGCTTCTGATAATTATACTAATATCAAAAGCATTAGAATCATGGAGCTAATTTCTGCAAAAAATCAGCAGTGAACGTGTTCTGGGGGAAGTTTTCTCTTTCAACTTTCTGGGAACAAAAGAGAAGACAGTTCAGGGCTCTAATGTGACACACTGTTTCAGATGCAGAAGAGAGAGCATTTCACAGAAGCATTGCATCGTGAGTTAGCGGATTCTAAAATGAAAAGCAGGAATATTAGAGCAACATCTCAAAAAAAATGTGACTTTGGGCACTAGAGAAGCTTCTCCACTTGTGATTGATTTGCATTTCTGCCTATGTCTGAATTCAAATTCCATAAGCACAGATGGAGGTGTGATAGATTTTTTTTTGAGCACATCTATTTATTCAGATACCGGATTCAGTCTCTGAGTAGAGAGATGGTAAAGGCTGCTGTGAGCAGATGGCACACAGGCACTATGACTTCAGAAACAACATTCTTTAAAGATAAGTGGCACAGTAATAATAATAATACTTAGCACATATATTGCACCTTTGGTCTGCCAACATTAACTAATTAATCCTCAGTAGACCCCTGTGAGATAAGTAAGTGCTTATAATTATCTCCATTATGCAGTCAAGTCAAGGAAGAATGTGTCTGCACATACTGTGGAAGAATTGGCCCAAGTTAAAGACCGGGTGGATCCAATTTGCATGGCTCTTTAAGATTTTTGCTCTAGTAGCAGAGACTAGTATTTCTAGACACCCTGCTGTTTGAGGCACCAAGTAGATTTGAAGTAGGATATCAACCACAAGACTTATTCCATTCAGAAGGTTTCTGCTGCTCAGATCCAAAATAGACCTGAGAAAAGTTGAGTCATTTTTCTAAAGCCTGAGAGGCCATCGCTGGCCAAACACAGGTATGAAATTAGAATCTCTGCTTCCTTCTCTTATGTAAAGCAGGCAGTTCAATGCCACATACCTTTCAACAATATTCTTTAAGTTATTCAACAGATTAAGAGTTCAGAGAAATCTGAATCTTTTTTTCCAAGCATTTGCTGTACCTGAGGTATTTCTGCTAAATGTGAACTGAGTGTGTGCTTGGTTTTGACCGGGTGTTAAAAACCCACATCAGGATGAAGGACTAGTGTGTTTATTGTGACCTTAACTGCTTCTATTCTAAGGCTGTAATGCTGCTGCTGTAGAAGAGCAGTGTCTCCTCATGATTTGATACTTGGGATTATTGGAGTATGCCATGATAGCAAGAGTCCCAGGTTCAGTTTGAAATGTGTAGTAAGCAATCCTTTGCACCGTGGAAGTGTTGAGATATACTTATGAAGATTTAAGGAGAAATACATAGGCAATGCTTTTCAGTGTCCAATACATGAGAGACAAACCAGCAACATTTCTATTTCCAGTTCACTTCTTATTAATAGTGTGACCTTCTCAACTGAGTTTGCCCATCTATAAACTGGGGGTTAATTCCACTAACTACAAGTAACAAAATAATTGAAAACCACTTATTCCCTTGCAAAAAAATGAAGGAATCCCATGTCTTCTTTGTTGTATATTTAAAATACTTTTGTTTTCTATTACATTATTTATTTCTACTACTTCATCACAGTCTTCACAGCTGAACCCACTGACTCTTGATGAGTAAAATTAGAAGACGATCTACTTTCTCTCCTACTTTTCCCTTGTCCACTTGACCTGCTCTTATCTGATGCAAGAGATCTCATACTCAAATGTCTTGAAAGGCAAGGAAGATAGAATTAGAATGTGAAGTTACTACATCTATAGCAAGAGCCAATGGTGATGTCTGGAAGCAAACTAGCAATTGATTTTAGAGTCACAAATTGAAAGGCATTTCTAATACACATCACCCTGGGTCACAGGTCTATTTCTTAGCTCATAAGAGATACTTCCATCTCTGCACACCACACTTTGAATACCATGTATAGCCTTCTATTCCCTTGGATTATATGCTCTTTTTTTTTCCCTCTCAGTTATCAAAGTTCATTGCATCTATAAAAATTTGAATTATATTCAAGTCTCCAATGGAGTTTTTTCTGATATCCATACTTCATAGTGAGCTCATTTTACTCAGAATTCACAAGTTTTGACTTCTGGACATCTCTTGAAATTGATGAAGTTATGTGGGGAGAGAAGGGGGGAAGAAGATAGACAGTAGAATCTATCTCTATCTATCTATATTTGCTTTATCAATTTTTTAGGTTTGTGAGTAAATTATATTATATGAATTAAATGGGCTAATATGCTTTGAACTGAAAATTGGCATATAAGCAATCAACAAGTCAGTATAACTGTTTTATCTTTATGATAAATGGAGAGTAAATGACATTTTTCCCTACTCTATCTGGAACAAACAAATAACTAAAGGATATCTTAAAACTTATAAAAATGCACAGCTTAATTTGCCAGGTAGTTAACCTTATAGAATTCTTAGAGGTAGTTTCTATTAGCCATTACTGGTGAATGGAGGAATGAAGGTTCAGAAAGCATGAGCAAATTAATCAGGGGATATGTGTTAGAATGTCAATGAACAAGCAGGAAACTCAAAGCTCATGATACCTAGACCATCCCAGAGAAAGAATTCATTTATGAACACGCATGCTGATTCAGCACCCATCTCCAACATGATCCCATCTTCTTTTTTATTCTTCCTAAGTTATAGGAACTTTATTAGAGCTTATGTGATATGCACATTATTTACATGCTATATATTTTTTTACATAGATTACAGTTTTCTTGAGGTAAATCTTACATCAAGCATTTTTAACTTGTTCTTATCATCTTGGTAGAGCAATTGGTACCCTTTGAATGTTCAGTAAACCTTTTTAACAATTCCTATGATTTAAGACTTCAATCTTAGTCTGACTACTAATTTGTCATATAGTCACTAAAATAACTTGTATTTATTACAAGTTATTCTAATAGCATGCATCATCTGGATGCAAAACAAAACTAATCACCAAAAAGCAATGAAGTAAAATACAGTTTTGTGGGGTTTTTATAAATCTATTTTACATATTAAGTTATTATCCTTAGATTAAGAAATTATTAAATATATTAATATAGCATATGAATGGCACTTCTCAGACTTCCTTTGATGGCATAGTCCTCAAAAATCATGGTGATCTCCATGCAAATACTAATATCAGTTCTCTCTCATTCACAGAAATTCAAGATGGATGTTAGTTTATAGGGCCTGAGATTTTACTTTGCTTGTTAACATTAAATTTAAATTAAAGGTTCAGAATGCAACATAATAACAAGAGCATTAGTCTGCATTCATCAAATGTTTGTGTTTATTATGGACATTAATGTGTTTATATTTTAATATCCCAGTATTATACTATTAGTTAACTTTGCTCACTAGAATACGAGTAATGCCAGACACAAAACACTGAAAAATTGTCATGCAGTTAACATTGAAAATGGGGTAAATTGTAGATAACACTCTGATTATTTTTCTGGGAACTCGGAGAAGATAACTGCTGGTTGATTTTATTAATGAAGCACAATGTGCAGCCAATAATACAGTGATTGTGATGGTCAAAGTTGGAAAACTCCTGCACTAGGAACAAAAATAAATTTAAATTTAAGTTTGTTTTTCTTTTAAATAATTAATGCATCAACTTGTTCAAATTTATCTGTCTTATTATTCTCTTTCTCTAATATTGTAAACCCTGCACATCTAACAGAAACATAAATTTTTAGGTTCACTTCCTTTCCTAACCAGGGTAACCTAGGTCTGGGGATTACAAGAAATATGGAAGGAATGGCAATCACAGAGGTCACAGCCAATTTAACTTGCTTATAGTAGCTATAGTTGAGTATACACTTTTTATGTTTGCTTCTGTTAAAAACAAATCATCACACAGTCCAGAGATTAATTATTGTGAAGATAAAAGTTCAGTTCTATAAATGCATCTATCTATTGATTGATCAAGGAATAGTAAAAATGAAGACTATTTTTTTTTCATCAGTTGTAAATGTATGAACATTCCATTGATCTTCTGATAGTGATAGAAAGAAGACTGGAAAACTAGCAATTATGATGCAAGTGAAGCTCAGTTTTCCCTCCTTTTAGTAAATATCCCTCATTCATTTTTCTCCATCAGTTCCAGAAAAACTTTATTTTCTGAAAACATTTGTTCTCGATGAGGTGAAGCTATGCAGGTGGTGCTGCCTCAGCAGGAAACCCTGTTCTTACTGAGAAACTACCAATTATTTGTCGTGAAACTAAAACAGAAGAATAAATATTACATGTTGATGGATGCTTGTCAGGAGTGAGGTGCTTTCACTGGGCCTTGTCAGACACAGAAACCTGCAGCAAATCTGCATTTTCAATGGAAAAATGGCTAGAATTCTCCAGCTGCTCCACTGGTGAACCTCAAGATTCAACTCATAAATTTAAATTATAGATGACATAGCACTGGAATGAAAATAGATGACACCTTTAAAAATAAATCTAGTGCAACATTTGGGAAAAGGAATCACACATTCAAAGGGGAAAAAAGAAAGTTCCAATGTGCCAAAATGGAGCTTTTATTTATTGTCCTATTTACTATTCTCTATCTAAAATTAGTATCTTTCTTATTTTTCCTTTTAGTCCCTTTATAAGACACACTTAGGGGGAGCTCTGGAAGTTTTGTGTGACTCAAGGAGTAAGCTGGGTTGCAACTATAACAAAAAGCTTGCCAAGGTTGAAAGCCAAACTGGCAAGCATTTCTGTTGTGTCAGCATTGAAGTATTATTGCAACCTTATCGTATCACTGAAGAAAGGGGAACATGGGAACTGCAGAGCCAAATGCTAAGGAACATTAGAAGGAAAGTGAATATCTATCTTCAACAGGAAATCTGAATGTGTTGGACAGGGTTTAACATTAACAAGAACCAGTCAATTCAACTTTAATTTGATCATATGAAATTGTACCTTTTAAATTTATTCCAGGGGATCTTGATTCCAACAGTCATTCTGAATCAGATAGTGGTAAAGAACAATAATAATTAAAAAAAAAAGTCTGAAAATGTGAAACATCAGTGTAAGACTTATTTGCATTATGAAAATTTTCCACTAAACAGAACTGGGATAATTTTCTCTAGGAGGGAAATTTGACTGCAATAAATTTGAAGTATTTTTTTCCTTTCATATAGTTATTCACATGTCCAGGTAAAAGTCAATGACTATTTAACACTTTTCATGAGAAACCACAATAGAATTTAAGATTTCAAAAAAGATTGCACCTATAGCAAAAGAGTCAATTCAGAAAAACAAAAACAAAAGCCATGGCTAGAAGTAGTAACTTGTAATTAGAATTAAAATGTTCACTGGGAAACAAAAATACATAACAACATTTTGATCTGCCCATGCAAAGACATTATGAAAGTTGGACTTGGAGACTTAAAAAAAAAAAAGTAAAAACAAAGGGGATAAGGCACAGAGTCAAGTATGAGCTCTTGCAGAAATAAATATTCCAGTCACTGTTGAAAGTTTCTATTTTCAGGTTAGTTGTGCAAGTACCCGTACACAATTCAGATGATTTAAAGAATGAAGTATTGAGTCTCATTGTTTTATCCATATATGCCATTTGTTTCACTTGTTTTCCTATTCCCCATAGTTAGAAAGAGTCAAATATATTCTCACCTAGTGATCAGTGTTGGCTTTCAGGTGACACTCTACATGTGAAGCTCAGGAAAACCAAACACCTACAAGAATGTGTTGAAGAACTGGGATAGCGAGGCCATCAAATGATGCAGTCTCTATTTCTATTCCCTGGGGTTCCCAGGGGTTTATCAACTTTGTTAATGGGGCATATGTGCTGAGAATTATGTAACATTAAACATGGGGAACATTTCCTTGAACAATTTTTCATCGTCCTCAAAGCCAATGCACTGGGAGGTATAGTGACCAGGTAAAACAACACCCTCTAGTGTACATCCCTAAATAATGCCGTTGTGACTCCTCTGGTGAAAATGATGATCATAGTTGAGAACATTAAAATAAGCACTCCAATGAAGGTCATTTTCTGTTACTGTGCATAGGGCAAAGCATGCACAATTGGCAATATGTAATTTATCTGTGTAAGCAAGTCAACTTGATTTTAACTGAGAATGAATAATTGACTAGATAAAAACAATCAACAAAGCACACTAGTTTCATAATATTTAGGGGGTATTTGTTGTGGGTTAGATATCATCTTTTGATACAACATGGACAATAGTGACTTAGACATCATGGAGGAAAAGTGTTCCAAGAAATTGACACTGAGAAAACCCATGATACCTGCTTTCTGGGAAAATAGATTAAACTTATGGGTTCAGGATGGCACTGAACTACCAAACAACAAAACAAACAAACAAACAAACAAAAATCCTAAATGTATTCTAGTAGAAACATGAGACTATTTCTTAGAAATTCTTAAAATAATTTACAAGTAAAATGCAAATTTTTCCACTACATAAGGAGAAAAATTAATTTATAAAAGATTTTTTGGACTTATGTACCCTGATTTCATGTGAATAAAAGGCAATTAAAAGTATGATGCAATTCTCTGGTATAACGGATTTTTGGAGAATCCTGTGAAATTATTTGACATTGCTCTCCTTTCTTATATATAGAGCTCAAAGAAGTTGAACCCTTTTGTTGAAAATATCTGTAGCTCCTTTTGTACACTGGTGAATATCTCAGGAAACTTTTTTTTTCTTAATATATCTGGTCCAAACTGTTGAAAGTGGATTTGACCTGATGACAAAATTGTGAAACATTTGAGTGTTAAAATTTCTTTTCACAAGACATAGATTGTATCAAATTTATATACAATTTCTCAGATACTAACTTCAGAACATCTTTTAAAAGTTTTTATTGATATTTTTCACTGGGATTAAGGAAAACATAGTATCTTCATCTAATAAGAACCTCACTGTTCATCAATATCATCTTTTAGCTATCTGCAAGATTTTTAGATTTTGGCTACCAGGAAATCTTTGCCTATATGTCCACAACTGTGATTTAGTTACTTTGAAACACTTTTTTAGAAGTAGTTGAAATGAAAATAAAAATTTATATATGTAAGCATGCACATATTTTGCCCAAGTTTAAATAGGTATATGTACAAATATACATGCCTACATAGTGGATATGCATGCATTTGTAAATGTATTAGCATTGTATGTATGTATGTATGTATGTATGTATGTATGTAGATATATAGATATATAAAGATATACATATATATATAGAGAGAGAGAACACCAGATAAACAGATAGTACCCAGGTAGGAAATATGTAGCCAAAGGCAAAAGGTAGTAAAATTGTCCTAGAAATTGTATTCTTTAACTATTAAGAAAGAAACATAATTGACACACTCTGTGACAGGAGATCAAAGTCTTATCTCACTAAGTATATGAGCTGAGAAAAGAGCTTCACTTCACAGAATGTAGATTCCCAAATCATATAATGGAAGGGTAGAACCAAATGACTGAAAAGCTTCTCCAGGTCATAAGGATAAATTTGGTTAAATTAATACTCAAAACCTAAGGTTATACCATTTTAGAAAATATTAAATTAGTGCCAGTCATAACCAACATCAAATAGTGTAAAAGAACAAAAGAAAAACATCTAGAAGAATCATGTCCTCTACTGATGATGCCTCTTTTTTGGTCCTGATGCTGTCTTCTAGCACAGCAGCTAGCATGAGGTCTGCAGGGTTAGAATTTCAGTTCTTCAAAATCGCTAGTTTGACTTCTCTGTGCTTAGCTTTCTTAACAGTTGTGTGTTATATCAATTTTCATTGTAATCATTATCAATCTAACAAAGAATAGAAAAAACAGTGAGGGAGAAAAATCCAATCCATATCTTAATTTTAACAGAGATTTTAAGGGAAATGAGTATTTTTTATCAATATTAAATGACTAATAACCTTAAATTATGTCTCTCCAACTGGTGGCATCAATAATAAGAAATGTATACAATATCCTGCCAAAATTTTAGTTTGGATTGTGGGAGCCAGCATGTTAAAGCTCATAGTGCAGTTACATTGAGACATAGCTAAGCTGACAAAAATGGATAATGGATAATAAATTAGGTATGAGGGCATTCGTTATAAGAGCTTCCTTTCTCACTGTATTCTCAATAGCACGTCAGTAAGAATAATTTTGAGCAAATACCAGCCATACAAACATCTGCTACCACACATACCAAATGAAAGTGGTAAGAAAGGCACAGTGTAACTGTGGTGAACATAGCAATCAACACAGGGAAACTGTATTATTTAGTTAATCCAACAATATAGTTTGACAGGTTCTTTAAAAATAAACAACACAGTGTGTTCTGAAATTTATCAAGTGATCTTTTTTCAAATAAATATCCCTGCTGTGTTTCCATGTTCTTTAAACCTTGACATTTATGTTGAGTTATAAACTTGCAATAAAAATGGGAATTTGGATCCCTCCAAATGAAAGTCTCTTAGAGTTGACAAATAATTCTCACTCTGGCTTCGTAGAATCACTTTAAATTTCAGGTCCAAATGTCAGAGTAGAAATTATAAAGACTGAAAAAACTAGAGGTTCTGTTGATGTTTTCTATCCTATTACTGCTCTTATAAAGGTGTTTATTCCAAGTGACTACAACACATCATACAGTCTCTTAGTTGGCACTGGAGAAGCAAAATGAATTAGCAGAGTTCAGGCAAACTAAGTATAATATGGCCTGATGATATCTGCTTCTTTACATCTAACTCATATTTAATAGTGTGCCTGAAACTAAATGGACTTCAAGTGGAGAACATTAATTTAAAAGTGTACAAAAACATCCTGAATCTAAATTCATATTTTGAGAACTCACAGAAATGAGGAACGGGGGCCAAACTGACACTACTTAGCAATCAACAAGAGTTGTCCTTGTATTCATCAGCTCTACTGGGCAGATTTAGCACAATTGATCAGGCTAACTTTGAGAAGGATCATAAAGATATAAAGACTTCTTCAAAGCAGTAGGAAAATGAATAGCTGAATGGAGAAAATTGTGTCCCACATCTTCTTGTCCTATTACTGTTAACGCCAGCAGTCACAATCAGTAGTTTATTGTATAGGGCAATCTTGTTGATTAGAAACTGGATTCAAGTTCATCAAAATGGAATGGCATGTAACTCATCCTTTCTATTCCTACAAAAATAACTTATGCATCTTTATAGACACTTTTATTTGTAGCACAATATTATGTCATAAGAATTGGCTTTGGAAATGTATACCATGCCCTGTCAATCACTTCTGTCATTTTTTTCTTGTAGGAACTAGGAAACAAATCAGCAAAAAAAAAAAAAAAGGCAAAAAAAGTTTCACTCTGGCAAAGGACAAATTTCTGTTACTTCGATTTAAAAGCTTCAAATATTTTTTTTGGTTTCCAATTACTTTGTAGTATTATTTGAACTATCTTCATATTAGCACGTAGGAGCTTTGCTGGGCACCCCTATATATAATCTTTAATTTAATGCTATAAAGAAATAGACTAATGTGTTCAGAATTACTCAGGAGGTCTCTAAGTGGGAAAACAACACAAAGCCAAGAAGTTTAAAGTTCATAGTCAGCCACTAACTCCTTTCTCTGACATGCAACATCAGCCTATTACCACAAGTCCTGACCAAAACAGAGAGGATAAGCAAAGTTGCTTAGCAACAAGATTGCTGAGCAAAGAGGTAGAATTTGCTTTAAGTTCTTTCTTGGGCTGATCATTTCAAGGTTCTTGCAGATCACGCAATCTTTAATACCAGCAATTCTCCATAAATGCTGACATAGATCAAGATGATGTTGATGTTCAAATACTAAATAGAAAGCCATTCTAATAACATAATAAATTTCATAAATATTATTTAGTTAATAGTTATTAACTAATACTTAAATTTCTTTTTTAATTTATTTTTAAAATAATAATTATATATATATAGTACTTTTTTTATTCCCTGGGATTCTCCCATCACCTTATCACCCATGAATCATCATCTAGATCCTCTGTGTTTTCCCTTCCTAACCTCTCTTACCCCCCAACTCCCAGCTATGTGCTGTAGTTTGGTTTTTATCTTGTTTTGACTTTTCCTCTTAGTCGCTTGTTTGTTTTCCTTATATGCCATATATAAGTTGAACTATCTAGTTTCTGTCTTTGTCTTTCTGACTTATTTCTGCTAATGTAATTCCTTCTAGGTCCATCCATGTTATTGTAAATGCTTGAAATTTGTCATTTTTAATTGATAAATAATATTCCATTGTGTGTATATCATATCTTTTTCATCCATTCATCTGTGTGAGCGCATTTGTGTTGTTTCCATGTCCTCACAATTGTAAAAGTGTTGCAATAAACATGCAAGCACAGTTGTCCTTTTGTATAAGTGTTTTGATCTCCTTTGAATAGATTCCCAAGAAAAGCATTTGCTTGGGTCAAATGGGAAATCCTTTTTCATTACTTAGAGGGTTCTCTACATAACTTTCCATTGTGAGTGGACCAGGTTGCAGTCCCACCAGCAGTGTGAAAGTGTTCCTTTTTTTGCACATCCACACCAGGATTTGCTGTTGCCCGTTTTTTTTTTAATATGTGCCATTCTTACTGGCATAAAATTTAATCTCATTGTGGTTTTGATTTGCATTTCCCTGATTATCAGTGATGCTGAGTATCTTCACATGTGCCTTTTGACCTTTTATATTTCATCTTTGGAGAAACGTCTTTTTCACTTTTCTCCCCATTTTTTAATTGGGCTTTTTGCTTTATTTTTGTTAAATTGTGTAAGTTCTTTGTGGATCTTGCTTTCAGGCCCTTATTACCTGTATGAAAAGTGATTTTTTTTCCCATTCCATTGGGATTCTTTTTGTTATTGTTATTACCTTTTTTGGTGTCCAGATACTTTTTACTTTCATGTAGTCCCATATGTTTATGTTTTCCTTTAATTTTTTAGTATCTGTGGATGTATCCTGAAAGAGGTTTCTGAGTTGTAAATCTTGCAATGTTTTGCCCATATTTCCCTTAGTGTATTTTATCATTTCAGGTCTTACATTCAAATCTTCTAACCATATTGTGTTGGTTTTTGTACATGGTATGAGGGAGTTGTCTATGTTCATTTTTTGCGTGGAGTGATTCAGTCTTCCCAGCATCATTAATTGAATAGACTGTCCTTGCTCTAATATATGTTTGTTGCAATGTTTGTTGCTCCTTTGACAAAAACTAGTTGTCCGTATATGTGTGGCTTTATTTCTGGGCATTCTGTTCTCTTCCATTGGTTTGTGTGTCTGTTTTTTTTTTTTTTCCCCAGTACCATGTTGTTTTAATTACATGGCTTTATAATATACTTTGAAATCTGGGAGTGTGATTCTTCCATTCTCTCTTCTTTTGATCAGGAAGGCTTTAGCTATTTGTTATCTTTTATAGTTACAAATGAATTCAGTATTTTTTGTTATATTTATTTAAAGAATGTCATTGGAATTTTTATAGGGATTGCATAGAATCTCTAGATTGTTTTCAGTAGCATGGCCATTTTGATGATGTTAATTCTTCCAATCCATGAGCAGGGGATATCTTTTCATTTATTTCTTTTTCTATCTCTTTTAGCAGTGTTTTAAAGTTTTCTTTGTATAAATCCTTCATGTATTTTGTTAGGTTTATTCCCAAGTATTGATTTTTGTTGGTGTGATAGCAATCGGGTATTTTTTTTTTTATTTCTTCTTCACATTGACTGACTTTTTGTATATAAGAAGGTTACTGATTTCTGTGTGCTGATTTTTTAACTTGTTTCAAATAGTTTTTCTGTGGATTTTTTTTTGTAGTTCTCTACATAGAGGTTGATATCATCTGCATATAAAGACAGCCAATTATTCTTTCCCTATTTGTATTTCTTTTATATCTTCCTCTTATATTGTCCTCTTCCTCTTCCTTATTGCTCTAGTTAGAACTTTCAGTGCTATGTTTAAAAGTAGAGGTGAGAGTGGGCATACTTGCCTGCTTTCAGATCTTAATTAAAATGATTTCAGTTTTTTTTTTTCCCATTAAGAGTGATGTTTGTTGTAGGTTTGTCTTAGATGACTTTTATTAAGTTGAGATATGTTCCTTTAATCCAGTTTTTCAAGGGCTTTTAGCCATGAATGGTTGTTGAATTTATCAAAAGCTTTGTCTTTTTCTATTGATATAATCATATGGTTTTTGGTTTTCTCCTTGTTTATGTGATGGATTATATAGATGGATTTTCAGATGTTGAACCATCCCTGTGCCCCTGGGATAATCCCACTTGGTCTTGATGAATAATCTTTTCTATGCAATGTTGGATTTGATTTACCAGAATTTTGCTTAGAATTTTTAGTCTGTTCATTAGGGCTACTGGTCTATAATTTTTTTTCTTACTTCAATTTATGTCTGGTTTTGGTATTACCATAGTGTTTGCTTCATTAAATGTGTTTCGGCAGTTTTCCTTCTTTCTCAATTTTTGGGAAAAGTTTTAGTAGTACAGGGGTTATTTCATTTTTGAATGTCAGTAGAATTCGCTTGTGAAACTGTCTGGTCCTGGGATCTTGTTTTTAGGGAGAGTTTTAATGACTGCTTCAAATTCACTGCTTGTGTTTGGTCTGTTTAAGTCCTCTTTTTCTTTGTCCAATTTTAGGTGACTGTATAGTTCTAAGAATCTACCCACTCATCCAGGTTATTTGTTTGCATATAGATGCTCATATTATTCTCTGATTATCCTTTGGCTTTCTACTGTGTCAGTTGTAATTTCTCTTTCATTTGTGATCCTGTCTATTTGAGTGTTCTCTCTTCTTATTTGTGAGAGGCTTTCTGAAGGTTTATAATTTTTATTTATTTATTCAAAGGACCAGTCTTTTGTTTTGCTGATTTCCTTTTTAATTTCTAGATTATTTATTTTTGCTTTTATTTTTATTATTTCTTGTCACCTAAATTATTTATGTGATTATATTAGATCTTTTCAGTGTTTTATGTGGTGATTTGCTATATAGACAATAAATAAATGTTGGAAATTATTATTATGCATATATTGCAAAAATGCAAAGAGAAGGAATATGTACTAAAATTGATAATTGATTATTAATAAATATACAATATTTATTAAAATTATCCTTAGATAAAGAATAATGAAGATAATATATACTTCTTTACTTAAATAAATTGAAATTTTACATAAAATTTTCTTCCAAAGATCTTAAAACACTGAACTTCACCTTTCTCTTTCAAGTTCTTTGAGACTTGAATACAGTACAAATATGTTTTCCTGGAATAAAAATATATAAAATGGGAAGCACAAAAATCCTATAGTAATTACTTCCTCTTTTAGTTGAAAGATTAGTCGTATTACTTGCTAATGAGCTCTAATCTAATGTGCTTTTTAAGTTATTATACTTACAAACTGGGTATTTTGTGTGTGAGTATGTATGTGAAATTTTAGCATCATAACTAGGGCATGGGAAACACTGATAGACAAAATTGTACTGAAATCAATTTGCTAATAATATTTAACAATTCAGTTCTTTTATAACCATCAATTACTTGAATTTTACTCTAAAGATATTGATGACTAAGTTTTTCAGAGAAAAAATAAGGAACACAGCATCCTATTTTCTGCTTATAGAGGCACATATAACAATAAAGCACTGAAGACATTCCAGGAAAAAGAAATGATTCCAGATATATCAAAATTTAGCATTTCTTATGTGTAATTTCTATGCCAATTTACTTTTTTTGAAACAAAGAAAATATGCCTTGATTGTTAAGGATATTATAAGTTTTATTTATGACTTTTTAAAAAATCTAGTTGGTTGTACCATTAAAAGAATTTTATCCTGTGATCTTTCAAATTCTGTGGATTTAGTTTGGGAGAAAAAAGTTTTACAGTGAGAACAATAGTTCCAGACACCACAGATGGAAATTTAAATGTGGTGTGATACTGCACATCAGGAGCCAGCTAAGGTAACTGTGTTGAATTCTGCAAGTTACTCTTGTGAAAAGATCCCTTGGCATTTTCTTAACAAGAGCAGAGTGTTAGTGCCAGTGTTTTGGCTTGCTTCCATTTTCCAGTGTATGCACTCCAACCACCAATATTCTTTGTATACTTCACATCTTAAATGATTTTACGGTTATATAATTCACATTAATATTTTTACTCAAACATTGTACTTCAGTGATAGCAACACAGACCTTATTAGGTGTTTATAAGGATTAAGGATAGTCCTGAAAAATTACATTCTGCTCTTGAGCTACAATAACAACACTCAGATCTTTTTTGTATGAAGATATTTCTTGCATTTTCTTACAGTATCCCATGCTTAACTAAGTTAAATGCTTTTATGAAATTGAATCAACTTCAAGATAGACATAAACACAGGCAAATAAGAGTTGTAGAGAGACTGTATATACCAAACATGAAACCAACATGCAATACAATATATGAAAACAAGCTAGAATGTTTATCATTAAAGTGTGTTTTCTAAGAAAGATAAAATGTATATTTATAAAATATAAATGTATATTCTATAAGAATATAACTTATTTTGTAATCTTATCAATACTTTCATGTTCTTTAATGAAATAAAAGCAAGTTATTGACAGTGACTGTTTAAGTAATGAATTAATTTCAAAGATAAAATGATAAAATGTTTCTAGCACTAAATATGAAAGTCATATTTTTGAATTAATTTTAGATATCTCTAAGAAAATAATCTCAAGTACTTATCAAAAATTGATTAGGGCTTCTGGTTTCCAATCTGCTATGTTAGATGCTAGAAAGTTTATGTACTGTCCCGGGGGGGGGGGGGGACTAAACAAAGTAAAATATTAACAACTCTTCTTCGAGCCATTAAAGACTTGATGTTACAAGGCAAAACACCACTCTGAAAATTGGAAGACATACATGAACAAAGAAATAGACAATCACAAGTTCTGGGAGTAGAAATCCATGAGCAAAAACAGCCACAGGCACTATGAGGGGATAGGGGAGAAGCTAGGAAGTGAGGCAGTGAACTATAACTGGCAAATTAATGAAGTTTCAACTCGTCAATTCAGAGTTAAAAATGTCAGGTCATTCAGTCACACTTTTGTGAGTTTTACCTCCAGGAACTTAACTTGTTTTTTTCACAGTGAATATTAGGGGGAAATAAACCCTTATGCTTCCGGGGCGGGGGGGTGGGGGCATGATTTTTAAATACAACATATTCTATGCTTCTTAATAATTTCCACCCTCAGGAAAAACTGTCTAACCAAAATCTAACCTGCTGACTTTTATTGGAGACTAACCAAATAAAAGGAAGAGAAATCATTTCAATCAGTACTAGCCTGCCACATGAAGGAAAGGAACAGTCAGTTTTTTCCCTTCTGCTCCTTTATGTAAGGAAAGGAAAATACTCAATTCCAACACCCTGTAGTCTTTCCATTCTGTCAAAGAAAGGAGGAAAAAAGTGAGAAACAATTGTGAAAGTCATAGACCACAGGCAAAGACTCACTAAAATACAATCATAGCACTATATGATGCTGGTTCCTTTCCCATGAGTCAGCATCACATTGCTAAATGCTTATTTATATTAGTTCTTTTACCTAGTACATGATGTTCAGCTATTAAGAAAATATTATAAGCCACAAAGGCAAAAATAATAAATTTTGAAAAGATAGAAGAGGCATCAGATTCAGATTTAGATATGGCAAACTGGGAATTTGAAACAACTATGATTAATATGCTAAAGAATAAAGTAGACATGTAAAAGCAGATGGAAAATATAAGTAGGACAATATAAGTCAAAGAAAGAACAAAAAATAAATACTAGATTAAAAAACAGCTACAGAATTGATGAATTAGTAGAACAGACAATACTGAGGAAGGGAATCTCTGACCTCAATTATATATATATATATATATATATATATATATATATATATATGTATGTATGTATATGTATATGTATATATGTATACATATATATGCACATCTATATATATATACATATATACACACATATATATATATACATATATACACATTTATATATATAGACTATCCAAGGAATGGGTAGAAACTTTTAAAGTTGTAATTCTTAATGGTAATATGAGAAGAATTTAAAAAAATTGAAATAATACCTGAGATAGTAACAACTGAAAATTAAAAAAAAATTTAAGAAAAAGGTTAGCAACAATAAAAGGTTTAATGCATGCTTAATGACAATAGTACAATAAAAAGAAAAAATAAAGAAATACTTAAAGCAATAAAGACAGAGAATTTCCCCCAAATTAATGTCAGATACCCAAGCACAAACTCTGAAAGCTGAGAGAACACTGCCAGTATAAACACACACACACAATAAATTTAATTTAAAAACATGCCTAGGTCATTTTGATACTATGAATAAAAAAACATGAAAGTCATCAGAAGGAAAAAACAAATCACTTTAGAGGACCAAAATAAGAATTACATCTTAACTCTCCTCAGAAATGATACAAACATAAAAGTAATGTGAAATATGAGAGATAAAAACTACTAATCTGGTATTCTGTACCCTGCAAGTATATCCTTCAAAAGTGAAGGAGATATAAGAACTTCCTAGGCAAACTGAAACTGGAGGGAATTTGGTGGCAGTAGAACTGAGTTGCTGTAAGTATTAAAAGAGGTTCTGTAGAGAGAAGGGCAATTTTCTCCATCAGATGTATGCAAAGAAGACCTTTAAAAAAGAAGTAAAACTAAAATAAAAGTTTTTAATTTTTATATGTGTAATTGGCCTGACAACCGTTATTCCAAAATATCAATAAATAATGCCGTCAATTATGTTTGCTTACATAAAAGTAAAATAAATAGCAACAATGACACAGGAACTGATGAAAGGTTTAGGGTTATTTTGCTTTAAAACTGCGGGTAAAGAGGTGTGTATTATTTGAAAGTTAACTTAGATTTATTGTGCATTTATATTCCAAACTACTGCATAATCACTAGAAAATGCAAAAGAAAAGCATAACTGATATACCAGAAAAAAGAAAAATGACTAAGAAAAATACAGCCACAAAAGAGAAAAAAGGAGAAAATAAAACTAGAAACAAAGAAAAAGGGTAATATGCAGAAAAGAATGACAACTATAGTAGACACTAATCACATTATATTAATAATCACCTTAAACTTTAATGGTCTAAATGTAACATTTTGAAAACAGATATTGTCAGTAGATCCTATGCAGCACCTAAAATTGCCCACAAGAAACTCACTTTAGATATATAAAACACATATAGATTAGTTTGCATTCCCACCAGCAGTGTAAATGTTCCTTTTTCCTCTATGTCCATGCCAGGACTTGTTGCCTTTTTCTTTTTATATACGAGCCATTCTTACCTGCGTGAGGTGGTATCTCATTGTGGCTTTGATTTTCATTTCCCTGATTTTAAGTGATGTTGAGCACATATCCCTGCAGGCCATTTGTATCTCCTCTTAGGAGAGTGTCTTTTTAGATCTTCCAACCATTTACTAACTTTCTGCTTTTTTTTTTTTTTTTTTTGCCTTTTGTTGTTGTTGTTGTTAAGTTGTGTGAGTTCTTCTTTGAGGATCTTTGATATCAGATCCTTTTCTGTTTAGTGGAGTGCAATTTTTTTTTCCCCATTCAGTTGGTGTCTCTTTGTCTTGGTTATTGTCACTTTTGCTGTACAAAAGGTGAGAATGCAAGCTGGTCCAGCCATTATGGAAAGCTGTGTGGAAGACAGTCAAACTACTGAAAATGGAACTACCATTTGATCCAGCAATGCAATTCTGGGAATCTAATCAAAGGACAACAAAACACTAGCTGAAAAGGACACCTATGTTTTTTGCACCATTATTTACAATAACCAGAAGATGTAAACAATCCTAATGTTCCAAAACAGATGAATGGATCAGAAAGTTGTGATTTATTTATACAATGGAATATTATTGAGCAATCAACAAAGACAAATTTGGAAGATTTGTGGTAACATGGATGAAGCTAGAAGGAATCATATCAGCACAAATAAGCCAAAAAAAAGATAAATATTGGATGATCTCACTTATATGAGGGATATAGGGAAAATAGACAAACAGAAAGACAAGAAAAAGTTAAACTCACTGACTGCAGGATTAAAGCATAAAGCAAAGAAAAGGGATTCAAAGGAGGGATGAGCATGATGGATTGCTATAGCAGTTCACAGTTGTATACAATGATTATACCCTGATATATACATATATATGTATATATGTGTGTATGTGTTTGTAATCAATTAAAACACGAAAAAAGCCAGAAAGTAAAAAAAAAATCTAAAACAAAATTATTAGTTTGAAGAAGAGAAAAATTTGAAAAATGAACACATATAGATTAAAAGCAAACAATCAAAAGAGTAGAAGTAATTTCAACAAAGTTGACTTCATGCAATAAAAGATATCAAAGGTAAAGGGGGCATTATTTAAACTTCTATTATCTAAAAAGATAAAGCAACATTTTTATGTGTACCAGACTACAGATAGAACACAAAAAGGTGTGATGAGCAAACTGATATAATTACAAGGAGAAATAAGTGAAACCAATTTTACTATTGGAAGCCTCAGAAGTTCTCTACCAGGAACAGAGAGATGCAGTAGACAGAACATCGGTACAGAAGTTGTAATGAAAATTACCTCTATATAACAGACATCTGCATATTCTTTCAACCAAAAATCACAGAATACACATTCTTGTCTAGCTCACCTAGAACATTCATCAAGAAAGACTAGATTCTGGCTCGTAAAATACACATTAACAAATTTAAAGAATAGCCTATCCCAAAAAGATTGAAATAACAAATATTGGTGTGAATGCAGAGGAAAAGAAACACTCATTCATGGTTGATGTGAACACAACTTGGTGCAGTGTCTATGGACATCAGAATGGATATGCCTTAAAAAATAAAAATGAAAAGTTCATATGATCCAGCAACATCACTGTTAAATATTTACCCAGAGAATATATAAACACTACTACAAAAAAATGCCCCCTATTTTAAAGAGTAGTGCAATTTACCAACCTATGTGTACATGACAGATGACTGGATGAAGAAATTATGGAATAGATACCCAGTGAAATACTACTCCGATGTTAGAGAAGATGAACTAGTACCCTGGTGGCCATATGAATGTACCTTGAGATGATTGTGTGAAGTAAAATAAGTCAGAAAGTAGAAGTCAGGTGCTGATGGTTTCACTTATCTGCAAAATATAAATAACCAAAACATATATACTGACAAAGCACAATAAAAACAAATCTTAAATTCTGGGAAATATGTACTGACTACTAGAAGGAACAAAGAAAACACAGAATGGGGTAAGGGAGGGCCTGGTATTGGTATTGAAATTGATGGAGAGTGAAAGAAATGTGAAAATGCAGAGGTGTAAAAATATAAACCCCAAATCATATAAGTATATAAACAACTGACAAATTACTTTTATAATTAATAAATACATTATGAATTGCAGTTTTAAGAGTATCCTTTTGTTACTAAGAAGCAGCAATGTCAATGTTGAAAATAAATGTTTCCAAACATTTGGTCTTAATGATATGGTATGGTCTTAATGATAAGGTACGGTCTTAATGATATTATACAGTTATAAGCAGAATGCCATCTTTCTTCTTTGTTCTTTTTCTTTCTTTTTTTACTGAAATAGTTCTTTAAGGTAAACTGTTATTCCTCTGTGAAGCCACCTTCTCCAGAATGCAATAAAATTAATAACGTCTTCAAGATCAAAGTAATAATAGATTCCAGTGTTTCAAAAGTTGGGTAAATGTTTTCCATTTTTATTTGATTTGTTTCATCTAATATTTTCTGTTAAGATTTTGGGATAATTGGGATTTATCTTTCAAAGAGTAAATATATCTAAACTGTTGGTTATATGAGTTAAATATGCTAGAAGAACAGATGATGCTAATATATTATAATTCAGGTCAGAAAATTATCCAAAAAGTAAGTTGTCATGGTTGATACAGAGTAAAATTAAGGAAAGTACATCAAGTCAATGCTTTGGTGATGTGGATATGCACACATATAAAATTCATGTAAACACAACCATACATCACTTAAGAAAAGGGATACATTCTGAGAGAAGTACGGTTGCATAACTGGTATAGACAGTAGTTACACACCTATAAGGTGTAGTTCACACACCTCTTAGCTATATGGCCATGCTTATTAGGCCCATAAAATCCCTGATTGGTAAGAATGTTATTGTGTCCCATGACTGTATATAATAACCTACAAATGAATGGATATTCTAGCCCTCTAGAGGAAGAATACCAGCATAGTCATAAATTAATGATATATTCATAATTCTTTTGTAAGGAAAATATTGAAAAGAGTTTTTGAAATCTTTATGTCATGTTACAGCTATCAAAATGTTAAAATGTCTTCTCAATCTTCTATAAAATGCTAGATTTGCTAAATATTTGTGACAAGGAAGTCTTCATTCTAAATCACCAAATGGCCAGTACTGATTTGAGTGTCATCAAGTTATATTTTGTTCATTTCTAATTTATTGTCTTCACTAACCATGTGATTATGACCCTTTTCTGTGATAGATATATTGCATATGAGCATAATGAGACCTATATAAAGTAATAAAACATAACCTTTGTACAAAAACAAAGGAAGAAAGTAACAGGAAGATGGAAATTTATAGTAGCTACAAAATGTTAATCAGATTTAGGTAAGCTTCAACTTTTTCATTAGACACAATCAAATATACTACAAACTGGATGTCATACTTTTGAAAATAACAAAATTTTTTCGCTTTCAACTCCAAAAAATCAGAACTTGATAAATTTAAGAAAAATCAAAACTATCAAATTTTTAACCTACCAGCTCCCTTATTAATAAACTGAAACTTCCCGATAGGAAAAGGGAGCTGCAAATAATGAGTTTAAAATAGGAATTTTTAGAATATTAATGTAAAGAAAGAGACTGCTATAATTTTACCACTGAGCTGCAATCTGCAATCCTTGAAGTACATTTTTAGGCGACTGATCCTGACCTCCTACAGACCAATTACAGCTAAATAATTGTTGTTGGTATGACAACCTCAGGGAGAAACAAAAGACTTTCACTTTAAGTGAAGTCACAAAGTTCTTTAAAATAGAAAATAAGCAGAGGTGGCTACAATTTGTGGTAGCTTATAAGATCATATTGAATGATGACATTTTATTCGAATAATGTTATTAAGACCATAATAGGTCAAGAAGGGCAAGTCCATGCTCATTATTGATTAGTACATTTCAGCTGTTTTTAAGATTTGATTATCAAAGTTGAATTGATTAATAATTTGAATAGTCAGTTGGAAATTTAAACATCACTTCAAACCCATGCATTTTTTTAAGTACAGTTATAGTTTTACATCTCAGTAGGAAATGAACTAAAAGGTCTAAGAGTTAACATCCAGATACAATTCATTTAAAAAAATTCTAGTCACTTTTGATCTATGTAGAATCTGATATTACTGGTTACGTGCAAATGAAGATAGTTCTCATCTCCATGACTTTAGCATAGCTATGTTAACTGTGAAGTTTTTGACATAATACTAGTTTGCAATATTGTGCATGATTCTGAAGAACAAGATACCGTCTCAGATGCTTGTTCTAACAACACACTGCCAGCACAATCACAGTCCTTCAACAAAATCTACTGCATCATCCCCCACTGTTCTCCTTCCTCCCCTACCCTCACCACTTCTCCCCTTCCTTTCTCTACTTTTTTTTTTAACAAAGGCAACTTTGGTTTACATTATCATTGGTATTTTGGAAGTATAGGAACCCTGCCTCATATATTACCACCAGAGTGCACTTATTCCAAATGACAGATAATCCACCACCACAGTCCATTGAGTTCCCTTCCTATTTTATTCTCAGCCCCCCACCCTAGATGTTTCAATTTTTATGAGTATTCAAGGTTTACTTTTTAAGCTTGTCTGTATATAACCCTTAGTTTGACTTCTCTATATTCCACTTATAAGTCATACTACCCTGCAAGTATATTTCTCCTTCTGACTTATTTCACTTAGTATTATCCCTTCTAACTTCATCCAGCTTGCTGCAAATGAGACCAAATCAAAAGCTTTCTCTGTTTTCTTTATTTGTTATGCTGAGTACTGTAGTTTCTTTAGTTTTATTGATCATATATATATATATATATACATATATATGTCATGTTATGCCACAAGGTTCTCCCATTACCACGTCACCCATGAGCTGTCATCTTGTTTGCTGTACTCATCCCCTCTGATTTCTTCCTCCCTCTCTCCTTCTCTCCCCTTTCCTTGTTGTATGCTTTAATTCAGTTGTCTGTTTGTTAGTTTTAACTTTTTCTTGTCTTTTTGTTTGTTTTCCCTAGATCTCACATATAGGTGAGACCATCTGATATTTCTCTTTTTCTCTTTGATTTATTGCTGTCAGCATGATTCCTTCTAGATCCATCCGTGTTGCTCTAAAAGTCATGTTTGTCTTTTAGGATTGTTGAAGAATATTTCATTGTGTACATGTCACAACTTTTTGATCCATTCATTGGTTTGGGGACATTTGGGTTGTTTCAATATCCTGAATATTGTAAATAGTGCCTCACTAAACATAAGAGTACAGGTTTCCTGTTTAACTGGTGTTTTGGTAACTTTTGGGTAGGTTACCAAATGTAGGATTGTTGGGTCAAATGACAGTTCCATTTTCTGTAGCTTGAGGACCGTCCACACAGCTTTCCAGAGTGACTGAAACAGGTTTCACCATTTGTTCTCTGGGGTTCTGAAAAGAATTGGTCAATAACAACATCCAGTTTTCAACAGTTATATAGAAAGCTTATGTTCTATGATTTCTGAAATAACTAAATAGATTTTTAGATAAAAGCCAATATCCCTTCATTTCATGTAATGACTTAGGCAACTAAATAGAGCACTTCTGGTAAATAAAAGCACCTAAAACTAGTCAAAATATCTATAATTTAAGATATTTCGTATAGCAAGTTTCTCCTTATATCCCTTCTACTCTTGGCAACTTATGAAAACATAATTTTCCTTAACAATTATAAGCATCTTCCCAGGCCATGTGTCAACTTAAAGGTCTGTTCAGGAATTTTCCATTTCTCCTTGAATACACACAGTGAAAATCTCCACTACTCTAGAAAAATCTTTTGATTGTGAAGAAAAGAAACCTACTTTGATTGTGAAGAAAAGAAAAGTGGTGGGAATCAAGAAAGTCCTAGAGGACAGCTGCTAATATTCCATCACTCTCCATTCCATAGCTCTTATCTCTCTTACTTCTCATATATTCTAATTCTTAGTTTCTCTCTCTTTGGGGATTCTCTTTTGCTCTTCCTTCTCTGCTTACTGAGAGTCTCTTACCCACTGCTACTCATTTTATTTCAACACTGTCGTATGGGTTTTTCTAAAAACAAGTATACAGGACTTCTTTCACACCCATATATGTTAAATTAGTGAAGGATGGAAGGGAAATATGAATTAAAAAAAAACACCATGGGTGAAAAGGTAAAACAACCACATCTGTAAATCTGCTTAGTCTACGGGAGTTTTTCAGGTCATTTCCTGGGTATCTGGAATATCTATTAGTGGGAAAAAATGTATATTATAATATCTGGGACAAATAATCATCAATCACTATTAGTGTAGTGATAAATAAAGCACCAAAATATGTAAGATACATCAAGATTCCCTTAAAGTCTTTAATTGAATATTTTAATTGACATTGTGCATTGATGTATATATTGTATATATGGCATATATATTCATATTTATATTGTATATATTGATCTAGCTCAATGAATTTAGTGTTAATGTTTAATGTGTCCAGCATAATGTTTAGTATTCAAGAACCAAATCTCTGTAATATACTTATTACATGTGAATGAACATATCATCCACTTTGACTTGATCTAAATGCACTGAAAGTGTAAGATTCATAAAAATGTGTCATGTTTACTGTATAATTTTAGATGACTATATATGATATTAAGTTATTATAGCTCTCCTATCCACATTTGACTTCATGTAATACAGAACACATCTTGTCCCTAACCAGGATTAGGCAGTTGCTATTATTACTGCAGTTCATAGATAGAGACATATACTTCTAAGTTTATTTGCTAAGTGTGGAGGCATTAAAATATTTTCAACAATGACTGTCATGGAATATTCATGACAGGCACAATAAAATCAGATTAGACACAAATAGTGTGAAGTCCCTCAAAATATGCCAGAATAGTATCTAAGCATTATATTTGTCTTAGGCAGCATTAATAAAATCTTTATCAAATTCCTTATCTCAGCAGTTTAGGTCACTTTTCTTAATAATTATAAGCATTATTCCATGTACTCAAATAAAATCTACTTCTCCTCTTAGAAGACACGAAGTAAAAGCTTTTATCTACTGTGTCTGGGATGAGACAATATCATGTGCCTTGCTTTGAGTAAAGACATTATGATAGGAAGTAGTTTATGTCAATTTTAGATAAAAACTTTGAGTCACAGAGTAATTCACCTTGCCATGTCCTGCCTCAATAACCATCAACTTATGTGTTAAGGATAAACCTCCATCGGTTCTATCTTAAAGTAACTCATAAACAGAGTCTCCAACCTGAAGACTGCTGCTTCCACTCCATTGAACAAAGGAGAAATAAACTCTTTTAAGTGACTGAGATTTTGAGATTTAGGGGCTGTTTAAATCACAGCATTTTCTTAACTATAGCTACGTACTATTTTACCCCATACACAAGCTTCCAAGGACATCCACTAAACAAATGGAAAACAAAAATTCCAGTGGAACTTCAAATGAAAACTAAAAGAACATTTTGATTTAATAAAAAATGCAAATGTATTACAGAAATGCAAAATTTTTCTTCTTAAAAATTTTCTTAATTTGTCAGATTGTGAGATTTTAGTACTGAAAACTTTAATTCTTTTTTTTTCATTTCATTCTAGTGACACTGCTGGAATTTATATACCTCCTAACTCTAATGCTAAACCTTACTTAGATTTAGATTATGATGAAGAATTACATCTAACACAATTAGATACATGTGGGAAATACAAAAGATCATAAAAATTCAGGAAGTATCTCTATACTATGACTCCTAACACACTAAATAGAGCGAGTAAGCTGTTTAGTAAGCTATCTTGCCTTTGACAAGCTTCATCTGAGTCCTGTCCAACTATGACAGTTAGCCTTGCTCCACACTAATCATCAGTCCATTTTAAAATTTCTCAGAATCTAGGCCATTTCTTAGAATTTCAAAGTAGAAGCCTTTATAAGTTTTGACAATATAAGTTTTGAAGTGTTATAGCAAATTTTATATAGCATTTAGCCACTCTGTGTTAGCTAAGAACATTTGAAACCACAATTGAAGTTAAGAGCAAGATATCTGTGAAGTAAAGACTTTAAATATTTCTGGACAGATGATCATCAGAAAATATGTCTTACCACATACTTTGAGTCATTTTGGTGAATTGTAGTTAATATTTTTACAGACCTATGAAAATATAACTCATTTTTTGTTGTTCCTTGTGGAATAATAAAAGCAAATTCTAACAATAGCAAGCTGATGAATTTTCAAAAAGAATCCTCAGCCATTACCCTCGTTATCTGATATGTGTACCTTCAGAAGCCACTGACTGGTTGAACAGTCCATTCTAATACTTGGACACAATAGTCCTTAAAATTCTCTCAACCCATAGAGAGATCATAATTATTTTGGACCTTTGAGTAATCATAAGTAATAATCCATATTAACAATTTTTTTTCCTTGCAATCTTCCAGGATAGATTGTTGCAAATCTTTCTTTATCCTTAGCCATACCGGTTTTTAAAATTCTCTCTTCCCTTCGAGAGGTCATAATTATTTGATCCTCCAAGTAAGCATAAGTAATGATTCACATTAACAGCATATTTTTTCTTGCAATCTTTCAGAGTAGATTATTGTAAATCTTCTCTACACTTAGAACTTGAAACAGAATAAGTAAAATTTCTCCCATTTTCTTTCCATTTGTCATATAATAACAAATTTAATTTGCAGCAAGAGTAAACCACTAATGGAGCAGATATTAATGGGAACTTTTTCAACACATGTTTCAGAGTTTGAACTAATACTTACCATGTCCAAGAAAAGAATTAAGGTCTGATTATATAGGTAAATTATGTACTATGCTGAACTCGGAAGAAAAAGTAACTTTTAATGAAATGCAAGGCAATCATGATATAGAATATACTTACAAAATTCTGAGAGCTCAAAGTCTTATTTGTAAATCAAGGATTGAACTTGATTATCATATCTTTGCCAAATAGTCTAGATTTGGTAAAAAGCCCTATCTTATTATAATTTCCTTTAATGTGATTTCTAATAATTTAAACAGTGTAACATCATACATAATACATGTCTCTATACTGTGCCAATATAGGATGTGATATAGCTATACTCCTCTTTTATATTTAAGATGTATGAACTCAATACATCCTGTTACCCAATGCAGCCAGGAAGACATTTGTGAAGAAAGTTAGCTTAGTACTCTTTCTCTCTCTCTCTCAAAAATATCACTTTCTCTGAGTTTTGAGAATATTACCAAACTGATTAAACTATTTTTAATATAGCCACCAAGAGGAGAAACCATATTAGTTAAGAGAGAAATAGAGATTTCATAACAAAAAATGTGGTAAATAAAAGATCAAGCAGTAGGAAAAATGGGGGGGGGGTCTGGGGGAGAGTACGCAGAAAAAATTGAAAAGTTCTACATCAAGATGCATTAGTATACATCTTGTTCATTTTTAAGTGAAATAATACTAATCAATAAAATAATGTTGATAATAATAGAAAGGAGCTTTTAGTCTATTAGAAACCATGATACCTCTGTGGTAAAAACCCCCTAGACACCATAATCAAAATTTTCATAAGATTTCAGACTTTCAAGATGCTGTCAAAAAAAAAAAAAAAAACTGCTCCTTTTCCTTGCTTTTAAAAAAATTGTTGAGAAAAAATTGAGAAATGTGAAATCTTAGGGAAAAAAATTCTCTAGGCTGGCAGGAAGAAATTCCATCTTGTTGGGTCTCTGAAACAGCGGAGGACTGAACACTTGTAAACACGGTACCTTGAGCAATAGTTGCCTTATGGCTTGTAGTTTGAGGCCAAGAATAGCATGATAAACTTAGAATGTGTTTATCTCTTGGCAGCTTCACTTTACTTGCAAGCTGGGAGGGACAAAGACCAACAATTTTCCACCTACAAAGTGCATCTAAGCTGGCAAGCAGCTTAAGTGAGTAAGTCAACTTGAACCTCCAGATCACAACTACTCTCTAAGACAGATGGACAGTTTTGGAAAGGGGGATGATTCAGTCAACATCTCAAGGCATTTGTGGTTACCATGTCCTGTAGTTGAGCTTTGTGGGGGGGTGAAGTTTTAATTTGGAAATTTCACATACATCTAGTGCTATTTTAAGAGATATGTGGTATATGTGCAAATTTTTAAATTTCATGTTCATTGCTAGTTGAAAACAGGTAGGAAGATATCAGCAATTTGGGAACCTATGTTTTTGCTCCAAAATAGAGTAAACGAAACAATTTCTCCAAATACGGTTTTTATTTTGCTATTTTATACTTCCTTTCTAAAATAGAGCCATTGCCTCTGTTTAGTTCAGTGGTTCATTGTTTAACAACTGATTATAAATCCAGGTAGACTTTTATGCTTTATTTTCAAATTGTCTATTTTAGGATTATTGTTCATTATATGATGAATAGTTGGGGATAAAAGGAAGTTAGATGCTGTAATTTTGAAGACAGAGCAAGGGAACTTCTTGTTACAAGGTTTGAGACATCTGCTGAAGTTGGGTTATTTGTGTAGTCAGGGTGTTATCTTTCAAAGTGTGGAGATATTTTGAGATCATAAAACAATTTTTTTCAACCCATTGGATTTGAATTTTTTGCTTTTGATACAATTCTTCACTGCTTTTCATACAACTGATTGATTACCCAAGATTATTCTGATCCCTTGGGAAGTGCACGTAAAAGTCTTAAATATTAGAAGAGCACATTTTATGGATGTGGTGTGATTCTGATCTGAAAAAAATTTAAAAAATGATCTGTATTATCAGAGGGATAATAGATGATCTTACCCCTTTGTATAAAATATTCCTTTTCAAACAAAGACTAAAAAATAATTTCAGAATGGAAATTAAATGTGATCAGCTGTTTATTCAATTTAAGAATTTCTGTCAGAAACTGACCTCAAGTGGAATAAAGTGATTTTTCATAATTTATACAACTGTTAAAAAGTTGGTATCTGGAGAAAAAAGTGATGGTGAAAGCAAGAAGTACTAAGAAACGTTAGAAGTAGAAGTAGATTCTAAGTAGTTTGGGGAGTGACTCATCATGATATCTTCCAGACAGTGGTAAATTAACATATTTTACACCCAGAGCAAAATTAATGCAATGGAGCTTGCCAAATTCTAATTTCTTTGCTTTGCCACATGTTCAGAATAATTGTTTTTTTTTCCCTCCCCCCACCATTAACATAAAGGGTTTCCTGAGGACCACAGATTATGCTGGAGTTTAAATCCCCATAGGATTAAGTACTTGCTTTTTAGTTTAAACCATGCAACCTTTTATTTGGCAAGGTGATTCAGGCCAGTGTTACTATCTAATGTCTTTATCCCTTTTATTGTGCACTTCTAAATACTTTTTTTAATCCATATGTATTACACCACTACATGGAGAACTAGCTTGATTAAATAGTTTCTGTACATGATCTTAACCAAAAGGCCAAGAAGCAATTGATTAAGTAGTTTCTGAAAGATTTCTATTTTTTACAGATATGCCATGGTATTTTAAGAAACTGATTTATAAAGAGACTTATTTTTCTCTTGAGAACAACAGGATATAGTTGTTCTTTAAATTATACAGGATTTTGAAAGTATTTTGGATAAATAAATGGTCATGTGATTAGACAGGTGGAATCTTTCTGAGTCCATTGTTATTATGAAACAAAATTAACATATAGCTTTCCTAGCTCTTGAAGGTGAATCAGTACCACCCAATAAGCAACAATATTTATCTGAAGTTTGTCATTTTCATTGCCAAACCATCACTTTAAGAATTGGTGTTTTCATGTTGTCATTTAGTGGAATCAAAATTGCATGTATTGTCAAAGAAGTAAATACACATATTAAGAAGAAAATATTCTCTGTCTTATTTGATTTCTTTAGCACTCTGAACATTTCCCCCTCTACGTCCCCAAGTTTTGGTGACACTACAACCTCAACATAAATAGTATGATATCCTCAAAGGAGAAAACTGTTTTGAGTACAAAATGAGTAACGAAACCAAGTGGAGTAAGAAAACAAAGCAAGGTCATTCTGAAAATAATTCTCAAAATGTTTAAAGACAACTCTAATTCTGTTAACAACCTGATTGTTCTGCCTTTGTTGAGAATTTCGATCTAATTTTAACTTCTTCTAACCCCTTATTTTCATATTTTCTTCATACCCTCTCACCCACCTATATTTTGGTTAATTTTCTGTAAACAGGCTTTCCACTAGAGGAAGAGATATGCAAGCATTTCACGAAGAAAAATATTCCCTTCCTCAAGTGCATATCTGAAAAACTGAGAGCAATCCCAGTTTTAATTCCTATGAATATTTATTCCTAATAATAATTAGGTTTGAAAATTTTCGTTAGATTTAAATATTTTTACATCAATTCCTAAAAGCCTATTCACTATAAGAAAATTCACTTAAAAGCTACTTTGAAGAAAGCAAACATGATTTTATTCACTAAATTTTAAAAAATAAATCATGATGTATTCAGATAAGTGTTTCCTCATCTATTCAGGATTTCTGCAAAACTTTGGTTTCACCAAGTTTGGATTTGTCTTCATAACATTTTTTAAGGAACGCTCCATTTCTCTCTGTCCCCATGAAAAAATATATTCTCTAAAACATATTTGTGAGGAAAATATTTTCATAAAGAATACATTTGCATGTTTCATAAAGAGGATGGTTTTAAATAATTATATGAATACATTCTTAAATACAAATATATTTGAATATGGGCTCACCAATACATTTTGTCACCCTTAGATTTCCCCTCCCTCTGGCTGCATCCTTTATTATGTTCATTTTTATTTCAAATCCATCTTACCCTCCAACCCACACTTCCAAATCCACAGTCTATCTCTAGGAATGGTGACCATATGTTCTAGCTCAGAACCATCCTGAGTTTTCATTAATGGTAGATAAAATCATGTCCATTAAATAGTTTAGTGTCTGCATTCCCTCTCACATGAATTCTCGTTTGGATATATCTTGTGTGATCCTTCTCCTGTTTAAGTCCTCATTATCTATCCTCTCTATATTGGAATGTGCCATGTGATGGCAATCCTAGCTCCCAGTGAACAATCTTTACATTTTATCTCAGCTCATTCCATTTATAATAACAACTAATCGTGGAGAGACAGAGTAACACTGGAGCAGAGACAAAATGAAAACTTCCCCAATAGTTAACAAATAAAACTTGCTAGAAATTTATGCAAAATGTGTCAAATCAACAAGGTAAATGTGGTAGGTGAGATTTTTTTATCAAGTTGATCTTTGGGAAAATGTCATTCAGAGACTTAATCTAGAGTTGGAAAGGAGAAATAAGTATGACAGGAAGAAAGAAGAGTTTATACAAGTCACTAGGATAATGATATTCATTTCTCTAAAGAAATGAATATTATTATCCACTTATCCAAATTAAGAACCATTTTTTTAAAAAACTCCAAATTAGAAATACACACATGATGTCACATGAGCTCATATAATCAAGAATACCTAGATCACCACAGAATAATGTGCCTGAACCATAGTATATCTCTTTAATCTTCAAAATACACCACCCCTTCTCCCCACCACCATGATCACATCTATTCTCAGGAAGAAACCAAAGTTGGAGCTTTGTAGCATAGCACATCTGTGATATGATGAAGTTAAGAATGAGCCAGACACTGTTGAATTCCATTGCTGAGATTCCTGAAACTACACAAAGAAATTCTGGGAGAATATGATGCAATCTATGAGAGCTATAAAAAAATGCATATATGATATGCATGTGTGTTTGTTGATTAGCCTTCATTTGCTGAAAAGAGAAGATCAATTCTTGTAGGGATATCTTTATTGAAGAAGCTAAGTAATTTGTAGGAGGGTAAAATGTTGGCTATTTAGAAAAGAGAAGAGAGGCAAAAATAATTTAGTATCTTTTCATTGATATGAAGCTGGCTAGAACATATAAAGTTTTTAGTATAATGTCTGATATTTTAAAGACTAAATTTTATCATCATTTGGTAGTGTTAACATATTAACATTAATAATATTAAGTAGTAGAAAACATCGTTTGACATGTGTTGTAGTCCTATGACATTGTATGGGTTAGTAGGAAACACACAAAAAATAGTTGGAATTTTCAAAATAAATGCAGTTTTATAAAGATTTGCCCATGTAGTTTGATGAAGTTACATTTCTTCATTTGCACTGAAATAGAATCAGGCTCTATAGGCTTTAGCTTTTCCAGATGTGAATAGGTATATATTGATTGAAAGTGTTGTGACAAACATTTCCCCATGTGATTTGCATGTTTTCAAACTCACAAGGCACATGAAAGTGTTTGTAGACACAAGCTTATGTGCTAGAAATAGTGCAACTTTCATATTCTAAATCAAGAGGAATTCTTATTACTACAGCTTTATCTCGACAATAAGTTAAAGGAAGAGAAGTGGGAAGAATTAAAACTATTAAGAGTATTAAATATAAATGGGTAGAATGAATTTAGATAATATTTTTAGATTTATTTTCAAAATTTATTAGGGAATTAATTAAAGAGCTATTAAGTTTTGACATGGGCTATGTGCAAACTGGCAAACATTGCATAAAATATTCTGAAAAGGTTCTTTCTAAAAACAATGTTGTAAAGTTGCAAAAATTGACTAAGAACAGAAATATGATATAATTTTTGTTTCCATTGTCTTGCTAGCATTAGATTCCAACTTTACTCAAACAGAAACATGCTTATTTTTCTAAGTCAGAATAACTATTTTCTAATAATGAATTGTTCAATTCATTTTGAAAGATAATTGTGAGTCTCCCATGAAAATTTTATTTTCTTAACATTAGTACAAAAAATAACCTGTTTTAACACTCTAAAATTTCTCTTTAGACATCAAGTGGCTCTTAAGATCAATATTTTGATAATTTAATTAAACAATGTATAAACATATGGATTAGCTTTCATTGACACATGATATTAAAAATTAAAGCAAAATGTTCTTGGCATAATAAAATTTCGTTTGGACTCATTAAAATGTTTGAAAAATAACGAATCAGTGGAGTTCAATATTATAAAATACAGTTGGACTAACCAAAATGTGAGGATATAATATTTTCAAAATTCTTTTATGTCTCAAGAACAATTTCAAAATTTATCAAACAAAATTAAAAAGTTCTTTTGTGCTGACAATGTTCTATTTCTTGAAAGAAGTGGCTGTGATAAGCCATTGAGTGTTTAATTTGTGACAAATCATTGAGTTGGTCAACTTTTATATGTTCCTTATGAAATATTTATTTACATTAAAGAGACTATCATCTTGCTTACAATGATGGTTTCATGGATGCAAATGCATGTGTGCAAAAGCTTATCAAGTCATACAGTTTACATATATGTTTCTAATGTATATGTCAATTATAAATTATAGAATATCAATTATTATACTGCAAGAAGTTTAAATAGTATTATTTTATTAAAACTAATCAATGCTATATAGGATATTAATCAAAAGTCTGCCACCTTAGGGAATAACTTCTAGGACAGGAGAAGGAATAGGTAAAAAGGGTAATTTTTACCCTTTTACCTGGGGGTGGATGTTAAATGGCTTTATTGTGGTTAGTGTCATAAGAAAATAGCCTGTACATCTATAATACATATACATGTATGATGTAACCTATTCAGCAATATAAACAAAGGCTACCTCAATAAAATAAATGAAAAATTGCCAGGTCTCAGAATAGGTTTTTTCTCTGTATCTAGTCACTGCTTTATTTTGTAGGTGGGAAGAAAACTTCCACTGCACCTGGGAAGACTGGGGTAGGCAATATATTTTTAAAGACTTGATTAACACCTGCTTAAATATTTTCTTCCAATCTTTAATTAAACAGTTAAGGTGGGACCTTATTTCAAGATACACAATCAGACCAAGTCTGAATAATACTCTACAGCTGCTAATTTCCCTTTCCAAAGAGTGTGTTAAACACTGAAAGGTTCTTCATGTTCTAAAAAAAACAAAAACCTTAAACTTGAAAATATACATATATTTTCATATATATATGAAAAATATATATATGTATAAAACATACATATATATGTATATACATACATATATACATAACATCATTTTTCAAATTCTGAAATTTACCAATATTTATTTATTCCCTCATTCTAGGAGGAACACTATAAAGATTTGAAGATAGAATTTAGGTCAATAAGTTTGTAAAGGTGAACAGATTTTTCCCTCATTCCAGGTATCAGTACTATTTAAAATATATATTGTCAACAGTTAAAAACTATTCATACATAGAGATGCAAAATTATATTCTAGCCAGCAGGAAAATGAGAACTTTATCATGATTCTTTCTTCATTAACTTCAGCAGCCCACAACATCTACAAGGTAAAGTGAAAGGTTTATCACATCAGGGACAGATTGATTCTTTTTCTCCTAGACACTGTTCCTAAGAAATTTTTCCAGGAATTAAGTAAAGTTCAAGAAGCATAACTTAAATGTAAGTTCTAAAGAAATGAATTGATATTTTTATTGTAATTATAACAGGAATAGAATTCACTTCTCATCATGAAATTCTGTGATCGGCAGTCTAAGTGTGTAGATGTGTACCTGTCCATGTCTATGTTTGTGTTTTTGCATGCATCTGTATCTCTGTGCTAAAGTGTATATTCAGTATGATTTCTGAATCATGATTTCATACAAAATATACTCACAACATTTTGCTGTGTTGTCAACTGGTTTTAATTAATTTATTCAGATGTGAAAATTCAGGAGAAAATATGTTCATAAAAAAGGGTCAGTTTTATTTCAAACTTGTTTCAAAGAATTAATTTTCTACGATTGTTGTCCCTGATGTATATAAGAATTCCATAAATTGGATAGAATATAATCTCATTTTGTCACTCAACAAATACAATTGAATGAATGTGACTCCAATACCCAGACTTACATAGCATAAACATGAAATTTATAGGTGTCAAGTCAATTAATTCTATAGAGGGCTAAGCTTAAAACTATAGCTCCTTTCAGAACTTAAAAAATAAAGTTGTATGTATACATTAAATAGACCTCTACTCTTTTGCAACATTATTACTGAACTGTTAGAAGTGAAGAAATTCTAAATTGCACAGCTATAATTCTCAATGAGTTTGATATTGTTGACTTTTTCTAAGATCTATGATCATCTAGGTAGGTAAGTTCCATATTGATTCCTGTATAAATTAACTCTCCCCACCGCCCCAAGTGCTTGAGGAGGATGACAGAATACATGTTAAGTGAAGAAAATTTTGGTCATGTTTCTTTGATTTGTTTGTCTATTGACTCATTAAATGATTAGAAATTGTTATGTTTTCATTAATATATGCCCTCTTATCTGTATCTACTTCACCTATAGTAAGAAATTATGAAACCTGGTTTTGGTTATGTTGACAAACTCTCTCAGTTGGACTAGTGATCACTAACAAAGTTCCTTAAGGCTGTAAGAAGTTACAGAACATGAGAGCAGAACAAAAGCAGAATAATTAAAGTTCTTCCTAGTTAACCGAGTGAGCACTCAATCTGGGTATCTTTTCTTTCGGGTCATTATAAAGAGTGTTGCTGTGCATGTATTTAAAGGGAAGAAGGTATTACTGGATATTCAAAGTGTTCTGATTCCATTTATGCTTGGTCCAACCTATAACTGAAAGATAGCTAGCATTTTTCAAACAAAGCGTTCGATGACTAGGAGAGAACTCTTTAAACTGACATAACTAAATACTCTGATTCTAAAATGGCAGTCTTAGGAACAAAGGCAGGTAAGAGAGATATAACAAATCAGTGAAGGATGGAGGAGATTCAGGGAGGCAAATTGTGGAGAAATACTGTTTAAATTTTGTTGAAAATTGTTGAGAACAGATGATTTCTACTATTACCTTAATGAGATTACCAGTATTCATTTGTGTGAAAAATTAACAAGAAAAGTCCAGCTGGATTTCTGGAAGGACCATCAGATGATATGAAAGGAGAGGGATCTGTGGGACCCTCACAGACAAACTAAACTTCAAAAATTCGAGAAGGGGAAAATAAATGGGGGGAGGGAGGGTGGAATGAATCTGTTGGAAGTGATATCATGTTTGGCAAAATATAAAGGAAAGATTTAAGTTCATTTGTTTCAAAGAAAATACTCCCTCTAATTCCTCATTTTGGTGACTTTTTAAGAGCTAAAAGCTTATTTAAACTCATGACCTTACAATTATAGGCTTAAAAGTGTTTAACACCTCATAATGCAACTTTTTGAAGCTCAGTTATTAAAAAATACCTATGAAAATATATTCATAATCTCAAGATTTTTTTTAAAGTGATAATCACAGCACAAAGTCATCTAGTCAATCTATTAGCAGATCTTTGAAGAAATGTCTTTTAAAAACAAATGGGCAGAGAGTATTAATGTATTGGTATGCTACATAAATGTAGCTGCTAAAGATAAAGTTCCCTCTTTGAAATAAAGTTAAGAAACTCTTCTCCATCCCAGTCCCACACATTCTGGTTCTTAACTGTGAAGGTCACAAGATCTCTAACCTGAAAATCAGGTCACCATTCATCTATTAAAAGATATTTCTCCTGAGAAAGTTGGAGTCTTCCTCTGTAAGCAGCCTTTAAATGCTTCCATTTAGAGGCTAGTCTCCAACTAATCAACCACAAAGATGTATTTTGACACAGGCAGGCATAAACAGCTGTGAAGAGAGCAACTGAATTTTTTGTGGAAATTTTAATATATCCTATATTTGGTTAATTAGGAACATGAGAGAACTACAGAAGGAGGGAGAAGATTCTCCATTTGGTCCATTATGGAGACTTTGGATGTTACCTGGAAAAGCTTCATTATGTCTGAGGAAATGAAGAAGACATTCTGTTGATATCCAACTGTATAGCAGGTGAAGTTAGGACAATAAAGTATCTGCAAGCATTAGATCTGAAAAGAGCTCTTTTATGTTAGAATTAATAAAATCAATAATAACAATAATAAATATAAACAATACAAGATTTAAGCAGACTACTATATAAAATTATTAAAAGGAACATCTTCCTGAAAACCATATCTATAAAGCATATCTATTACAAAACCAGTAAATTCATATTTGAAATAAACTAAAAGAAGATACTGTTAGATCATTGTGCATGAAAATTTAGAAAAGCAAAGATAAAGATTCTTCAAAAAGAATACAAACTAGTAATTTTTAAAACATTTTTAATTTTTTTACACTACAGATATGGCTAAAATGTAAAAAGATAAACCAATTTTATTTTAAAAATCCCTTGAAAGGTTAATAATAGAATGAATGTTGCAAAAATCAAATCAGTAATGTAGAGAATCAATTGAAACTCCCCAAAAGTAAAGGAAATGGACAAAAAGACAAAGAAATAGAAAGGTAGAGACTCTACCCAAAATCACAGGGACCCTAAGAAAGAAACCAGAACTGAAAAAGAAATAACAAAGGTTGTTAAGTAGAAAAACAGAAGCTTTTCTGATGTTAAAAAGACTGCAGGCAAATTTTTGTAATATCTAATTCTGTTTCTACTAATATTAACATATTTAGTGAAAAACTCATAGTTTTTGTTCCTTTTGCATGATTTATAGATGGGAGAATGAGAGGAGATTTATCTTTTTCACAGTTACAACCAGTCATCTATTATATGTACTTGAAATATATTTCTCAGTTTATTAAAAATGTGTGTTTCATAGTAATTTTTAAATTGTTTAACATATCATCTATTTCTATATAAAATATATACATGTAGTTACAGCACTTCTATAGTCATCTTTCATTTTACCAAATAATATTTATTGAGGCAAAGTAGGTTTATATCTTTTTATCTATCCAGAAGGATTTTAAGGTCAAACTGCTCCGAATGTATATTTTCACACTCTGCCCATACCCCTAACCACACTCTTCCATGATGCTCCATTCAAACCCTTCCCTCCCCACTCCTACCCCATGACCCTCTTGCATTGTTTTTGCCTCAGTTACTAAATCAAAGAAGGAACTCAAAATAAAAATATTATAATTATTACATAGAATAATTAAGCTCTAGAAAAATAACTTTCAGTTTTGCTCTGGCTTAATTCCTACATATAAAGCAGATTTTCTCTCAGAGATCTGATGAACATCACCGGTATTTATAGTTATTCTATGATTTCCTTTTTGGCATTAAATATTTCATTCTGGAATTACTTTTGATAATTGTGAAAAGAGTTCATCTCTTTCATTATTCAAATCTGATCATCATTAGTTCAACTATTTCCTTATTGATTTTAAGTGTCATAACTATAATTCTCTAAATACATTTTTAATTCCTTCACAGCCTAGACCCTAAAAAAATGACTGCACATTTAAAGCTTCTAGAGGATAGAGGGTAGGGTAGGAACAAAGAGTAGCAGTAGCCCAAAGGCTTAGGGTAAAGAACTATGAGTGTTTTGTTGCAGCTTGGTAAAAGACATTTGAAAAGGTGAATCATATACAGTGTTGTTAACCAATGTTACCACAATAAAGAAAAAGAAAGCAATTAGTGTGTAAGAGGCCAAGAATATTCTCCATAATAATGATTTACTGTTGAGGAAAAGAAGTTTCCTTTCCTTGAAAAATATATTGGACAGAGTGTTTTCTGTCTTCCATGTCTTTGTTCCTTTCATTATTTCTAACATGTTATCCCTTTAATCTTCATATTCTGAATGAGTTCTAAATATTCTCTGAATTAGTGTTACAATTTTCTGAAAAATTCTCAAGCTTTATGCTTTTCTCTGGAAGCCTAACATACACACCTAGAATTTTTCAGCTTTAAAACATTGCTGTGTGCCAGTGATAATGTAGTATACTCCATTTAATTATCTACTTCCAGGATAAACTTTGAATCAGCTCTGAGGGATACCGCTGGTATGGTTCTATCTTCCATACGTTTCCATTAAAAAGACTCTCAAATTCTATTTTCTTGCCCCAAATTTCCTATAACATTATTCATTACTCCCTACTCTGATCAGTTTGAAACCTGTCATCATTTTTTATGGATAAATAAATGAGAAAAAGAATGAGAAAAGGAGATATTCAAGAGTATAAAATAATACAAAATTTGGATTAAAATATTTGACTCAACAAATCAAATAATAAACTATCAGACTTCAAACTTCTAAGTAAGACTGAATGCAAGAGAAGAATGAAGCTCACCAGCAATCATCACTGCTACAAAGACTCAGGTCCAGATTCTACCAATTATTAGCTTTATGACCTCAGGCAAGCCACATATTCTTTCTAAGTGGCATCATCTATAAATTAGAACAATAATATCAGACTTACAGTGTGATAGCAAAGCTTAGATGATATTGAGTACATAAACCACGTAGTACAGTACATTATGAATACCATATGTTATTAAATATGGGATTTCAAGGATTGTAAGACACACTATTATTTTATGTACTATTAAGTATGGGAGCAAGAGACTGTCAATTAAACTGTGACATAATGCCTTAATGATAATCCTAAGTGACAATCCATCATACCAGCCTCTCATTTGCTTTAAAATTAATTTCAGCTACACCAAGTTTTTTGGCAGTTTCTCATGCTTTCATTTGCATTTCTCTGAGTGTGATAGACAATATTTGTGCACAAAAAAATCTGTAATAAATAAGTAATTAATACAGTTCAGTTTTCCACTTTGTTTTTGTCATCTCTGATAAATAATTTTGTTTATTCTTTGCAAAAATATAATTACTATTCTTTCAATGATTAATATTTCTGCAGTAACATTAAATGTATTCACCTTTTCTCTGATCTACAACTTCCTCTGCATTCAATAACTTTATATTTCACTGCTGAATTATTGTGTAATTCTTTTGAAGACATTTGACATGGCATTTAAACTCAATATGTCTGGTAACATCAATGATTATACTTAGTTGAAGTGATGACAAATAAAGAATTGTGACCAAATTTTTGCATGCATAACAAAGCTGTCATTGCCATCCCAAAGTGCCACTCCAAAATGATTGCATGAGGTTATTAATTATGTTTCATCACAATGTCAGAAATGTTAAAAGGTGAAAAGATATACATTTTAGTACATTTAGTAGACTTGATGAAATATATTTAGTAAATATCAATTTGTATTACTAAAGATCACTGTGGGTAAAAGTTACCTTATACTATTATTATTTTCAGAACTCAGGTGAGTAAATTTTCAAAATACTACTTCATAAATTTCTGAAATAGATTAATTCAAATATAATCTACGATCAACAAAGCATGGTACAGTCATACAATGCAATATAATTCAGCACTGCAAGAAATAAATTCACATGTGAAGATGTGAGGAACATAAAATATATATTGTTAGCTGAAGGAAGCCAATCCGAAACAGCTGCATACACTAAAATCCCAATTACACGAATCTTGGAAAAGGCAAAAAGTTGAGAAATAATAAAAAACATTAATGGTCACCGGGAGCAGGGGTGGGTAAGATTAAATAAAATGTAGGGTGCTTTATAAAGCAATGAAACTCTTGTGCATAATAATTACAATGGCAGATACAAGCATTTTGCTTTTGTCAAAACTCATATAATGTTACAGAGCAAAATATAATTGAGAATAGAAGTTCCCAGGAAGGAATGAAGACTATAATGAAAAATAAACCTAATTTTGTTACATATAAATCACTGAAGAGAGTAGGTATAAAAAGTCTGCATTTAAGTAACTCTGAAAATGAGCAAAGTATATGCAATTACAAACAAAAGGAATTGTGTGTAGGCACTAATGTTAATAAAGTTGTTTCCTGTATTGGATTTGACTGGCCATTCTGATAGTGCTACATATGTGTACTGAAACTGAGCAATTAAGTAAATGCCTTGTAATTAGAGGAAGTCAGATTGATCAGTGTTGAACTAGAACTTCACTGTAAGCAAAGGGAAAAATTTTCAACAGTCCCTGTGGTAATGGATTAAAGTTGAAACCAACCATCACTATGAATTCATGTGTAGTTAAAGGTACATACATATGTTAGCTATAAAAGTATTTATAAATGTGTATATATGAATAGGTTTGTATCTACCCATCAGCCCCCCATGTGTTAATGAGGGGACCTGAAAATCACATTCCAAGAGCAATGAACACACTGGTTCTTGGTTTCTAAAATTACTGTCCAATTAAATTAACCAGGGTTACTTGGAGAATGACAGATTCAAGGACTGTTTGCAAATATATAACATTAATCTGAAATATCTTGTAATTCATAAAACGGATATTATAAAAAAAACTTTATATTTAAAATATGTGACTAAACCAGGATTTAAGTAATCCCAACTTCCAATTACTAAATAAGTGTTTGAGTAACACAATAATAAAGCAATATTGTATCAAAACTGTAAGAATGGAGTAACTATTCATATGTCTATATTATATAAATATATAATTTCTTTGACATATAAAACTCCAAATAATTCATGTAGATTTTCTGAGGAGAACAAAGCCCTGCCCTTCAGTGTTACACAGTGGAAAAATGAATGGTTTCAAATATTATTACCCTGACAACTATTACTTCAGCCAGGTGGTCAAAATCAACTTAAATAGTGATAAATCATGTTGACAATATGTAACTGTGATGGTTACTTTTACATGTTAAATTTAGTAGGCTATAATCCCTAACAAATCAAATATTAGTGTAAGCACTGCTATGATTGTCTTTTTTAGATGAGGCTAACACCTGCAATCTATTGACTTTAAATAAAGGAGATTACCCTCCACGATGTGGATGGGTCTCATTCAATCAGTTGAAGACCTTAAGAGCAAACTTCATCTGTTCTCCCTTGAAGAGGAAATTTCATCTCAATATTGTAGCATCGATGCTTGCATTTCACAATTATGTGAGCAATTCTTAAAATAATTCTCTTTATACAGAGACTGTTGGTTCTATCACTCTGGTGAACTCTACTGGTTAACTACCCTCAACATGATGTGATAAAAATGGCACTTTATACCTGTGGTTTTTCTCTCAACAACCCATGAATCCATTTGAATTGTTAGAAAGACACAAAACAAATACTGAGAGAAGGGCATCCTAAAATTTGGAAAAAAGGAAAGTCTGAGAAACTGTCACGTCAGAAGTTTTCTAAGGAGACCTGACAAGTATGTGTATGTTGTGTTCTGGGTATGATTTTGGAACAGAAAAAGACATTAGGTTCAACTAAGAAAATTTGAATAAAGTTTGTGCTTTAATTAACAATGATGTATCAGTATTGACTCATTAAAAATAAAAAATACTTCATTTTCTTACCTGCTATAGATGTATCTAGAAATAAATTTCTATATTGTAATTCATGGAAGGCTTTGCCCACATTTTCCTCTATGTATATTATGGTTTCCAGTCTTTTATCCATTTTGAGTTGATTTTTGCAAGTCTTTTATCCATTTTGAGTTGATTTTTGTACATGGTGTAAGGGAGTTAGTTGTCTTGGTCCATTTTTTGGCATGTTTTGCACCAGTTTTCCCAGCACCATTTATTGAAGAGTTTGTCCTTGTTCCAATGTAAATTTTTCACTCCTTTGTCAAAGATTAGTTGACTATATATGTGTGGTTTTATTTCAGGGCACTCAATTCTGTTCCATTGGTCCGATTGCCTGTTTTGTACCAATACCAAGCTGTTTTAATTACTATGGCTTTGTAGTGTAATTTTAAGTCTGGGATAGTAATACCTCCATTTATCTTTTTTTTTTTTTTTTTTTTTTTTTTTTTTTTTTTTTTTTGGTCAGGAGGCTTTTTGATATTCGAAGTCTTTTGTTATTCCATACAAATTTCAGTAATTTTTTCCTATCTCTTTAAGAATATGACTTGGATTTTTATAGGAATTACTTTGAATCTGTAAATTGCTTTTGGTAGGATGGCTATTTCGATGATGTTGATTCTTCCAATCCATGAGCAGGGAATGGCTCTCCATTTTCTTATGTCTTCTTCTATCTCTTTTTTTTATTATTATTTATATATATATTTCACATCATTTCAGTCATCTTCTTCTATCTCTTTTAGCAGCATTTTAAAAGTTTTCCTCATATAGTTCTTTCACGTGCTTTGTTAGGTTTATTCCCAGGTATAATTTTTTTTTTTTTTGGTGCAATGGTAAATGGAATGGATTTTTTTAATTTCTTCTTCATCTGTTCGGCTTTGGCATATAGGAAAGTACTGACTTCTGTGTGTTGATTTTGTAACTGGCTACCTTACTGAACTGGTTTATTGTTTCAAGAAGTTTTTCTGTAGAGTTTTTTGAGTTCTCTATATAAAGAATCATGTTATCTACATATAGTAATAGCATCAGTTCCTCTTTTCCTATTTGCATCCCTTTTATATCTTTCTCTTGCCTTATTGCTCTGACTAAAACTTCCAGTACAATGTTAACAAGTAGTGGAGAGAGTGGGCATCCTTGCCTGGTTTCAGGTCTTAATTGGAATGATTTTAGTTTTTCCCCACTTGGGATGATATTTGCTGTAGGGTTTTCATAGAAGGCTTTTATTATATTGAAGGAAAACATTAACAACTGGGACTACATCAAACTAAAAAGTTTCTGTACGGCAAAAGAGACAACAGAGAAAACAAAAAGAAACCTGAGTGGGAAAACACTTTTGCCCTACATACAAGTGATAAGGGTCTGATAACAAAGATACACAAAGAACTCACACAACTTAACAAAAACAAAGGAAAAAACCCAGTTAAAAAATGAAGAGAAGAATTAAAAAGACTCTTCACCAAAGAAGAAATACAAATGGTGAAAAGGCACATGAAAAACTGCTCAATGTCACTAGCAATCAGGGAAATGCAAATGAAAACCACAATGAGATACCACCTTACACGAGTAAGAATGGCCCACATCCAAAAAACAAGTGCTGGTGAGGATGTTGAAAGAAAGGAACACTCTTACACTACTGATGGGAATGTATACTGGTCCAGCCACTATGGAAAGCTGGGTGGAGGACCCTCAAATTATTGAAAACAGAGCTACCATTTGTATGCATTGATAAATCAATGAACTAAATGATTGTGTAAATTTATCAAGACTAAAATTACATTCAATGTATTTATTTATATGTAGTTTCAATTTGATCTAGTCTAAATATACATCAAATTTTCTAAGTGGGCTTACACTGATAGTGGGAATGTAAACTGGTCCAACCACTATGGAAAGCTGTGTGGAGGACCCTCAAATTAATGAAAATGGAGCTACCATTTGACCCAGCAATTGCTCTCTTGGGAATCTACCCAAAGGAGACCCCAATGCTTCTACAAAGGGAACCTGTGCTCGAATGTTTACTGCAACACTACTTATAATTGCAAAGATACAGCAGCCACCTAAATGTTCCAAAACAGATGATTGGATGAGAAAGATGTGGTATATATACACACAATGGAATATTACTCATCATTTTAAAATTACAAATTGAATGATTTCATGATAACATGGACATACTTAGAAGAAATCGTATTAGCAGAAACAAGTCTCCCTCCCCCAAAAAAAGACAGACACCAAATGGCGCCACTATTATATGGGACATGGGAAAGATAAACACAAAGTCCCGAAGAAAAGTCAAAACAAGCTAACAACCAAATTGAAGTACACAACTCGGGGCGGGGGGGTTGGGGGGGGGAGAACTGGGGGAAGTTGGACAGGGTGGGAATGGCCAGGGAAAGTGTAAGGGTGATTCCTAGAGATTACATAGATGTGAAATTTATCTATAATTTTTTATTAACTTTTAAAAAATTAGAAAAAATAAAGAAACAAAATCAAGAAATCCTACTCAAATGAGGCATTTATTTTTGTAATAAACTTTTACACCAACCCCCCCAAAAAAGAAAAAGAAAAGTTACAAATATCCTTTTATTTAGCAAATTGATAAATATTTGAAAGATACATTCAGTTTTGTCAAGATTTGGTGGTGTCACATTCTACTGCAGAATATGATCTGAAAATATATTTCTGTGAGGCAAATTGGAATCAGTGAGGCAAATGTGTATTAAAAACTTTTAAAATGTGAACTTTTCATGAAATCAATGTCTGTCCCATGACTATTGGCAGCAATGCAGCAATGATAAAATTACAAGATACTTTTGGTGATATTTTTAAGCATAACAAAACTGGAAAATAATCTATTCATCTAGTTGAGACTTAAAAGGCAGAAGAACCACTAGTGATATCAATTTTATTATTTTCAATTTATTTTTAACCTCATGATGTTTGTTTTTTTGTTTTGTTGTTTATAGATTAAAGACTGAAATACAGAATTACTGTCATATTTATGCTGTTTGCAAGAATAGTCATAAGCATATGTAGTGGTGTTTGCTACAATGAATTTAATGACAGCATATAGCTATATTGAAAAGTAATAATTGAAAGTAATATGATTTATTAGATTGTGCTATGATAGCTAAATTTTGCCTATTAATATAATTTTTATCCTTCTCAGTGCAATTTAGTGTTACCAGAGCAAAAATTTGATAGACTTACACTAGTCATAAAGAAGTGTCTAGAATGGACTTTAATCTGTTTTCTTAACACTTGTTTCCCTTCACTTCTAACCTTGTCTTCCTTAGCCTCTTGTTTTACAAAATCTAAACTGTGTTTGAGGGGTTATCCTCCCTTGCATGGGTTTCCCATAAATATGTGATAGTATTTACTGCAGCTTTCCAACCATTCAAGGACTTATATTCTTTTTATTCTTTCAGTACTTCCAATTAAGTAGGGAGTTATTGCTTGAGTTTACAATAACTTACTTAAAACCAGATACTAATATAAAATATGTTTTTTCACTTTGTTTCTGGCCATGACTTTTGACTTTATAGCCTTAGAAGGCACATGTTTAGTCTTTCAATTTTACTAAATAATTTGCAATCAGAGAACAGAATCTCCTACCTGATAGCCTCAGAAAGTCTATTTTTTCACAGAATAACAATTTACCATTAAGTGTTGAAAACATTTTATGGCATTATGCCAAAGTACTGATATTTATTAGTGAAACAAAACAATGGTTGTTGCATTGAGAGATATACCTAGAAATGTTATTGACTTAAGATGATATTAAGTGTATTCCTTCAATGCAATGTATGAACCAGAGAAGATAATCATGTTACTCAGAAACTTCTGTTGAGAGAGAGAGAGAGAGAGAGAATCTCATTTGACTTATTATTTCTGGGGCCCGGAACTAATATGGTGTGCAATAATTTTACACACACTCCTTAGATAAGAACTTAGTCATATGACAATATCTACCTGTTCAGAGCCAGAAAAATGGAATCCAGTTGTGCACCTCATTGGAAAAAATCATGATTTCATGATTGTAGGCAAATGCTGGCAGAACCTGCCATAGGCATTTTTTGCCAAATAGAAAAAGACACTCTTTCCTCAAGACTTTTCTTCTATCCAACCCAAAATGTGTTTTAGTAAATATACAAATATGAAAATCCAAAATGCCAACAAAATGCCTTTCATTCCTGCCAACAGTGGTGCCACCTACAGTTATTCTCTCCACAAGCCAACCGCTGAAAACAGTGGCCCTGAATGGAGGGTGTGGAAAGTGCTCTGAAAAATAGCAAAATGAGGTGCAAAATCACTGGCAATTAAGAACAAATACAAGAATATTCTCAAATTTGCTCTAATGCTGTTAGCTATGGTATACAGAATTCTACAAGATCATCAAGAGTCTCACCTTTGGTGCCATGCATTATATAATCATCTCCACTTGACCTATGAATTTAACTGAGTAGTTACTCTGTTAGTTAGATTAAAGCAGAACAATTATTAATTCCATGAGTTTCTGAGGTTATATGACTGTCTCAATCAACTAAAGAGAGAAATTCTCACACCAACAAAGGAGAAGCTGCCATTTTGTGGCGAGGGTTCCATCACAACAATTGGCAGATACCCTCTAGAAGCTGAGACACCCACCACCCCCAGCATACAGGAAGTGAGAAATCTGTGACTTCAGGTCTATAACCACAAGGGGGTAAATTCTGCCAGTAACAGTGAGCATGGATGAAGACCACTAAGTGGGATCTGGATTTATAGATCTTGTCATTACCTTGATTTCAGTCTGATGAGAAAGGAAACCACCTGAACCATGCTCAAACTTCTGACTTACACAGTTATGAGAGAACACACCACTGTGCATCTAAGCTGCAATTGTGTAATGGCATCAATAGAAACCTAGCACAGTAACTAAGATCATATCACAGAGACACATAAAATTTTTATTGCTTAATGACAATTTAGGGAAAAAAGCTACAGCAAAGCCATGAAATGTGCAATGTACTAGAAAAGGATGTCTTTATGCAAGAAAATAATGAAATGATCACTACTTTTTTTCATCAATGGTACTGCAAGGCCTATAGAAGTTAATAATCTACAAGATGTGATTTTAAAGAAAAAAGTAATCCACCAAATATCTGTTATTCCTTGAGAATCTGCAGTGGGCCAATAAGCTAATATGTATTAATTTATTGCATCTTCCCTTTATCTCTCAATGCAGGTAAATCACATTTTTCAGATTAGAAAGCTATGATTTAGGGATTTATTAATTTATTGAAAGAAGACACACAGGTTGTTAAAAATAGAATCAAAGCACATCCTTTGGACTCCAAATCGTTGATCTTTCTAATGTATTCTATATTTCTTTAAAATCTTCTATCAAAATTAATATACAAATACCAATGAACAGCATAGACTGGCCCCTCTGCCATTGAGCTGGTGGGTAATGGGGATGCAGGGGACGGCTGGGACCCCCGGACCTGACCAGTGCGGGATCCATCCTTGATCCAGGAATAGCAGGGGGTGGGGGAATAGGATGACATCATTGCTGCTTCACCCTCACTTCACTTAGTTGACAGGAGGACTAATAGCATAAATGTGCACACAGTGACATAGTGCGGATGAGGGGCCAGAAAAGAGCTTGCGCATACACATGTGTGGGACACAGAACAATGATCATTCACAAAGATAGTAGACGCTGGAATGGAGAAACAACCGTGGTAAAGACCTATCAGACCTTCATCTATGGCCTCTCTGGAAGCTGATGAATCAAAACCCCATGTGGAACTTGCCACCCAAGGAAACACGGCTCCCCCTCCCCCCAAGCCTTGGGAGAAGGGGCCTTTAGAGTCAGGGCATCGGCTCCACAGCAAATCTGCAAACAGAGAGGAGATGACCTGCAAGGTCCATCAGTGGATGCCTGCCCTCATCAAGAAACCTCCTCACTGACAATGGCTGAGAGAAAGGATTCCCAAGGCCAGGGGTCAGAGAAATGGGGTGCAGAGATAGCAGATGGCAAGGAGATCATACTGGAGCCAGCAACTAGAAGACATCGATTGACCCAAATGAACATGGACTGTGTGCCCAATACAAAGCTAAGGACATCAAACACAATGTGCCATGGGCCTGGAACACAGTCCCTCATCCGACAAATGGACACAGCCACAGAAAAAGAGACCAAAGGACCAATGAACCCAACATAAACTAAAAAAGAACAATGAGAGTGGAGACTGAGTGAACACAAGGGGGTGGGAGGTGGAGGAGGGAAGGCATCCCAGTAAACATTTACCTATATTTACTTATGTAAATGTTTTAAAGACTTTAGAAAAATAAAATAAGTTTAAAAAATACTAATGGGAAAAATGACACTATTTACATTAATTTGAACTAAAAATTGGTTTTGGAAATCCACCACTAATATATGTATAGCAATTTTGCAAAAGAATTCTCAATTCCAGAGAATCCTATGAAGTAGTCAGGGCAGATATTATTAGTTTTCCTATTTTGCAGATAAGAGAACTAAGTTTCCAAGAGTAGTGAAAATATGCAGTCTCACTCTCATGTCTTCAACAGTAGAGTTTGTTTTTGAAGTGAGACAAGTATTTAAGAAGACAGGCAGGGAAGTAAAATTCAGAAATAGTATTAAAAGGCTGCAGCATTCCAACTTCCTGCTACCTAGTTCTCAAAGAGTCCATCCCAGTGGTGGCCAGTCTACAAGACAAGCACACCAAAGTATTTATGTGCTGGAGCAAGAATTCTGCTGTGCCTGAAAAGAGAAAAAGCATTTTTTGATGCTTTGGAATCCACAATATTTGCATATAAAATAACAAGTACATTAGACCAATCCTATTTGTGATGATTAATCTTTCATTAAATAAGAATTGTTTTAGAAAAAAAATCACCAGTTTTGTTATGATTTTAACAATTAAATTTCCCCTTTTATATGTGAATTCCATTTTTCCACGGCTGTTCGACTGACACCATTTGCAGAAATATAAAGAGAATAATCGCAACTAGAAACAATGTTCCTTCATTGCACTTATTATCACTCTCTAATAGCATTGATAGAAAGAATTGAATGTTCAATCTTATATTTTGCTAGTGGTTAATAATATCACAAGTACCTTTCTATGATAACATTACAGAAGTAAATTCTATTTCTAGTAAGTGGTAAAGCATAGTTAAATGCACTGTCAACAATGCTGTCAATTAATTGTCAATTACTAATGCCAATGTAAAGGAGAGCTGTTTGTTTTCTGAGCAAACAGTTCATTGAGAAGATTGTTTTAATTATAAACCTCTCACGTCCTTCCACATTAAGTGTCTTACTAGAGGTTGAACAATCATTAATGTCTTAAATAGTCAAGGCTTTTTAGCAATTGTTTAACAGCTATTTGCAATTATAAGCAGCACACTAGTTAAACAAAATTAGAGTCCACAATTATTTTCATAATGAATTGGAAATTTAAAAATACATGTAAGTCTGAGGAAGTCAAAGCATGCATAATTCTCCTTAGTTTCCTATCGTGTGAAGGGTTAATTTATGAAGGAATGCAGTATGATTACAGCAATTATTGTGCATTGGTTCTTGATAAACAAGACTTTCTTGAGTTTTAAATCTAGCATAGAAGGTATCTTTATTGATTCTCTTAGGACTCTGGAAAGCATATTTTTCTCTCTTATGTGCTAAAATACTGTGAATATACTTACCTTTAACTAATGGACTTTTTCAGAAATTAAATTAAGTACACTGGATTTATCACTAGGAAACAATGAATGTATTTTGGAATCACAATACCAATCCTGAAAAAGTTTTTTTTTCTTTTTTCCCTTCTCTGTAAATATATAATTATTTCAGTCTTGCTATAATACATTTGAGAATAAAATGAAATCATATTTTTTAAATGCTAGGATCACTGTGCTGTTCAGTTTAGGAAGCTATCTGCACTCATATCAAATGTTTCCTTCTGAGAAAACTGCTTTTGCCTTAGTATCTAAATTGCCCTCCCCCATTGTACCCTGTCATATCAATCCATGCTATCACTTAGGCATATAAAATTTTTAATCCTCATTAAAAATAAAGATGTATGTGTATAATATCTAATGTTCTTTCTAGCACCTGAAGTCTGTCACATTAACTTCTGTGTTTCCAGTGCCCCTTATGGGTCTAGTGTACAGCACATTTTAATAAATAAATGTTAAATGCATAAGCTAATGAATCAGAGGATATGGTTCTGCAACCTGTGATCAGTCTACTGGAGTAGCAATGTAATGAAGAAGAGCTGAACCAGTAACAGAGACTCTTGGAAGATAAGGAAATTCTATCATTTTCTGTTATGAGACACATCTTTGAGTACCCAGGTAACAAGAGCAAAGCTACAGCACCATTAAATATACACTTGGGGTTTGCCTGAAAAAATGCTGCACAATCAAACCATGAAGGTTTCTAATCGTTGAAATAGAAGAAAATATTACTATAGCATCTAAACTGGTAAGCAATGGTGTAGTCCAAAAGGATGTCTTCTCTAAATGAGCTTATAAAAGAATTGTTGATCCTGAATCTCTCTACTCTTCTTTATCCTCACACAAATAGAACACACAGAGACTAACAATATGTTAGACTCATTTTTGAAGATATTCTTAAGAGCCCAAGGTATATTAAAGCAGCATGTGTAGTTTTCTTCTCTATCTATATGAATCAATCATTGCCCTCAAAATATTTCCATAGTCCAGGTGATGAGAATATTTGCCATAAGAGGATATTAAAAGAGAACAAGAATATATAGGATCATGTATGTTCAGAGAGGAAAATCTAAGAAAGGTGTGCATACAGCCAAGAGTGTTAAATGATCATAGGGAATAAAAAACAATTATTATTAATGATGACATCTTCTTGCTCTGGTTTGAAACAGCTCCCTTAGTGACTTTTCAGGTATGTTTCAAAGTAGAGATGCGTCTGTCTTATTTCAAAATTCATGATTACCTTGTTCCTGAGGACAATCTTATGTGTTATCACTAATAATACTCTTATTCGATGTAGATACTACATATTCAACTAAATAGTTGTTGAATAATACTGAAATTTCTTTTGCCATTGTATCATGAAGAACAGAAAATCATTAAAAAATCATTGATTATTATAGTACAAATGCAAACCATCCTTTGAGGTCTATTTCCTTCCTCCCATTTCTATGTTGCTGCTGGGAAATAGGGATTATTACAACATTTCAGAACGATGCTGAATTGGATGATTAAACAATCAGAAAAAAAAAACATATCCAAAATAATAATTACATGCCCACAAGAATTTTACATTACATAACATTTTTTTTGCTATGTTGCAAGTCTATTTTTCATTGGTTGCAATCATTTTCTACTTGGGACTATTTTCAAAATTATAGTGCATATGTTATGAATTGTACATAAATGAAATGGACTTAATATAAGGATATTGAAAGAACACATCTATCCATCAAAAGAGAGAATTAAGAGTCCTGTATTAGAAATTTGTCAAAACAATGACAGGACTATATATTTGTCGTATGATACAGGATAAACAATTCAAAATTTTCACTGCTAAAATGCTGAAAAAGAGAAAAAAGTGGTTGTTGAATATATTACATGAAAGAATGGAAAAGCTAGAATTTTAAAGTTTCCTTCAGCAACTAGTCTGCAGTAACTCACAGATTACTAACAACTTATGCAAGTTTTACATGCCTATTCCATCTGCTCTTCATTAAAAAAAAAAAAAAAACACTTGTCACCATAGTAACTGCCACATGCCATGGTATTTATGCTGCATCTGATGTACAAAGCATAGTTTGTGTAGGAAGGAGTGTGTGTATGTATATGATGTGGCAGCTGTCGTCTCTGCCATTTTGTTGCTGCTCTAGAATAAAACAAGTAGTGGTTATGAATACTCATTTGACTAGTGATACTAGTGTTCATTTAACTAAATCCTCACCAAGATAAAAAAATCTTTTTTAATATCACACTAATCTGCCAATTTACTCAAAGGGAATTTATTAAATGACTTTTTTTAAAAAAAGAAAACCCTACTTTCATACTAATTTTTGATGTAGACTTAATGAAACTGAAATTCATTTTCTAAAACAGCCATTGACATTGTTTATTTGTGTGTGAGATTGCAATAGAAATTAGCTCTACTGTATAATGACATTTATGTCTCAGTAAAATCCTCTGCAATAAATGTTCAAACAATGTCACTCATCGTTTTTTGTCTCATAATAGGAAATATTCAAATTGCTAAAATTCAGTTAGACATAAAATAAAGCTTATAAGTCAGGGTTAAACACTGCTGACATAATTCACTACCCTTTATTTTCTTGCTGATATTTACTATAAGATTTGAAAATGGAAATTTCTTTCAGTTAATTGGCAAAAGCTAAATGGTTGAATTTCCAGGTTCCCTTGCAGCTAGAGGTAGCCCTGTGTTATAAATCTAGCCAATAAGAACTAATTAAAAGATAGCTGTCCCCATCGAGGAACTGTACTACCAAAATGAAAGACTGGAAGTCAGGTTCCCTAAGTCGAAGACCTGAAACACAAGGCAAAGCAAAAAAATGATATAGAAAGCAGTGGAAATGATAGCCATCAAGGAGGAAGAGGCATTGATACAACCAAATTAGTACTGTACTGAAAAGCTAAGTAGCACCATCTTCCATGTCCCAAGAAATCACAACTTCACCCAGCATAAAGACGTAACTCCAGAAAAGAAAAGGGCTAACTATGGACAAACAACTGTAGGAAAGGAGGTGCAGCCACCAGAGGAAGCATGGTGGGGGGGCATTCCCACTGGGATCAACAATCATACATTGCATAAAATGCAAAAATAAAATAAAATATTTTTAAAAGATGTAATGACCTATATTTAGAACAATTCTGTTCTCTTGAAATAAAAAAAAAAAGTGGCAAACTCTAAAACTCTAGTAGCGTTAGCCCTTATGTTATCCAACTGCAATTGGAACTTCACTGCTCCTTCCATGACACAGTAACAAAGTAGTGAAAGGGTAAAAACAACAGAAGCTTATTTTGACATGGCAGAAAGCTGCACAAGCTTCTTTGTTCTTACTGCAACACTTCCACTTAAGTGCAAGAACTAAATTTCATTATAGTTTAGGCCACCATTAGTAGTGCTTTCTGTTACTTGCAGGTGAATGCATTTTAGTTTTAACACATTTCAAACATGATAGAAAGCTAATGAACTAACAGTGAACTGAGAGCATCCAGAACAGAAAACTAAATACAAACTACAGATGACTCTCTGACAGATTCTTCTGTTGCTCTCACCCTTTTCCTACATATAAAAAATCTTACCAGCTACAAGCAAACCTAGTTAAATCTACAAGTAATTCCCAATTATAGGAAAAATCCAAAATTTCCTCTATTGTATATTCAATGGCAATGAAGTGCATGGTAGATAGATCTGCAAGGTAGCTAGACAAGGCAAATACAATTATATAGTGTTGTCCAAAAATCAAGAATATTTCCCACTTAGGAAAAAATTTTTTAATTTGTTTATATGTAAATTTCACATCATTGTAATCCCAGGGATTTACACCCCACCCAACTCACCATTCTGCCCCTTTCCCCTCTGCCTGAAGTTGTGTGCTTCAGTTTGGTGCTTAGCGCGTTTTGACTTTTCCTCATGGCTTTTGTTTATTTTTCCCTATATCCCATATATTAGTGAAGCCATTTAGTTTCTGTCTTTTTCTTTTTGACTTGTTTCTGCTAATATGATTTCTTCTAAGTACATCCATGCTATCATGAAATTATCAAATTTGTCATTTTTAATTGATGAGTAATATTCCATAGTGTATATATACCACATTTTTTTCATCCAGTCATCTGTATTGGGGCATTTAGGTTGCTTCCAAGTCCTTGCAATTATAAATGGTGCTGCAGTAAACATCTAAGCACAGGTGTCCCTTTGTACCCACATTGAGTTCTCTTTTGGGTAGATTCCCAAGAGAGCAATTGCTGGGTCAAATGGTAGCTCCATTTTCATTAATTTGAGGGTCCTCCACACAGCTTTCCATAGTGGACCAGTTTACATTCCCACCAGCAGTATAAGCCCATTTAGAAAATTTGATGTGTATTCAGACTAGATCAAATTGAAGCTACATATAAATAAATACATTGAATGTAATTTTAGTCTTGATAAATTTGCACAGTCATTTAGTTCATTGATTTAGCAATGCATACAATAACCTATCCATGCAACACAACTACTGATCACTTCAAGAAAAATATTACAGTTCTGTTTAGAATATTCCTAAAAACTGGTCATCCATATATAAGATATAGTAAATAAATAACTTTGAAAGCTTGGAAAATCTTTAAGCTCTGTTATATATTTTAGTAAATATAGCATTTATTTTTGCATTTATTTTTTGAACCCATAGCTTCAAAAAGACTATAGCTATGAAGCAGATAATTTTCTCATTCTATAATTATAAATTTCATTCTAAACTAAATTTAAACATTAAGAAAAAAATTCAGGGGGTGGTATCAAACAAGACCTAATTTGTCAAAGCATTCACTAACTTGTAATGGATTCACTGTTATAACTATTACTGAAATATTCCATTAGATGTTCAAGCAAGAACATGCAGCATGTATAACGTATATATAGCAAAGGTTATAAAAATCTCATTCCATATGTGTGTGTGTGTGTATGTGTGTGTGTGTAAACAGAATATACTGCCAGATGGAATTTCAGGTGCCTACATCATCATAGCTATTATTAAATTATCTTTTGTGATGATACCTCAGGTAGTGAAGACTGTTATGCAACGGGGATTTAGGAAAACATCTCCAGTTTTTAAAGCTATTAAAATTTCTTGCAGGTGTGTTTGAGAGAAGCACAGCACAAATTCACTTGCACTCTACGAGGATTAGAGACTCTGCAACCCATCCACAAGGGGCAATTAACACAAACAGTGTGGGGGAAGAAACAACCAGAGTTGCAAACTAAACAGAACTCATATTGCATTTGTATCCCCCAATTATATTGCAAAGCACAGATGTTTATTCCACAAAATAAATGATATTGGCATTTTTGGGCTTTGATATAATCCTATAGGGTCTACCTTTCAAAATACCTAATTTCTACTGATCTTATTTCCCCTAGTTCTCAAGATCACATGTTTTTTTTTTCTTCTCTGTGTTGTAAGCCTATTAAAAATATGAAGAGCTTTGCCTACCTACTTGTTGCAGCTAGCATAAGTCTCAATGTGCTACATCTGGAATAGAATTCTCTCCTGTAGTGATTTCAGTTAAAGACTTAAGGGAGCATATTAATCAAAACCTTCCTATGGTTCATTTTCTCCTCAAATCTGCTGTTTGTAAGAAACTGGTTGTTTCTCTTGATACAATGTAAAGTTTCATTCCAATTAGTCCCAATAGTCATGATCAAAAAAAGCTGAAAATTCCCCCTTTAGGCCCCAGTCTACCCAATTTTATAAGAAAGCTTAAAATCTTTATTCTTTCTCTACATTCCAGAAATCTCATGAGTCATTTCAGATGTAAGAACAGCATGAAGAAGAGCTATGGCAGCCATACCAACCTGTCATTTAAGAAAGCTACATTAATCAATAACACCTGAACAGTTCAATTACTGAATAAGAAAGGCAAAGAAATGGAAAAAAGATTAATAGGTCTTCCCCAAAATTAGACCCCTAAAATCAAAGAGGAGCTTCTAACTATGATGATTTGAAAAGACTATTACTGCTTGAGTTAATCTATAATTATCAAAGCCTTTTATTTATTTTTTCCATGTACAGCAGCCAGTTTCAAAGACAGTTTTCCTGCTCATAGAATTTTTCACCTTTGATTAATGACACTTATTAAAAATTCCAGTGAGTCTCAATGAAAAGAAAAAGAGTCACTTGAACCAATGGTGAAGTATCTTATAGAGCTAAGCTAGGAAAGGTTAATGGCGTCATTACTCAGGTCTTTGGAGTACATCTTTCTCTAAGTACGTTAGCCTGCTTGGATGGTGCATTAACCCCTTCCAAATGGTAGCCCATTATCAATTGTTCATTTTGCAGGATCATTAATTAATACTTATAAATGCAATCCATTTTTCTTAAAGAATATCTGAATATAACACATATAAAACAGAAAAAGGAATCACCCCTAAGAGGATGATAATAAAGAAAAAAAAAATTCTTAAATGAACATGATTCAGACCTGGATTCAAAAACCAATTGCAAACAAATATGTAAAGAATAAAGTTTATTCTTTGTACACCCAGTCTACCAGGTATACCTCCTAGAAATAATCATACTTCATTAAAGTCATGAACAATGTCTCTACAATGCCATGAGATTCGTGGACCTTTATTCTAAATCATCCATTGCAACTGACCAATTATACTGCACTATGCTATCAATCAGAAAAAAAAATATCTCTATTGCTGGAAGAAAACCTACTTTATTAGCCAAAATGCAAGTCCCTCCTATGTGAGTCACTGTTTTGGTGCTTGGGATTTACCAATACACAAAACAGATATCTCTTTCCAAACTATGAAATTTGTATTAATTTTACATTCAATTTACATTCTAGTGTGTTAAGCAGAGAATTTTAAAAAATTAAAGATAGGAAAATCTATCACACTGGAAAGTGAAATTAGGAAATATCTCTTGTCCATTTTGCTTTTAAGAACTCCATGGTCTGGTACCCACTTAGGAAACTAAGTTATTATAGTCTCACAACTCAGTAGCATAATTGTATACGTCTAGATTTGATAACCAAGGGCAATGTAAAACTGCCATCCTCTAGCAGATGAAAGGACTGAAATCTGCTAGCCTGGAAGATTTAGGAACATCTGGGAATTTAAGTTTTCAAACATATCTATATCCCTCTGCTGTCATTTATTAAGTTCTGTGCCTTCTAAACAGGAGTGTTGGGGAACCATAGCAAATTAAAGGAGAGTGACCAATAAAGAACAGGTCACTGTTTTATCTCATCCATGCACAACTGCAAAGCCACTCAGGCTTAGGAAACAACAATCTGGTTTATTTAGCAAACAGAAGAAACAATGAGTTTCTAAGACTTAAAGTGGTGCTAACTTGTCCACAGTATCCAGAAGACCCAAACAAAAGGTCGATGGTTCAAGATGGCATTGTTCCAACGAGGGCCAGGATCCAACTCACTGCACCAGAGGTGTTCACAGGTGGATCTGCTGAGATAACCCTGTAGCAGTTCTTAGTCTCGGTCTGAAGGTTAGGATGAGCAACACTGGATGCTAGACCAGACAGCAATGGGGAGAAGCAGCAGGAAAGACATTTCTAGATGACCAGCTACACCTGATTAACAACTCTCCAAAATGATCTGAATAATTAAGTAATCAATGGATGAACCTCCTACATCACATTGGTCCATTTTCTGACCCAGGCACAAAATATGAAAAGTGTAGGGTTGCCATGAATCCCTGTCAGTCCACATAGCCCTCCTGGTGGCAAGATGGCCCAGGTACTGCCCAGAGGCAGGGATCTGAGCCACCAGGAGGAAAGTCCCATTAGGTTCTGTGCTAAGCACAGATGGCACTGGAGGAGGGGTTGCACACAGCCTGCAACTTCTGGTGTAGGCATATTATTCATAACCCTTTGCTTAGCTGCTAATGGGGGAAAGCCAGTGTTGCCTGCAGAGCATACCACCCAGTTTCACTTCCACATCAGGCTTCTGACCTTAGCCAAATATCCATGCCAGGGCTATGCTCACCTCTTTTGTACCTTTGCCATCTTGATGAAAAATGGGAGATCTAATTTTCAGTATGTTCAGACCTTTAGACACCAATTAGACTTTTTTAAAAAGTGTTTCCATGAAGGCATTCTGAAGTTGGTCACTGAACTAAGCCTAACCGTATCTTTCTTCAAAGTCTCTGGGCCAAAAGTTCACCTATGGATACCAGATACCAAAGGCTGGCCTGATAATATGAGAAGCACCAACTTCCTCAGGCCCAGGGTCACAGGCAGGTATGGGGGTTAGGGGTGAAGGAAAAGTGAATCATTTCTCAGTCTCTTTTTTTTTTTTTTGCAACAAAAATATATATTTTACTTATTTTTTGTTTACCTATTTTTCTATTATTAATTAATTTGTTTATATTTATGTTTCATATCTCTGTATTGGCTGGAGGTCACCCACTACCTTCCCTCCCTGTCCACTCCCTCCCATCTCCACCACACCCACCCCAGTTGTGTTTTTTAACTTGATTGTTAGCTTGTTTGAACTTTTCCTCCTCTCAGGATCTTTTATTAAGAAATAAGAGACCGCCGAATGCGGTGGTGCATGCCTTTAATCCCAGTCTAGGACGGGAGGCTGAGACTAGGAATCTCTTGACTCTGCGGGTGCCAGAACCGAGACCCGCCCGGGGCAACATAGTGAGACCTAGTCTCAAAAAAAGAGCTGGGCAAGATGGCACATACCTGTGATCCCAGCTACCTGGGAGGATGAGGCTGAGACTGGGGCTCGCTTGAGTCAGGAGTACGCAGGGCAACAAGAGTCTGCAGTTCCCCAGGCAACGTAGCGAGGCCTAGTCGCAAAAAAATTAACAAAAAGAAAAAGAAAAAAGAAACGAGCAGAATGAGAGTCGTTCTTCACTTATTGAATAGAAATTTGCAGGACTTCCAGAGTTAAGGCCTGAATGTCAAACTGTGGGCAGAAACATTGTTTTTTTATTAGGATAGGAAACTATTTTCTAGTGGGGTAGCATTCCTGGATAATAGCTTTGCCTGTACCTCCTGCATAAAGCTTGTAGCCAACAGCATGGAGGCTGCTGCAGATTGGATACCAGGAGTTCAGTTTCTTCTAACACTGAATAAAAGACTAACTTGCAATCTGAAGTGAAAGGTGATCAAATTTCCCCTAATTCTCCTGTAGGCAGCAACAAACGTACCAAAACCTTAAAGGTTATGTCTGAGAAGATAATCTTAAAATTACAATGTGGACTTAAGAGTCCCGAATATGTGATATATTTTCTTCTATATATTTTATGGTGTCAAGTTTTATCCTGAAGTCCTTTGTCTATTTTGAGTTGATTTTTGTATATGGTAGGAGATTGTAGTCTAGTTTCATTCTTTTGCATGTTGTTGTCCAGTTATCCCAACACCATTTATTGAAGAGGTTGTCCTTGTTCCAGTGTATATTCTTTGCTCCTTTGTCAAAAATTAGTTGTCCATATATGTGTGGGTTTATTTCTGGGTTTTCTATTTAATTCCATCTGTCTGTGTGCCTTTTTGTTCTTGTTCCAGTGCCATGCTGTGTTTATTATAATGTAAAAAATATATATGTAATCAATAAAATGAAAAATAGATAATAAAAAAAGTCTCTAGTCAGTTAATAAAAACCAGCTAATGCTACATGCTCATAATTGCCAAACTTTATTGCTTAGATGCTACAACTAATTCAAAAGCTAGTACTTTCCCTCTGCCAAGCAATGTTTTATCCCTTTCTATCACAGCATTAGTCTACAGAATTGTGATAGCACACCCACAAAAGATTTTTCATAGCAAATTTGCCATGGATTCTTCAATGTGAGAATGAGAAAATTGGATTTCAGTGGTGATCTATTACCATTATTCCTTTAATGGTAATATGCTCAAGCTGCTTTTATATTTCTCTGCTTTCCTGAGCTATTACAAAGTATCTGTGAAAGATTTTTAAAAATATTTCCACTTGTTGAAAGCTGAACGTAAGGTACAAGAGAGTACAGACGAGAAAGATGGACACAACCATGGAGGCTGGGGCTGAATGAAAGTATGCATCATCCAGCAAATTTTAATGACTCCCACAAGTCTTTATAAAGATTTCAGACAAAGGAAAAAGGTGGTTCAGGCAGGTACAATTCGGGATGCATTTCAAAGGAAGGCAAATGGTGAAGGGATAATAAAATTGGTTAGTATATTAATTCCTGAGAGGTGATTGGGGGCAGGGGAATGGCTCGTAGGTGATGATTATCTCTGTTAAGAGGAATTTCCAAAGGCAAACATTTTTGGAGGGGCAGCTGTGCCATCACATCTTTGAGGATCTCAATGCTGGATTTTTGTCTACAGTTTGCCTGAGGCAATTAAAGCAAGATGGGGTGTGCTCCATCTCAACTGCATGAGCCAGTCTGGTCTGTGAAGGGCATTCCACAGTTGTGATTCACTTGGGCTTTCAGAATATCAGGGTGGATACCTTTCATTGTTCTAGAGAATTTGCAGTTATTTCCTTATCAAGTCTAATCTATCCCAAGCTCTTCTTACTCTTCTTCTGACTCAAAGTGTCTGAATTTCTTCTCTGAATCTTCTAATGTTCTGACCCTTCATCAGTACTTTTCATTGATGTTCTTCTATGTTTCTTCTAATTTGTTCCCACATAACTCACTTCTTCCATATCTAATTTGCTCTTAAATATATAAACTGTTTTCTGGTATTTTATCATAGTTTTCATGGCATAATTTTTGTTTATTTTTAAATTCCCCATGTCACTTTCTAAATTAAGACTTCATATTTTTAGAACAGAGAAAGTAAGGACAGGTAAAGAGATTTCCAACACACTAATTTCACACATTGCATAACTTCCTTCATTATCTATATCCTCTGCCCAAGAGGCATATTTGGCATAGTTGATGAGCCCACATTGACACAAATTTATCCAGAGATCATATATTATCCTAGGGTTCTTTCTTGATTTTGCAAATTCTTTGTACTCAAAGTATGAAGGTATGTATCCACCATTATTGCATCACACAATATTTTCACTTTCCTGCAAATCCTGGTATTCTGCCTATTCATTCCTCCATTTCTCTCTGGCAACCACAGATTTTTTTTCTCTCTCCATAGTTATGCCATTCCCAAAATGTCATCTAGTTGAAATTATACGATACATCATCTTTGCAGATTGCCTATTTGTCATTTAGTATATACATTAAAAAAATCCCTTCATATTTGTTCTTGGCTTGATAATTTGAGTGCTGAATATTATTTTATTGTTTGGATGTTCCATAGTTTATTTACCTCTCATCATTTTATTAGTTCTTCTGTATTTTCAAAAGATGTCTTTCATAAAATTTAACCAAGTTCTTCAGACTTTCTGAAATAGGGCTCTTGCTTAGATCAGTCAGTCTGTTACTACTGGAAGTGAAACTCTCCAAGTGATTTTATTTTTATATTGATCAGGTAATTGATTTCACATAAATATTTTTAATAACCTAATAACGTTTAATAAAATAAATTATCAACAAAATCCTAAAAATGGTTTGTGAAATGTAGTTTCATTGATTTCTAGGACTTTATGTGACTGATAATACTCAGCATAAAAATAAATACAATGTTTGCTTACACAAAAAGTAATTTTAATTGAGATTTAAGTGACATACAACATTGTATACATTTAAGAAATTTCTGTATCTTCACTAATGTGAATAATGTTGCTACAAATGTACAAGTATCCAAAGCAACACTCTGCCTTTATTTCCTCTGGATATCTATCCAGAATGTTGATTTATATGTAGTAATTCTATATTTAGTATTTTGAAAAACTCCATACTGTTTTCTATTGTGGCTGAACCAATTACATTCACACCAACAGAGCACACAGTCTCTCTTTTTTTAATATATCCTGGTCAACACTTGTAATCTTTTGTCTTCTTGATGATAGCCACTCTAATAGGTATGAGTTGGTAACTCACTGGTTTTGATTTGCATTTCTATGATGGTCAGTGATTTTGAGCACCTTTATTTGTAACTGTTAACCATTTGAGTATAATTAAATGTCTGCTGTTATTCCCTTTTGAAGTTGTGCTTTGTCAATTTGGAATTAATCAAACATTCATTTCTAATTCCTAACTTTCTTTCCCAGCTCTAAGATGTGTAATTATTCCACTGAATTAACCAATCTCCTCTCTATGCATGGTAGAGCTGGCCTATGTGCAGGAGTCTCAAGAAGCAGGAAAATAACAGAATATCCTTCACATCAAATATATAAAAATGCTATTTACCTGTAAGTACTTAATATTAGATTCAACTGCAAATATAGAGCTGCCTTCCTGTTAAGAAGATATTGTCACCTAATTACTGCTATAGTTACAAATCTCTGGATATTTGCCGTTAAGTAAAATGTGACAACTCCGCATGGTAAGAATAAAGCATACATGAGAACTAACTTTGTTAGAACTTATAATGAATTTACACATGCCAAAAAATTCTCTCCCAAATTCTTTCTTTACTGATATGTCAACAATAAGTCATATTTTCTTAATCTAAGGCAATAAGTTAAGGGAGGAAATGCATAAACATTCTCTTCAAAATATTAATGTAATTTCTGTTCCCTACTATTATTTTTTGTATACAATATATACAATATACTATTGTATATTTATACAATTTTCTCTAGTTATAAAGGTACAAAGTACTGGTTTGAGGGAAGAGGTTAAAGAAATTTCACTTGGAAAAGGCAACATAACAATGGCTTGTTCAAAGATTAGTGAAAGTAAGGTGTAGGTGAAATCAATAGACCAGATAAAGGAAGTCCAAAATCATTCAGTCTCTCATTTCATCAATTCTTCTATGTTCAAATGTGCAGATGAACAGAAAATCATTAAACATGAAGAAAATGTTACAGATGGATATTAAAAATATAAAGGTATTGAGCTCACTAGTGGTTTACAAAGAATTGAAATTGGGAGATGAAGAAAGCATGACAGATGTTTTTGACAACAGAGGAAGTATAATATTGTAAAATTATCTGATCCCTATAATGGAGAATAATGGTACCATTACAAATACAAGAAAGAGTTTTGGAAATGTGAAGTTTTTAGGATAGCCAGTGTGCAATAAATTATGAAATGATGATCTACTGTTGGGATGAAATATTGGTGATATGCTTGCAGACAGGTGGACATACACAGAATTTAATAGCACAACACCTTAAAAGACATATGACAAACTGGAAAAGAACATAGCCAAAGAAGTTGTACTGGATGCCAATGAAAAGCTGCCCTGATCTTAACCAGCTGAAACATCCTTCCACCAACTGCCAATTGTTTACTGAAAGCAATGATACAAAGCCCAGGCGACCTCAGGAAAAAAAAAAAAAGTTTCGCAATTTGAACACCAGACCATTTGATAGAAGCAAACTGAAGTTACTCTCCAATTGAAAACTGGAATATCAGTAGAAAAATGAGAGGAAAGAAATGTGGAAGTAACTGGCATGAATGATCATCATATAGGAAATGTAAATACTAAGTAAGTAGAGCACTGTAAGATGAAAACCTTCAACTCTTTGTGTAAGGGAAATGTTAATTTAAATATAACTTGGTTACGAGTGTGTTTTGATCATATATTATAAACTATAGTTTTCTTATTTTGTTATGAGTTCTCTCTAGGTATTGTTCCTACATTTACTTTTTCTGAACTTTTTTATTGTATCTTTCTAAAAATGAAAAAAAAAAAAGAAAGGAAATACAAAATCCTGGAAGCCTTTAGGATAGTCTCAAAGTTAAACTTGGACTGGCTGTAGCTGTTCCATGTCACATATTAATTCTACATAAAACAATGTGGACTTAGTTTAGAATATATGCAGCCATCTGTAGTCCTATAAAATCAATAATTTATCACTGCAAATGTATCATCAACTGATTTGAATACAGAACACAATTTCCTCAACAGTACATGGGGAGTATCATGAAGAGATGATTTTTTTTCCTACAAAAAAGAATTACTTTGGATAATAATTGAAATAACATTGGCTACATGCTCCCTTCTCCACAATAAATTTTGTCTTCTTAGCCCTCAGAGAACAGGAGATACCCTGTTCACCTTTTCACCACCATCACCATTAGCCAGTCTAACACTTCCCTGGGTATTGCAGAAAAGTCAAGGGCATAATCTTCTGCATTTATCCTGAATTGATTTACACTCTCAGATGAACACATTTTTCTTGAATGTAAGGCAGAGCATCAGACACAAGGAATCATTGTACCCAGGACTCCACTTTATGACTCAGGCTCTTCGAGACTCAGCCCTAATACAAACAAGGGCAGGAGGGTGTAATAAAGGTGAGATGAAGCAATCTTTTTTTATTATAATTTTATTTTTAATTGATTGCCTTATATTACATCATTGTCTACCCAGAGGTTCTCCCACCACCTTATTACCCATGAACCATCTTGTGTCCATCCCTCCTTAATTTTACCCTCCCCTAATTTTACCTAATTTTACCCTCCCCTAATTTTACCCTCCTCCCCCTCTCTTGCTCTATGCTTCAGTTCTGTTGACAGTTTTAATTTTTTTCTTGTCTGTTTTCCCTATATCCCACATATAAGTGAGATCATCCAGTATTTCTCTTTTTCTTTCTGGCTTATTTCTGATAACATGATTCTAGCTCCATCAATGCTGCTAAAAAATGAAGGGAAAATATAAACTGCTAGGACTAAATCAAACTAAAAAGCTTCTGTATGGCAAAAGAGGCAATAACCAAAACAGAAAGAAACCCAATGGAATGGGGGGAGGGAAGGAATTGCCTTCTATGAAGTGATAAGGGTCTGATAACAAAGCTCCATAAAGAACTCACAACTTAACAAAAGCAAAGCAAAAAAACAGTCAAAAAATGGGGTGAAAAGTTAAAAGGACAATTCTTGAAAGTAGAAATACAAATGGCCAATAGGCATATAAAAAAATGCTCAACATCATTTGTCATCAGGGAAATGAAAATGAAAATCATGATGAGATACCATCTCACACCAGTAATAATGACCCATATGTATATAAAAAAATGGCAACAACAAATGCTGGTGTGGGTGTGTGGTTGTGTGCATGTGGAGAGAAAGGAACACTTTTACACTGCTGGTAGGTATGCAAACTGGTCCAGTCACTGTGGAAAGCTCTGTGAAAGGCCCTTAAACTACAGAAATTGGAACTACCATTCAATCCAGCAATCCCACTTCTGGGAATTTATTCAAAGGAGATGAAGCAACCTTAATTTTCTTCCCCAGAGCAACATGCAGATAAGGGTAAGAATAGAAATATCCAAAACACATCTGACCACACACTTTCAGAAAGACACCATTAAAGCGAATAAGTGCATAAGCATAGATAGATGACAAAAGCTATCATTAAAAGACCTTACAAGTGTATTCTATTTATTAGTTATTTATAACTAATAACAATAAATATAATAGATTGACTGAATATACCATTTATGTATAAGTATGTGACCTTCTTTCCAAGAATCTCTCAGTGATAAATTTTAAAATAGCCAGTGCTTTCTATTTTGACCTAAGGGATCCACTATTTTGGTTCCTGCCATACAACTAATGCTAGAATTTAGACTTTATACACAAAGTAGGAAGGTTTCCCAACCAAAATTGATTTGTCCACCATTGAAACTCAATAATCTTTCAGCAGTTCTTTTTATCTCATAGAGAACACAGAACTAAAAGACAAGGCTGTTCTTCATTATTTCTGAAAAGGCATCCTTAGTAGTGTCATTTCTCCACTGTTACAGTAGTCCTGTTGTGTCATCATCCTGTTCTGCACTATTCACAGAAGGACGGAAGGAACATGGATGCTTTGTATCTCCATGACTCTGCCATGAGCCCAGGAGAAAAGATCACTTATAGTTTGGGGATTATTTATAACTTCCATGTCCCCTTTTGTTCATTCTCAATTAAATGAAAGACTCTCTTCCTTAGTTTCATGTTTCTACTCTTTTCTATCTGAGAATGGTGAGCAAGGGAATTCCCGGAATCTTTTGAAATCTTAAGAAATACTTTAATAAGATGTCATGCATTTTCATTTTGTATTGATAATCCCCAATTACTTTTATTTAGCCAGTTGTGGAAGTGATGTTGTATAATCGTATAAATTGGGAACAGAAAACTTTCCTTCTCTCTTTGGGATTAGTCTGCTTTCAGAGAAGATGTGGTTAGGTCAATTTTCTGCTTTTAGAAAGTTTAGTAGTAAAGAACCTGTCCTTATGGACAAGGCTAAAGTTCTCCATGCTGTCTCTGACCTGATGGAGAGCCTTCTTAATACTGGGGCATATGTTAATCATATGCCTACTTATTTTTTGATAGTGCTACTAGCTTTGAACTTGTTTAGAACTCAGATAGGTGAAAGACTGGTATAAACACAAATGGGAGCAATTTCTTTGGGAGAAAGTGTTTCTCATCCACTGAAGGTGGTTTGGAAATTTAGTTATGGAGTATCTGACTACAGACCCCTGTTCTTAATGGGGAAAGAAAGGATATCTTAAAAAAAATGGCAAACATTCTTAGATATGCACACATATCTCAGGATTCAAAAGCCCCTTCCCTACTGCTGAAATATAAATTTGTTTGTATTATGGAATACCACCTTTCAAACATAAACTATGGCTTAGAAGATTAAGTTTGTGATTCCTTCATAATGTGATCTGTATGTACAGTAGTTAATATTCATATTTTATTTCTTATTGAGAAAACCTAACATACTGTACTGGCAATGTTAAGTAACCAAACTATACTTTTATACATGTAATAAATGAGGACCATTATGTTTGTGGAGACAAGAAGCCGGTCTTTATAAGATGAGGGAGGAAAGATGATCAAAATAAGAGAAATAGTCTTGCATCTCTTCATAGAGTCCTCATGACATCAGCCTCCTACTCAAATCCCTCAAGTTCCGCAAAAATAATACTATTCAAGAGTTTCACTACTAGTATCCTAGATGACCAATAGCATGAACCAAGGAAAACTCAATTAGTGCACTTCTAAATTTACTGGAAACATAAACCATTCAAAGATCTCTATTTTCAGAATTCAAGTACATCTTTTCCACGTGGACTGATGCATCTTCTCTTGCTAATGATAAGAGAACAGGAAAAACAGCTTATAAAAATAGGTTCCCTGGAATTTTCAAAGTGACTACAGGCTTACAAAAAAGAACATATTCCTCATTTTCTAGGTTTGATTTGTATTTTAATATAATAATTGATGACCTATGGCACTGGTAAAATGGGTAAAACAAGGAGAAGCAAGCATACAAATATCAATATTTTAATCTGTATTTAACTATTAAATTCAATAATTCAGTATTCCCCAGTATTCCCCCATAAAATTCAGCAATTTTATGCCATCAGTATTTTCAGCAAGAGTCTTCCCAAAGTTTTTAGAGGAGCACACAACTTTAAATACTTTTGAATTATTTATTCTTAATTACCTTCTATTAACATGCTACCATAGAGTCAAGTCCTATTGGTAAAATCATTTGGAATAGAACTCTTCACAGCTCTGAGCAAGCATCCATGTCTACCTGGCACCTGCAACTAAAACTTTTCTTGTTTTCTCTTTCACTACAAAACTTTGTCCTTCAGAACTATCAAATTTACAAGGTTTCATCTGAATAACAAACTGCATTTCTTGGTGCCTTTCATCCTTCTATACAACAAACCTAATAATCATTACTAGATATATATTACCTTTTTGTTTGCTTCAATCTCTTCTTATTAAAATAGATTTTCATAGACTGTAACAAATTCAACCACTGACAAAAATGAAGAAAAGCTATTCACATTGGGAAGTCTCCTAACTTTTGCTAGTATATTACATAAATGAACTATGGGAGTGAGATTTCATTCATACACTTATGATATTTTCTTTTAAGGGGAAGGGAATTTGGAGCTGCAGACTCGATGGGGCTTAGAAACTAGAGCTCATGTTAAAATCCTTCTCGACCATCTATAAAGCATTAGATTGCTACCATTTTATACTACCCAGCCCATCTACAAAGCTACCATTTCAGGACCTCTAAGAAACAACAAAACTAGTATGTGTACATTTTATGTCTATGCATATAGTTACATGGTGTGCTGAAGAAGCATTTAAGATCTACACATATTGACTTAGGGAAACAGATACCATCAGTTTCTCTGATGGCTTCCTAATCAAGGTAAGAAAAAAATAACAATGAATAACAGTGAAATCAGTTGGAGAACTGGTTTCAGGTTCTTCCCTCTCTCTTCCTGATTTATACTTTAATGTCTCAAGTCTGTTACTTGGGAAAATTTGACCCTCAATAGACCTTTTAAAGAAGACTCTGTGCTTTATCCACTTCATTAAAGATTACATACTATTGGAGAGGACAGTATTAAAAGTAACTACCATTGATACCTTACTTTATTTCTGCATCATCTGGGGGGCAGAAATGAGCCTTACCAAGCAGTGAGGAAACTTACTTGCTTTAATAACTGAAAGAGAAAATAAGACAAGCAAGAGAAGAATGAATCTGGCTCTGCACTGTTTTGTCCTGCTCCCTATTAGCCCATCGGTCTAGGTTATGACAGAATAACAAATAATCCTCAAATATCAGTGCTTAACATACCCACATTCTTTCTTCCTCATGCTCCAAATCTGATACTGAGGAGCAGTGATTCTCTATTCATCATGCCTTAAGAGTCCTCCTCTGGACCTTCTTCAGTCCCTGGACAAGCAAGAGGAAGACGATGGTGAATGAGTTAGACATTTAACACATCACTTTGGCTCAATTTTTATTGACCAAGACAAGTTGCATGGCCACAGGGAGCAGGGACTACAATCTTACTATGTTCCTTAAAGGAGCGAAAACTAAGACTATTTTGGTGGTCACAACCGGGTGAAGGTCATTTCTGCCCCACAGAAGATGTAGAAGTAAAGCACGTCTTCAAAAGGTAGTTACCTTTAATACTGTCCCCTCCACGAGTATGTAATCTTTAATGAAAATGTGAAAAGAGAAACATAACAGTTTCCTCTTAACAGTACTTAGAGGAAACAAAAACATTTGGGAAACATTCCCATAGTGCTAGGCCTCACCTTCTTGGAGACTGCTTCAATGAGTAGCTAACAAATACAGCTCTCCCAAGGCTGTTTTGCCAGCAGCTGAGAGAGGTCCTAGCCCCACACCATGGGCTCCAAATCGAAAGAAGACTGTGCCTGCCACATCTTAGGAGACCGCCTTCAAATTCAGGCTGCGTGTCTGGAGTCTCTGCGCTGAACAGGATCTGTGAGCTGGCTCTGTGCTGGGTGAGAAGTGTGAAGCCTGGTGCCAGAACGCGAGTGCACATCACGTCCTGGCACAGCTCTCTCAGAAACGGACAGAAGACCAACTGTAACATACGGCTCATTCTTCTCACGTCCTAAGTGGAAAGGCATTAATCACTGGGAGGCCTCCCAGAAATTAAAGTTCATCTTTTGGTTATGGGGTGTCAAAAGGCAAATGTGGAGTGTTTTAAATTTGCTTAGCTTTTCTGTGATATAAAATACAGGTTTCAAATGTTGGCTTTATCATCAAAACAGGCTGCTGGTCTTGCCAAAGCTAACATAAAGAGAAAACCCAGAACTCCACACAGGTTTCTCATTTATAGCACAATTTGCTCCAAAGACAACTATTTTAAAATGTAGATTAACCCTTCATGTCTGCATTTTCCAAACTGAAACTTTCAAACAATGGAGTCCCATCTGCTGGTACTGAAAGACCAAGTGTCAAATTAGTCACCTAGAACTTTCTATAGTGAGGGTTAGAGCATGTTGCCCAGCCTGCTGTCTGTCCCTGTCACAGGGAGTGCAGCCTCCACCCTTGGCCAAGGCAACCATGACATTCTCAAATAGTGCATTATCATCTACTGATAAAATATGGAAGAGGTTCAGGTCTTACATTCTTCTGTGAGAAGATACTGAAGTGTTGCCTTTAAGAAACAACTCAACCAGACACAAGACTTTGAAAATGATCATCCTGGTATCAAGGGCATTAATATAAATACATGCAAACCAATCACTTCACATTCACCCCCAAATGGTAATGGATAATTCTTGATTTGCCTATTCTATCTTACAGTGTTTGTTTAGGAAATCAAAGAAATGATAATTGAAGGGAATATAAACTTGTGACATGTGTGTGCATGCTTACTCTTACCTGCAGAATGTCATCAACATGAAAAACCCCATGACCTCACACACGGCAAAAACTGTCAGATTTTCAAAATCCTCACTAGCCTCTACATCTTTTTCTTTTTTGAGACTAGGTATTACTATTTTTGCCTGTGGAACCACAGGCTCACATTGCCTGGGGTACCACAGACTCAAGCAATTCCCAGCCTCAGCTTCCCAGGTAGCTGGGATTATAGGTGTGCACCACCATACTCAGTTATATTTTTGGGAAGTAGGTCTTGCTACGTGATCCCAGCGGGACTCAAACTGTGATTCCTGGCCCTGGCCATGGCATCCTAGGCTGCCATTTACAGGCATGTGCCACCATGCCTGACCAGCCTCTACATCTTAAAGTACATTTACTCATTGACATCACCTGGTCTTCCTAGACATTAGAGTTTTTGTGTTCCCCTTTAAAGGAACTTATGAAGAAAGACAGTAGCACATTAACATGTTGCAGAACTATTGTACCCTTTGAGGCATTTTTTAATTAAAAATGACACCCCATATGCCAAAATGTGAGTGATTTTTGATGATTTCCTCAGCATAAAATATCATCTATGAAATGGAATCACACTTGAAGTTTAACACAGCAAATACAAAAAAATCTAAGCCCAGTACCTGGCACATAGTAGGCATTCGATAAATACTGACAATATTATATAAGCTACAATATTATTTTTGAGCAAAATGACTAGAGTTTAGGTGTCATTGTCTGGAGGACCATGTTCAAATATCAAATCTCATTCATTATTTATTATTTGTATAGCTCCTTGAAGAATATGTTAAAGGTAAGGGTAGATATTGGAGAACTGTACTTGTATGAGATTTCCCAAGTGAGGTTTCATGAGTATGAGAAGAAATGAAAATATTAACAGGCACTAAGGTTGAAGATACAGAGAAATGGAATGATCAGAAATGCGGGATAGGTAAAATTATAATTTAGGGAAAAATGTGTTTATTATAACTGCCAGATTCTGTTGCATAACCAATAAAATGATTGTCAAGAGAGCCCTGGGAACTGGAAGAAGACTTTAAACTGAGGGCCCTTTGCTGGCATTCCTCCTTGACTCTGTGCCGGTGCAGCTGTTGAAGAAACACTAGCATAGCACATGCAGGTTCTCATGAATTCTAAGCAGGGCTCAGATCTCAGATTTTGTTTTAGACATAAATAAATGACCTAACAAGGACCCCAAACTCTTTGCTTCTCTGAACTGTGTCTACAAAATCAGATTTTACAAGATAAATCATTTTCACCATGCATAGAACATAATAAAATGCTTTCAACTGATTGATAGCTAACAAAGTAATTGCTGCAAAACACCTTCAGCACTGAGTACCTGCTGGATAAAAAATATTTTTAAAACAAGAACATTTTAATCTAACCACTAATGAAATGTAAATATTAAATAAGCTAAAATAAACATCTGTAATAAAATATCATCATCTATTCTCCATGCTTGAGAATGTATTCCCATCCTTTATTTCTCTTGTAAATACATATTTTGCTTTTTTTTTTTTCAGTGTCTGTCTATCATTGGATTAAATTTAAGTCTTTGGAGAATAGATGCTGCCACTGCATACCTTTCTTTACATGCAGCCTCCAGTGAATTCATTTTTTTACCTTATTTGGCTTTCCAATCCAGTGAGAAGTAACTTATTTTAAATAAAAGGAGGGCATCAACTTACCCTTAAGCCCCAAAGTTAATCATCATTTAAGTCAGCTTTGCCATATTTAATTGGTGTGGGAAATTTTGCTAGGATAACTTTTGCAGGGGCTTCAAAGACAGCTCTCAGACAGCCCTCTTGGATCTCATGACTTCTTGCCCAAAATAACATCTCTAGGCAAGAGGTTGATGTGTTGTTAGTATGGGGCTTTCAGAGGTTAATATAGAAATACTGTACACATTCCAAGGGAAAATGTTATTGCTTAGAATAGTCCACTATTTGCACCCAATTAAATAGGTTCCAAACAGTAATTTCATCCACTTGTTTATTTGACAAATATTTACTGAGCACTTACCTAGAGCACTATAGGAAATAAAGACATATTAGATATTAACAATATTAGGTCTTTAGGTAGGAGAAAATTAGCATTACTGGGACAACCATATGCTCTACCATTGGGATAAATAGGTATCTGCTGACATGCAAATATACACAAGGCCACATGTACATTTTATACTAGCTCTCAAGTTAATATGTGGTATGTATTCAAGTGATTGAAAGTCATTTATAGTTGACTATAAAGAAAAAGAGCTCGTAAAGGAGGTACAATTTCCACTTGGAAAAATCTAAAATTTTAAGTGATTCACTAGAGGTTACTCAAAGAAATGAAGATAGTATAAGCAATTACTAGAACATAAAATTTCAAATATATTTAATGAAGGAGAGTAGACCAAGTTCCTAGGGAAAAAAAAAAGAAAATTTTGTCATTAGAGAGATGAGATTGGGAGCGTATGGTGAGTCGATATATTAATATAGAGGTATATGCTATAAAATTTTACAACTGGATAATTCAGGAAGCTCAGTCTGTCAGAGATGATATATATAAAAGATGTATATGAGAGATAGTGCATATGAGAAAAAATATATACAAATTAAGAAATTTGGGAGAGAGTATATCTTGGAAAACTAAATAACTAAATATTTTAACATAAAAGATTGCGTGTCAGTAAAATACTAGCTTTAAAACCTGGTATTGCAGAGGCAAAATAGCACATCTAAAAATGTAGGTGCTCGCTGGACAGTCATTGGATACTAGTGATTAAGCAAATGAATACATGCAATATTACAGGGCATTAGAACTTTTCTGGAAACTATTTTCTTACTTACGGGAGCATAAAGTGGTACACAGATTTAGCTACCAACACTCAGGCAGTCATCCTGTGCCAGGCATAGCCTGTAAGATCTCTTCTCTTATTCTGACTCCTCTGGGCTGATATTTGTCATAATGAAAATTTTTGGTTTCTTCATGTCATTATCATTGTATGCTCTCTGATTCTCCTCAAGACTGGTTTAGAATATCTATATAGAAGGCAATTTTAAATGGCATTAGAAACCCTCCTGATTTTACTTTCTCCAACAGACATACCAAATATATGTATTATACATGGAATAATTTTTTCCTGAAAAAGATCTGAGGTGTGTACACAAGGAACAAGGGCCAAAAGTACCACACTAAACAGGTAGAGAAGACAGAGATACAAACGCTCCAAGAAATCCACCCTAATCTGCAACTTACAAGTATCATCAATGTCATAAAAAATGGAGCTTTTACTAGAGGACTGAGGGCTTCATGCCCCACATCTGACATCCCAACCCTTGAGGACTATACCTGAGAAACATATCTCCCCAGACACTCAGATTTTTAAAACAAGCAGGGTTTTTAGCCAAGATACCCAAAAGAGGTGACCATAGTAGGGAAAGGAGAGTTTGCTCTTAAAGGGTAAGAGAGCAGGCTTGTTCAGTTCTCCGACCCAACACAAAAGTAACAATTTGAAAAGCACCTTAACTGTACATAAAGAATAGTCTTGATAACCGAAGTGACTACCAGTGATGGGAGGGTCTACTGGAAATTTCTCCAGTGACAGAGGCAATGATAGTCACCATTTTTGCATTCTTATATTACCTTGCTAGTGTCAGAGTTGCTAGTGTCAGAGTTGATGGACACCATTTTAGTTCACCTCCAATCTTACTAGAGAAGCAGACACAATTCAACCTACCTTGGTGGCCTTGTCTGAATTCATCCACTTCAGCTGGGCTCCACCAAATGTCACCAGTTTTGTCATTTCCCACATTTTCCTCCCCAATCCCACATACACACTAGCTTCAGCTAAAGTCAGCAGAACTCTTAGGAGAGATCGGCCTATTATATTTACTTTACTTTTGACCTTGGCTTCACTGAAGCTCCTAGGTACCTCTAAGAAAGGAGATTATACACTCATTTAGAACTTCTAAACTTGCACATAAGCCACCAAGGGAATACCTTCATTTTGCCAGAAAGCCAGCAAGATTACATCCCCTTCCCTCTCCTGGCCTACAAAGTGGGGCTGAATGGCTCTACCTGCCAACTGTTGTTGCAAAAGACTGAAGTCTTGATATAGAATCTCAGATACTAGCAGCTCAGTTCCCCTCTTCTTGGAGAAAATCCAGGCACATCAGGAAAGGGCTGTGACTGTTCTCCTAGTGGGAACAGAGAATTTCTTGCAGTTCAGAGTGATCCTGGACCTTTCAGGATGCAACTTGACTACCTCTTGTCCAAGGTGGAAACTCTAAGAGCTTTTAGTGGGTCAGCATCTGGATAGATCTTGGGGGCTTCCAGATTCTAGGCTCATGTTCCTGCTGGACAATGAACTCCCAAAACAATCACATCTTTCCTGACCCTTTGAGGCCAGAGACTATTTATCAAAGATGATGAATTTTAATAAATTTACAGCAGGATAAGAATCCTGGTGTTTTAGCAGCCCTGAATTTGCCAAGGGATATGAACTGTGGTTCTTCTATCTCTTCCCTCCCTTCTACAGCATATCCTGGCCTTGCTTCCTGGTTACAGGGAAAACCTGGCTTGTATTTCAATGAAAATTGGCCTGTGTCAGTCAAAGCAAGAAGTAGACAAGGAGGAAGGTGAGGAGAGAAAGAAGGAGGAGAAGGAAGAGGAAGAGAAAAGAAGGGAGGAAAGAAGGAAAGACAAAGGAATGGAGGGATTGGTTTACACAGACCTGGTAATAACAAGCATGTCATAGTACAAGTTCTTAAAATTTCCAGCTAAGAAGTAGTTCTTTTCTAGCTCACATGTTGTACATGTATGAAATTAGGTGAGTTCAATTCCCCATGGGCCATAAGGAGCACTGTTCCAGAATTCCATTATCTCCACATACAGCAACCCTGATCGTTGGTCTGAAGCATGGTCCTTCTTTGTCTGGACTGCGAAATATGAAACAAGTCAAATTTCAATAATGCTTTTGATAAAATTACAAATATTCACTACCACCAGAGGAGAGCAGCAGTTGGTTTTATACTTCTCAGAAATGCACAAAAGAAATAAATAGAAAAACACAAGTCTTTCAGGTCTGCTTGATTTGTTATTGTTCCAGGGAAAATAAAGCTATAATTATTTCATCTAACTAAAACTGTAGGGCTATACTGAATAAACCAAATTTAGACAAACTGTCCAAATAAAAGGAAACATAATGTTGTAAGTTAAAAGTCTTTACCTTCCAGCCAAATACAAAAAAACTTGTTCTCCTTGAAGTTTACAAAATACATAGATGCCTGGCAGAGAGGTTACCACTGGCCCCTATTCCTCATCCTCACACCCCACATCATCTTCACTCTGCTTCATCCTTCTCCCCATACAAGTAGCACAATACAGACAATACTTAAACTCATTTGGTTGCAATATAAATATTTAAAAGCATATATAGAATTTTGCCATGTCTGCCACTCCAATTACAGCTATGTGATGATGTCACTGCTGCTTAATTAACCTCTGCATCATCATAAAGAGCTCATAGTTTTAACAATTTTAAACAAAAAAAGAAAAATCAACTTAATTATATGTGTAGAAAACACTTTAATGCATTTATTTGTATAGTTACCACTGCAATGGCAAATCCACAAACATTAAAAGAGAAAGAACAAAGATAGCTTACAAATACCCACCACCAAAAACAAAAAAAAAATTAGCCATGCCTCTGTGAGCTACACAGACATACAAAATAATTGTCTGCACAACTAGAGTTAATGAGATGTTGCAACAGTTGAAATTTGATTTGCCTGGGAGCTGGTATGAATTTTCTGTGTAGTGACAACAGTTCCCTAACTTCTTGTAATTCTTCATCTTCACATTAGAAGCTTTGTATAACTACCCAGCCTGTCTATAAAGTTGTTCCAAATAAACGTGTTCCCAAAAAGTGATAAATCAGGAGAATAACATACCAGAAGTACAAAGTGTGAGGAAGAAACTTACATGCCCATACTAATTGAATTAATCTAATATGACCATATTAACTGACTACAAGGTTATTTTTTCAAATTTTTCAAATATTTATCATTAGAATCTCCATCTGAAATGACCCATTTTCATTAAAAATGATTTCTTTCCCTTTGACTATTTCATAAATACAAAACTTAAATGATATCACAAATTCTCAGATTCCTTTCATTTCACCCAGTACCCAATCTCCAACTGATCTTACTATCACCAAACTCTTTCTAGTCTGATTTTATTTACACTTATTTGCCAAACTAATCTTCCCATAAACCTCTTTCAGTACCCATTTCCAGGACCTATGATAGCATTTGGTAATGTTATATTAAAAGGCATAATCTTCAGTAATCTGGTCCCACAGTTTTTCCTCCTACACCTACTCCACCTACACCATTTATTTCCATGATAAACCAGTATATTCCATCAATTCTAGCTTGATGAGTTTCATTCATATTTCCCTATAGATTATCAACAAATCTTTCCTTCTTAACCTCCAGCTGGAAATCCCTCCCATCTTTATTCTTCATCTCAAATACAACTCTCCATGATAGGTCCATTCTTATTATAAATTTCACGTTCTTTCCACAATTCTTTTCACTGATAGTGCAATTTTGGTGTCTATCTTATATTTTGTAACTATTAAATGGAGTAGATTCTCTCATGTACAAAAGCAATGCTTTTAATAAAGAAGAGCATATTTTGTGTCTTGCAGATCTCAAAACACAATGGTAACAACATTATAGTTATCCAAGCCATTAATTAAATAATGTTAGAGTATTTTTTACTGTGTGGTGATTTTTCCATTTCCCAAGTTCCTGTTTTAGTTGTTGGTACTGCTCATTTCATTTCCCTTTATTTTTCAATGTTTCTTTTTAATTTTAATTCCTCTGTTTTATTTATTTTGCACTCAGCTTTGTTTCTGAAAATTTCATGGTGGCTTATAGGAACACAAGTTATACTTATTCTACATACAAAATGTACAAAAGAAAAAAAATTAAAAATATAAAATGCTAAAAATTCAAAACTTTCTAAGGTGATATCAAAATGAAGCTCTTAAATAAGGAAACTTTTTTCAATGAATTGAAAGCCCCAATATGGATATAATGTTCTTTCTTTGGTCTAGTTGTGAACTTTACAAATATCTTTCAAAACATGCTGTTTAGCTGTTGGTTTAAATATTATTCTTTCTTATTAGTTTATATTTTTATAAAATTTAAAATTCCAAAGAGTTTGAAAAAACAAATAGTTCTACAAAGTTTCTTTGAAAAGTAGCAAGTTCCCACCCTTATTCTCCATTTCCCTTTCCCATGGCAACAATTTTCATCTCTTTTAGCCAGTTATTTTGTCATAATCATCATGCTGCTAACCAATCTGCTTATGTTGACACTATTGAGTGGATTATCTTGGCATAATTGATCATATTTCCATATATCATGATGTTTTTGTTAATATTTAAGTTTAGATTTCAAGTATCATTGATTTAAGTGTATATAAGATGAACTTTAGAGCTCACTCGACCAATAGTACCTCCCAAACTCAGAGCCTTTCTACTATGCCTATATCATGAAAAATAATTGTATTAGAATTTATGTAGATTAATATCCAGAGTATATATGATTATAACAATACATTTTACTCTAAACTGAGACATATAATAGAGTTATAGTCTATTTACAATCTATGGCTTTACACTCATTACCAATTCAACTCTTCATCAATTACTAACCTCTTTAGGTTAGTAAAGAGGTTACTGTGTCTCATATTCAGCTGTGTCTTTTCCAATTGATGCCCATGTACAAGTGGTGCACAACTGTTGTTTAGTGATCTTCCCTTCTGTGTTGGACTTCATGGTTTTATTTTTCTTCTGCTGTCCCTTTGATTGGTGGCACACAGATTTCAATATCTTATGAAATAAAGAAATACATTATTTGAGAAAGTGAATGGTTGAAAATATCCTTGCTTTTCCCATCTATAATAGCTTGGCTAAGTTTAAAACTATATTAGAAATTAATTTTCCTTTGAAAATTTTAAAGCCAGTTTTCCAGTGAAATTTCACTTTTACTGTATTTCTATAAAAGTCCAGAATTACTCTAATGAATTTTAACGGACTTGTCTTTCTTTCTTGTCAATGGATAAAATATTGTCTTTTTCCCTTTGTCCCCAAAGTTAAGCAATTTAGCAACAAAGGCTGGAATACTTTGCTGTAAATCTGAAAATTTAGAGAAACACTATAATCTGAAACAGTGTGTATGTGTTGGGGAGGTGTTACAATAAAAGATACTATTTCATATTCTTAATTTTCTATGGAATTAATATTTTTAAAATATTGGATCAACTAGATTCAGTCTCTAAAAATCTTATCTTTTCTTGCCTGTTTTCTGTCTTGTTGACATTTTGTTCTGGGAAGCTTTTTCTCAATTTTGTTTTTTTTTTGTTTGTTTGTTTTTTTGTTTTTTGTTTTTTTGAGACTAGGTCTCTCTATTTTTGCCCGTGGAACCGCAGGCTCTCATTGCCCGGGGTACCACAGACTCAAGCCATTCCCAGACTCAGCTTCCCAGGTAGCTGGGATTACAGGCGCACGCCACCATGCCCAGCTATTTTTTTGGAACTAGGTCTCGCTACGGGCCCCAGGCAGGACTCGAACCGCGATCCCTAACCCCGGCCGCTTCATAGGCTGAAGCTTACAAGCACGAGCCACCGTGCCCGGCTCAATTTTGTCTTCTGTATGTTTTTTCTCTTATTAAATTTTAATTTCAACATCTCTTTTGATTCTTTTCTGTATCCATACTTGTAATACCCTGTTTTTATTCTATAGCTAAAATATTTTTTCCTTCTGTGTAAAAATTTTCTTCTTCTCCCTCATCTGTTTTTTTTTTTCCTTATTCATTTTTTTAATTAGCTTATTGTGGTATTTATACTTCAAGTCAGAGGAAATATGGTAATACTTGGTTATCTGTCAGCTTTTTATTATTTTACTATTCACATTTTTCTATCTCTACCTCAGGATAAGAAATGTAAGTCTTAGGATATTTAATCTTCATTTTAAATATGAAAAAAAAAAGATAGCAAATGTGTATTATAATTAACTTTATGTTGATAGATTTGGGTTCAGTTGAAGAGAAAACAAAGTTGATGAAAATTAATTTCTTGATAATTAAAGGAAAATCATGTCGATACAGTGCTAACTGGGAAAATTTTCTACACTAAAGGAGTAATAACTGAAGAGAAAATCAGTTTTGTGACCTCCAAATAGTTTTCCAGGTTAACAAAAAGAAAAAATAATTTGGTCCATGGAGGGTTCACTTTTAGATTAAGTTATATGTGTATATTTCTCCAGATTTTCTGTAGAATTTAATGTTAAAAAGATGAAAACACCACTAATATTGATTAACAGTCAACTAGTAACCAGTATTTGCAAAGTCTTAGGTCATTGACAGTAGATAATTAGTTAGACAAATAAATACACCCACAATTTTATTACTAAAAGACAAATAGTAGATAATTAGTTAGACAAATAAATACATCTACAATTTTGTTACTAAAATCTCTAGAAGGAAGTAAAATTAGGAACAAATTAACAATTAGTCATATGATCACTATAAATTATTTTCAAATGACTTTCACAAAGAATGTTTATAAATATAATAAAATCTTACTCCTAAGAAACAATTGCTATTTTAATACACATGTAAATAAAATTTTCATAAGTAAAATTTGTAGATATTATGTATATGCAAAACTTAGGAAATTTATTTTTATATATACAAAAATTTAGTAAAATATTTTTTTAAAATTTGATTTGAGCTATACAAAGTTAAAAAAACATTCACACTGTACAGAAATCATACTAGCACAATTTAAAAACTGAACAAGTTATCAAAACTCAAAGTACAACACAAAACAATATAGAATAGTAGTAAATCATGCAGAAGAATAAAAGATTGGCACTTCTCCCCCATAAGACAAACTTGTTCTTGTAGCTTGTTCCTTATTTGATTATTTGAGTCAAAAACGTAGCAGATATGAAAACACAATCAAATATACTTCTGTAAATGCCAAGGATTTCACAGATATTAACTAGAGATTTTCTAAATTTTGAAGTAATAATGTATCTTGAATTCATTCAACTGAACTCAGATACATTTTCAAATAAATTTGATGAAAAGCAAATAATCTCAAAATTGTGTAATACCTCTAATTTGATTACAAAAAATTTTTATGAACCTCATTTACATTATATGTTATTCCAAGCATTAACAGTTTACATGATATGAGATACACAATTCTTAATTAAATTATGCATATATCAGATCAGTATTATGTTTTATTAAAAAACACTGCCTGCCAATTCTATCCTTTAAAATTCTCAGTTAACTCTTTTACTCAGTTAATTTTACTTGGTGACTCAGAAAAAATAAACCTGGGCAAAACTTCCCAGCAACATATAGGATGGTGACAGGGAAGTTTTATCAGGCCTAGGAAAAACTGCCTCAAATTCAGTCAATAGCTAATGCCATTTCTTCCACAAAGCATACTGGGAATGACATGAAAAGAATGGTTTTGCTGGAGAGCAGAGAGCTGAATTTAAGGTTCTTTCCTCACAGGATGATGGTTTCAAAAATATGTTGATTTAATTGACAGTTTCCTCATCTGCAGATGAGATAAGTAATGGTATAGGGTGAAATGTTGAAAGCATATTGAAAAGTTGAATGTACTCTAGAAGAAACCTCTAATAAATGAGAATATATATTTTGATACCATACTTCATTATCCAAAATATCATTACCAGAAGCAGTAATACCAAAAAGATAGGACAATAAGTAAATTTAGTTAACATGAGAAACATAAAGAGGAGAGGCAGTAGACATACATTTCATAGCTAACTGGCCCCATCATTTATGGAGAAAAGGAAAGGATAGACATTTCAACTTATATTAACCACTACTCCTATCAGCTCCTTGACACAACTGGGTAGAAGATTATTTACTCTGAAGTCTATGAAGGTGACACCATCAGATAATTAATCTTCCATTTATACATCTACCTAGAAGTAAGTTATTATTTAAAAACCCTTTCAAACTGTGTAGAATAATATCCCTCAGTGAGAATCACAGGGTTGGAACACTGTGAAGTAAGGCGATTCTTTAACTTCTATTTTTCAGATCTCTTTCCAGAGTTTGTCTTTAACTTTATAGAAAACTCCAAGCCATGACTTCATCACTTAAATTTAATAAAGTGTACAAAATATATTTTAATTGCTCAGGAAGACTAGAAGCTTTTCAAAATCCACTTGAAAGAAACAAAAATAAATTCACTGAAGGATATAAAATACATATTTCCACAGATTAGCCACAATACTATGTTAGACAAGAAGGTATTTTCATTACGATATCTGCATGAGAATGAATAGTTTCTCCAATTTTATACATGAAATCTAACAATTTTATTCATGTGAAGTGTTCTAAGTCCTAGTTCTGTAAATGGTAAAAATTTATTTTTTAGTGACTCTTCACTGTCCAGTTACTGGCTGTGTGCCTAGTGTCTTTTATAAGAATATATTTCTGAGTAATATCTGAATAACTTAGCTTTATGACATGATATTTACAGGAAAAAACAATAGATATTCATTTTAAAATGCATTTTATAGTATTTAGGGTTTCTATTTCCTTTCCCTATTCCTTGACCACCAATGAAAAAATCACCATATTTGAAACATTAAGAAATTTACTAGATTTTTTTCTTTCTCTAAGGTTAGCTAACTTGTTTTTCAATTTAACATTTGTTAGATTCTTTGATTCCAAGATTAATTTTTTGTTGCTCTAATGTAATGTTGCATATTCATTTGCAAAACAAAGACACATGGGCAAAAACTCCTGCAATATTGTCTGTCTAGGGACAGCTCTGAGGATTACAATATGCTCAGCTCCCAATTTTTTGAAACAACTTAGGGATGTAATCTTAAGTTGAATTTCAAGATGGTTCTAATTTTTACATGAATCCTTCTGGCGAGAAAATTCTGGGTACCTTAAGGAACTGAAATAAAAAGTATAAGGCATGAATCTTGAAATCCCCCCTCCATCTAAATGAAAATGAGCATAGGAAAACATACTGTGATAATCCAAAACATTCATTATGAAAATCATGTAAGATTTGAAACTCACTCTGCAAGCTGCATTTGATTACAAACTTCTCTTGGGATTATGCCTAGGTATTCTTGGGCTTGTGACCAGACTACATTGCTTAGCCTACCAACCATCACTGAATGTGCTTTAATAGCACTTAAGTACACAAAACCTGCACTCTGAGAAAGTCCATACTCAACAGTCTTTCCAGTCCTGACTTTCTCCAAAATTTCATATTAAACTGTGTTAAAAATGCTCTCCGATCATATATTCTGTAATATCGCTGTTCTTTTTAGTTTTCTGAAAGCAGTGTTATTTCTTTGACTAACACTGCATTGGTATTAAACCTCTCTCTGCTCTGTGTATAGTGCCAGTAGCTGATAGTAATGGTAGCTCTATTCACAATGCATAGGGAAATAGTACATAACCTATGATGGTCCAACTTCTGATTTTTCAACTTAACAATGTTGTGAACTCAAAACAAATTCTATAGAAACTGTGGTAAAATAAGCTGTCCTGAAACTGGGCAGTGGCAATGAGTTGCAGCATTCAGTCACCATTTTCAACTCAGTTTATTTTTAATTTACAGTGTTTTAATTGGAATATAATCCTAGCCAATGTATAAGAAACCACCCTTACTCTCATTCAGTAAGGACAGTAAAGGAATGGTCTGGAAGGAGTAGGGGACTGCAGAAGGGAAAATATAAGCAAAGGGGAGAAACAGGTTCATAAGTCATTTGGTTATTTGGAATCTGCTAAGTGGACCTCTATGCCCACATATATTCTTCAGCAGTACCATATGTTGATAAGATATCTGGGTCAAAATCATTTTACCACATTATTGATAGACTTGAGCACTTAGCTAAAAGAAACCCAGGTCTTGAGAGTTGTAAGACTTCGTGTTTTTATGACAATGGGCAAAGGAGGACAAATTTTAGATTGAATTTCTAAGAAACACACTTCACCCTTCTTTTACAAACTTAAGTTCCTCTTGAATTATTAGTGTCTCATAAGATACTAAGAAACTCTTCTTCTCGTAGTCAAGACCCTCCTTAGTTTGACTTCACACTGTTTTTTTTTATTTTATTCTCACCCATCATAATAACTACCCACTTCTATAATTTGTCTATAAATATCCCTTTGTCTCTTAACCATGTCCCCCAAAACTCTCTTAGCTGCTTAATATTTTAAGATATATTCCAAATTCTTCTTTAAAGCCTTTCTTGCTCACCTTAATTATAATTCATGAGATGGGATACCCCTCTTTTCAATGATCTCACCTTTTTAACATTGAAATCCTGTACATTATTTTTTGTATTAATTCAATGATCACTTATCTAGATTTTTTTTTCTAGTGAAAAAGTGTATACCTGTTTAGACAGAAAAAATAAAGAACTCTGGATTACAATCTAAAAACATAAGATAAATTTTTATACAACTATATTATAAATCAGAAAATAAATGGCATAGCTGAGGTGTAATGGTGATATAGAGCGTCAGAAAAAGAAAACTGAATTTAGTATATGTACTGCCGAAGCGAGCACAAGAAAACTGAATTTAAATGAAGCACACAGATATAATTTTAGCAGAAAGACTGAAATATAAATATTTCTTGAATTCACTGTCCCTTTAAGGTAGTTAAAATAGAGTATGCTATGGCATTGTATTTTCACCTTGCTTACCTTGCTTACTCTCCATCTCTAGCATACAAGTTCTTTTTTAGGTGTGGGGCCCTTTCAGTTAGCGTGCCTCTGACTGCATATAAAAGGAAACCCTGATTCACAGGCTTAACCAATAAGAAAGCCTACTATATGTTCAAGAATAGAAAGTCTAAATATTATCAAGATGCAAGTTCTTTCCAGTGTGATGTATAGATTCAATGCTATCCAGATACCAGTAAGTTATTTTATGGATGTTGACAAACTGATCCATAAAATGTAGATCGTGTAGATGTAGAATTTTTAACATTTTTAAGTAGAAGAAAAAATTTGGAGAAGAGACACTAATTAAAAACTTACTATAGAACTATGCTAACAAGAGCATGTGATACTGGTAGAAGTAGGCACAAATAAATCAACAAAACAAAAAAGGACAGAATAGATACATAAATACAGTCAACTAAACCTAAACAAAGAAATAGTGGTAATATAATAGAGGAAAAAATAGTCACTTCAACAATCATTACTGGACCAACTGGGTATCTACATACAAAAAATATGAATCTAGACAGATTTTTATACTCTTCAGAAAATTAATTTAAAATATACCACAGATCTTAACATAGAATACAAAACTATCAAACTCCTGAAATATAATATAGGAGAAAAACCAGTTATCTTAGGTTGTGTATAACTTTTTAGATTTAACATCATAGGCATAATCAATGAAAAAAAAAAAGAAATCATTATCAGAAACTCATAAAGTCTAAAGCTTTCGGTTTGAAAATTGTCAAGTGAATGAGAAGTTACAGAGTAAGGGAAAATATAAAAGATGTATGTGATAAAGGATTGTTATCCAAAATGTGCAAAGAACATCTAAAATTCAACAATAAGAAACCAATCAGATTTAAACATGCGGCAAAAACCTTTATAATTATACCAAAGAAAATATGCAAGCTAAATATTAGCACACAAATAGCTGACCCATAGTATAATTATGGGGAAGGGTAATCACTATTTTTTGACTGTGATCTCTGTAAAAAGTACTGGATTAACAAAGAGTTCATTCAAGCATTTCCCCTATGGTACACTTCTGTAGGCTGGTGCTGCTGTTGAGTAGCGTTTAGTAAAAGTTTATAGAAATTAAAAAACTTTCAACTTTGGTGTTCACAGAAGAACATGGGAAAAGATAAGGAAACAGTAAAAAAGAAAAGGGGCAGAAGGAAGAAGTAAATAATTCACATGGCTATAGAGACTGTCCCTGACTTAGAAACTATTCAGATACCTATATTACTGATATTCGAGGTTTAACCTTGAAAAGAGAACCAGATAAAAAAGAAAAGTGAACAATAAGTTAAGAGACAGGGGTAATTCAAATCAACTATTGAATTCCAACAAGAAAACACAAATAAGCCTTAATTTGAATAATTTTGAAAAACTTGATTAAAATCAAGTACTAAAAGTTATTAATATAAAAGTAAGCTACAGGATTATCAAACAGGCATGAATACCTTCTTCCATAAGTAACTGGAAAGGTGAAATACAAGATCATTAATCTTTTTTTTCCCCCCTAAAATTCTGGAACTGAAAGGAATGTTGGAAATTACAGGGTCCTAAATCTTCAAGTACAAGTGTGAAACTGAACCTGAGAGACTGACTTTTTCAAAATCAAATGGGAATTTCATGGTCACACTAAAACCATAATTAAACTACAGCACAGGGGAAAACAAGGTTTTCAATTAGTTTAAGTTGTTATGTACAGGATTGATAATGTTTGAATGGTAAGAACACTTGCAAAGAAATATATATTACTTTTGATATGTGGGTACACATTTTCTTAATAGTAACATGATGCACCTACATCATATGAGATTACCAATGAAAATCAAACTCAGGAAGGACTGCCAGCTATACATTGTTTAGTTTTATCCTTTTCAAAGCCTCCATAAATGCTAAATCTATATCTATTCATAGAAGAAAGAACTGCCAGCTTTGGCTCTAATGGATCGCATACTCACATTGACCAGATCACTACAGAACCTTGGCAAGGTTTCCTTGTGTTAGGAAACTAATTCATTGCAGTCAGACACATATTTATGCTTTATTTATGTCCATTGGACAAAAGATTATTAAACAGAATGGATATTAAGATTACATTAAAAGATTTGATAGAAAGCAGAACTTCAGAGTAAAAGTAAAGACTGTCCTGTCTTTAACTCACCAAGACACCCCCACCCCACCCCAGTCTCCTGCCAGGAACTGAGCAGACACAGCCTGCATTTATCCTCTAAGAGCAGAGGGTTAAAGACTTAGAGCAAAATCTTGCCCTCCTTTTCAACAAGATAATAAACAATCTTATTTTGTTTGGTTTCAACACATGGGTAGTGTTTCTGCTGTTCTAAAATCTGCCTGTGCCTTGAGGATCCTGGAGGTAACTGCTGTCAGTGAGGCAACTGGCCTGATTTGCATCGACTCCTGGTGACCCCCCTGCAGCAAAGCCCTGCAGACACCCTCCTGGAAGTACAGGGAGAGTTAGAAAAGCAGGTCCCACCTGTATGATATTTTTAAATTGGCAGACATAGGAGAAAGAGAAGCAAAAATTATTATTAACATGATTCATTTTCTCCCAAGAGCCTCAAGAGTCTCCAGAAATATTTAGCAACACTCCCACTGCGTTTGTATTATTTAGATTTATTTTATTTGGGATAAAGTCATTTCTTTGCAACCCACATGTCCAAGGCATTCTCATTTTCCTCAGAGCAGTCACATGGCAGATGGAGTGACTTCTTCCATGCTAAAGAGTGTCAGTTGTCACATTGCAGGGAAATTTTGCTTTGTGGTCAAACCTGTTAAAAATAATATCAGGGTTGTGATCAGAGCAAAAAGCCTAATCCTATTATTTCACTTAAAGTTCACATACAAGAGCAAAGCTGAGGCATGTAATTGTGGCTGCAACATTAGGGAGAAAATGAATTGTTTTTCTTCTGATATTTGCATGATTCAAATGAAAGTAGTGTATGAGAAGAGACTAATTTTGCTGTTGTGGTTGTTAATTTTTTTGTTTGGTTGGGTAGTTGCTTGGGTTTTTTTTCTCCTTGAATTTGCAAATTGTGCCTAAAAATATAAGACATTTTAGATGATCGCTATATTAACAAAGTATAGAAAATTTTTTCTTTTTTCCTGCAAAAATCAAATCTCTAACAAGGACACAACCAAATGTCAGGGAGTATGGTGGATCAGATGTTTTCTTTTTATTTTATGAATGGTAGAATCACAGTTAATTGTAACCACTAAATGGATGCTTGTTGAAATTAACCAAGGCGAATCTAAGGTGTGAATTTTATTTGACATCAAGAGGAACACATAAATACAATCCATGGTTTTGGGTAAATATTAAATATCATCTTAGTTACTTCTTAGACTAAATATAAACTTCACCACCCATCTATTTTAAAATGCACAATTCTGCAAGTATTTTCTAATCAGAATCTTCCTGATTTATGTTGCATAATCTAGTTCAATGAAAATTTCTTGAACATCTACTAAGTTTTAATGATAGAAAGATGAGTAAGGTCAAGATGGGAATGCAACCCATTTGATATAAATCAAGTACTATTTAAGGTATTAATAAAATGTTTTGAGAGCAGAAACAGTTAAATGATCACAGAAATGTTCGTAGAAAAAAATAAGCTTGTATCTGAACCCTAAAAATAAGTGTGGTCCAACCAGGTGGAGGTAGTACATAGGCAATTTTAAGTAGCGTTAAGTGTGGCATGTATGACATAAACGATTATATGGGTAGCTTCAAGAAAATAAGTCCAAGAATTCACATTGAAATACCTTCCAAAGAAGTTAATGTTTTTGATCTGAGGAATTTGAATTTGATAGATCTGACACATAAAGCTTGTGACATTTTAATGTCATATTGTTGTTTTTTTTCCATATAAGTGAGGTCAGAATTGGAGTTTAAATCCAGAGGTCATGAGCCTATGTAATAATGAAAGCATAGGAGTGGGTGAGGTCCTCCGAGAGCAGTGATCTAGTGCAACACCTACAGAGGCTGAGCTGAGGAGCAGCTGGGTCCTCTCCATGGTATTCCAGTCAGTACCCTCATGTAAGCTTGTCTCCACAAGCCACCACTGACTTTTCATCCCATCCCTGCAGAGTCTGACACACAGTCTTTAGTAAAAATAGCAGATCCTAATGAAGTTCACATCAATTAACTGAAAATAGAAATAGAAGGCAGAATATCCTCCTTAGCAATTTGGTCCAATTTTTTCTTGAATATTCCTATATGCTCTGAGTGTTACCAATTAATCCTGAAAAATATTTGCCTTTTATGAACTTTGATCATCAAATTACATATTTTTTCTGTATAAAATAATAGAATTTCAGATTTTTCTTTAATGGAGAGATATATTAAGGCTAATATTTAATGATGGCATTCTTACCTTAGCATATATCATATTTATACAGATTGCTGAGAAATCTATCTATATCCTGAACTCCTTAGCACCATTTTCCTGTGTTCACTGCTGATAACTTTTTCAGAATTAGACTACTATTTTGGTTAAGCACATAACCCTCTAAAGAAATTCATTGTTTGAGTATATTTCCTCTTCACTTGGGAAATACTGAGTGTAGACACTAAGTGCAAATTTTCCTTTTCCAGATTCAGATGAAAATTTGAGCAGAAGTTATAAAATATTAACCAATGTTTAATGCAACTTAATATTTAATAGTTATCTCTAATTGTTTCTTGAAGTAGTTCTAAACACCATGTGTCGAAGACTACCATCTTACATTTATAGGTTATATAGGGAAGCAGAAAAGCAAAGAACTGATATATAAATAACAAAAAAAATGTAGAAACCTGTATTTTGTGATATATATTATAAGAGAGAAGAGCTTTCTACTGCACTTCTTTCTAAGCAAATTACATTGAGAGAAGAGTGCTAACTTGAAATAAGTCATAATTGTAAGAAATACCTGACTTGTTGAAGAAACAAGAAACAAATCATAAAATCCTAAAATAAATACTCCTCACCACAATGAATTTAGACACATGACAAAGTAATTCCTTGACCCATTAGCTCATGTAACTCTTGATTAAAAAAGATATGCCTATGGTGGATTTCTCATAGCAGTTAATATGATTCTGTGTAGCAACATTTTAAATTAGGAGGGAGAATTCAACATTTCTCTCATTGGTAAAAGACAAAGTGAAATATGTCAGAAGAAAGATAAATGCTAGATAGTGAACCTAGTATGTGGACTAGAGGGACCCAAACTAGGGGTCTGATAAAGAAAAAGTTAAAAATTAATTCCTAAAAGCTAACTGTAGAACTGAAGCATGGGTTGGAAGAGGAATAAGAAGAAAGAGGGAAGCACAAAGGATTGGATGGGGTGTGAGGGGTTTTAGTGGTAGACTGATTTTGATGGTGATAACTGATGGAAGGAATCCTAATGTTTCCTCCTTTCCAAATAAAATATAAAAGAAATAAATTTTAACATGACCTCAGAGCTGGCTGAAATTTTTCTCTACCACGATCAGCTGAAGCTGCTTCACATGCTCCTCCCAGGCCAGAAATCATAGTCTGGAAGATTGGAGTGATGGAGCCTTCACTACCACCACTGATTCTTTCTTGTTCACAGGGTATAACTCATCTGGCATCATTTCTCCTCCCCCTAGGGGTTCCAGCAGGGTGGGCTCCCCAGGGGGCCATCTGTAATACCCTTTGGTTTTAACTTTGCCTTCAGCCCCCCAGGTTACAAAAATAATGTTTAGACTTTGTTTTCTATCAATAAAAAAAAAAAAATGCCTTAACAATTTTGTTTGATTATTTGAAAAGAGGAATCTATAAATAAAAGAATAAAGACTAGTGTTTTAAAATTAAAATAGAAATACATTATTTTGAAAGTTAAAATGCGTTTCAATTACCTTATCTTTACACATTTCAACTAACAATAGACATTCATCTTTTGTTGCCTATTATTTGTTACGGTTGATTGTATGATGCCAATAGAGCATTGCTTACTCAGTGATATTGAAAGAGAGACTGTCAAAACAGTCCTCAGTGCAGAGTGTTGTGATTCATTGATGCACACTAAGGTTAAACTAGTGTCCCTTGAAGAACATGGTTTATTCTTGTAAAGAAAACCATCAAGTAACCTTAGGTTACAAGTTACCTGTTCTAATACCAAAATGTACTTTATGTAGCTAAGTAGGAACCAAATATAAGGAGTTTGGTGTCAGAAGCTATTGTCCCAAGACGGTCAGTGAAGCATTTCATTCCGATACTAATCCGGACACTTATTGCCTCCCCTCTGATAGAAATACCAGGCAAATGCATATGTCATAGAACCAAATTGTGTGAGGACACACTCAATATGGTTTGTCAAATAAGTGACCTACTTACAGCTCCGTAGAATGATGAGGATTGTACTCCTATAGTTGTGTTTGTGTATATGTGTAATTCAGTTTGGGGAATGGTTCAATAAAAATAGTACATCAATATAATGTCTCATAACATTATGAGATGAATTGTCTCTGCATTTTCTAAGAAAACCGATATCTGGACTAAATGATCTATCTACCTGCAGTGCTATGGTTAATAGTAACTTGAGTGGGATGTGATAATAGAATCCTAGGTAATTAATCTCTATTTCCTTTACTATTTCTCAAATTTTTTGTTACGCTGCAATGCATTTACACTCCTGATTCAGAACTTCCAGTTCTACTCCAACTGTGAAGAAAAAAAAAAGTGCATAAGCTATCTTGAGATTTTCAAATCGCTGTGTGCATCTTGTGCCTTCACAAATCATAAGACTCTTTGTCTGCACCTTGTGTACCCTGCATGGAAAAGCATGAGTAAGTTCTTCTTGGAAGTTTTAAAGGAAAGCTAATATGCACGTGAGGGAGAGAAAAAAAAAAGCAATCCTGAGTTACAGCTTTTCCCACAATGCAGTCCTGCCACTTGGCTCTCAATTCCTTATTAATGTTTTCCTTTCCTGATAAATGCCATGTGTTGGTTTCATTCATGACAGAGCAAAGTTTCCCATGACCTACAATAGTTTGCATTGGTGGCAGATTAGATTGCTTGTGATAGAGTATAACTTTAAAAATAAAAATAAAACTTAAAGGTCTATATTGATATGGCTCAAACCCAGGCACCATGTCTCTTCATTTTCCTTTCAGTGTTTGTTTTTTTGCTTTTTTTTTTTCTTTTAACTTATGGCTTAGAGCTGCTTGGATGTCAGAAATATTTTTGACAATAATTGGAATTTTCTCTAACCTAATGCACCAGTTTTAACAAAGAACTATGCAGTTCGACGTTGAGTTCAAATCATTTTATTCAGAGAGATAACCAAAGCAATTCCTATATGTGGGTTGCATTATAAGACAAAACCTATAGTTGGGAAAATAACTAGTAATTATGACTTTTAAGGAAATATATCCTTGCTGTTCAGTTCAAAGGCAGAATTTAGAAGAGTAAGGTCTAGAAGCAAAAATAGAATAATAAAATTCAATATTGTTTTTATATGTTGACATATGTGAATTATTCTAGTTACCATGTTCATGGGGAGAATTTTATTTTGCTTGCACATTTTTAAATTTTAAATTGATTGTCCCAAATATTTCAATAGATTTTCAATTTTGGAATTAGTCAAACTTAATAAATGCCTAGCACTTTGTAATGTATTAGCGAAAATGTAATTGGACAACAAAACAGACAAAAATAAAACTTTTACGGGACAAAGCAGAGGCAACAGACAATTGTTTTTGGTGTGAGAATTTCACTTTAGGAGATATAACTTTCTAATCTTGCAATAACTTATGAGAACATAAAGACCATGTTCATACATGGCTGATAAGAGTAGAAGTAACATAACCACTGACTGGTTATATTTTCTAAAATAGAATATATTTATACACAATGATTCTTCATGATCCAGAAGTTCTATCCTAGTTGTGAACCCTAAAGAAATATATCCACCTGCTCAGCAAAGATGTGTAAAATATATTCATATCAGGTCTATTTGTAATAGCCTTTCTAAGCAGGTGTGTACGTATGTATGTGTGTGAAAATACATATATATGACTCTGATTATCTAAAATTTGAATTTGAGCAAAACAGACTTTTTATATTAGCTATCAGATAATGAACTCGGGGAAAGTATGATTCCAAGAAAAGTCTGGTCTAGCCAGTGCTAGTCAGAATCTGGGTTATAAACATATTTTAATTTGTGAAAATTCATCATTCAGTATTTCCTGAATATTCAATCTTAATCTGTGCATCATAATCTATATATATGATAAACTATAAAAAAGGGAAGCACAATAGAAAGGTGAATCCAATGAAGTTGGCAGCAAAATGAGGAATATCATTTTTGCAAAGGTGGCACAGTGAAAATGAATTTTCTTTCTGAAGCAATATGTATTTCAAAAAAGTTCTTTCTTCACTAATCATGAAAATCTCTCTCCAGACCTCAGACTTTTTTCAGGGGAGGCCTTTGTAAATGTCCATACCCCATGACCAAGGAGTATGGGAAGGAAAGACAAAGATGGTAACTCACCTTGCTACTACATTCAATATTCTTTATTGTGGGAGTAGCTTGCATTTTCTTCTCACGGAAGTTCATTTTGTAATGATACATGTATGGATACTAACAAATGGACATCTTTTAAAATCGAGAATTTGACACTCCCTCAACTCTGTAGTTCTCTCGTGTATATACAGTACGTGTATCTAAATTTCACACATACTAACACGTATGGGTAAGAGAACAAATAAAGATATGTACGAAGGATCCAGAAAGAGAAAGATCTGGAGGGGCAGCTTTTCACAGAATTCTGATTGTGGATGAAAAAATTCTTACCATAGACTTTTAAAATTATCCAAACATTTTATTACTTACTACATATCATTCCTTTACTATGAATCCGTGAGAAAGAACAGTATGAATAAAACTTTAAGAGGAAAAGTGATCTAGAAAGAACCTTACCTCAGAGAGATGAAACCAGAAAGGTCTCCATGATAAGGATGGATCACACAATTTGTGGGGGAATCCTCGAAAAATAACAGTGGGGTTTTTATATAATACTAAGCATCTCAAGGCAGTGATAGAGCATTAGAACAATCCTGGTGTCCTGAGTGACTTCACAGACAGACATCTGGGAAGCTGACCTTGACTCTAAATCTGTGATTCTTACTAAAGCTTTGCAGTTTCAGGGGTAGAGTAACTTGATAACAGTGATATCATGAAGAAATAAATTCACATTGGTGTGGAGATTATAAATATAGGAAGTCCAGACAGAGGAGAATAAAACAGAGAAAATAACTGCACCAGAGACAGTTACAAAAATCTCAAGTGGAAGACTGGGAACCCGAAGATGGGAATAACTAGCTATGAAATGGAGGGCTGAATTTGCATAAATGGAGATTGGGCTCAATATTTAATAAATATTTTATAAAACAGACATTTTGAGAGAAGCAATTTGATTAGAATTGTATGCATGTGACTATAAGGAGGTGAGACATGTTACGATTTTTTAAAGAAAAACCATGATAATCATTTAGTGCTCAGCATCTGTGCAGAATGGAGGGCTCAAGTTTAGGGCATGGAGAAAAGTAGATTCAAGCAAAGAATTGAGCAGAGCACTCACAGGAATAAAAAGAGAAAACACAATCTGAGAAGTAGCCATGAGTGGAAGAATAGGGAGATAACTGTTCTAATGAAGTTTTTTAGCAGACAGAATGAGTGGCACCTCAGGACCCCCAAACCTGCTTACTCTAAATGGGATCTGGCATTGGTCACATAAACAAATATATTCTAAGTGTATGAGACTAATATAAGACTAGAAAAGAACTTTGATACAATTAGCATGCAATAGAGAGAAGGGGCAGAATATAGTTAAAATAGGTAACAATTTAACACCCAGTTAGTTACACATTGCCTCATGGGCAAATGCCCAGTCAAACAGGGTTGGGTCAAAGAGCCACTGAGGCCTGAGGATCCACAGTCTAAGGTACCTACCGGTGGAGAACCACAGAAAAGGGCCAGAGGAATCCAAGGAAGTGAGGAGAAGAACAAAATCGAAATACAAATTAAGGTAATGGCTGTCATTGTCACCCTCCCCACTGGTCTTACACCTTTTTCTATTTCTCTTTTAAGTGTCTCCTTCTATGTTCCCTATGTCCCCAGTACAAGTCTGAGGTTGAGAAGCAAGTTGGTTGCTTCTTCATATCTTTCTGCTCTAGGTGTCTCCTCCAGGTTTGTTTTTTTTTTCTTCTTCCCTAAGTCCTCCCAATCTTTTTCTAGCTTCTCCATGTTGCTCAGCTCCACCCTTTCTTGGGTGTGGAAGGAACCTAGAACATCAGTTTTGTATGGACATCACACTGGCACAGTTTCAGGAAAACTGTAAAACTCTGTTACAAGAGTTGTTATCATTTAACAAAAGGTCATCATTTCGCATACCATGAAGCTCATTAGACCCAACTTATTCTTTTAGTTTCTTTTTTTAGTACAATCAGTGTTAGATGACTGTCAGTTATTTTTTCAAAAAACAAAGGCAGAATTTATTTGCAAAATATATATCAGATAAACTAGACTGGGCAATTGGGTCCTTTTAAGAGATGCATTCTTAGATTTTAATGGTTTTAGTTTCCCATTTTCTAAACATTCTGCTAGTTTAACATCCTGATAATTATTTTATGATCCCTCAATTATTTCTAAGAATTTAAGATTCAAATGAAAAGAAAATGGAAGAATAACTAAATCAACTGGAAGCATGACACAGCAAAGAAATCAATAACCATTCCAGGTGTCTTACGGCATTATCCATATAGGGTAATGCCATATAAACTAGAGACATCCTTTCAAAAGTATATAAACTAGAGACATTCACCTTTGTGGTAAGTTTTTAGATTATCATGAAAATTCACAAATGTTCATTGTGTATGAAGATGAGAAGAAAATTTATTGAGGAAGGCATATCATGGTTGCTACATACTCAGGACATGAATGAAGACAGATCACACTGTAGACTATAATGTTTATGAAAGCATATAAGTGAGATCTTAGCATTGGAGAATTTGAAGGATGATTTACTCTGTGGAAAATGTTTCTAAAGAAGGAAATATGACCTTTGCATCCAATTAGTCATTCAATAGAATTTCTTCAGTTAACACAACAAAAATCAGTATCTTTAGGTATAGCTGAGATATATGAGTATACCTTAATCTGATGTTTGAAGGTCAACATTTATGTGACACAATGAGGTTTTATTTGAATTCTTAAGATTTCTAATAGCCCTTTTTTTGTCTTCAATTTTTTTTTTTTATAAAATGACATAAAAGCATGTCAATTGGACACAGATTCTTCAAGGTATTTTGCAGGTTAAGGACATTTTTATAAAATGTATATAAGATTTTTTAAAGATTTTTAGAGTCACTCTCAGGTTCTGACTTTTAGGTAAAGTGAACAAGCTGCAAATTTATATAATTATGTTTTGTAAAGCTAAGGACTTTTGAATGGGAAAGTTAAGCTATTTAACAGTTGGAGAAGAAGGAAAAAAACTATTATTAGGTGGGCAGGGAATGAAGAAGGAAATAATAAATCTGATGTAATAGTTGACATATAATATTGTTGTAATAGAAGTACAATAAATTCCCTGATATCTTATAATTTCAAGTGGAATATGCAAAAGATTGTAAGGATCTATATAGTGAACAAGGCCATTCACAGATCAAGGTTCCTATCATAAAATAAATGCTTGAAATTCTGAATAGCAGCTTTAAACATCAGTCTGCAGTATGCTAGAACTGGTTTGTATAGGCTTGTGAGAGCGATTGTTCAATTTTCAGAAATTTTACAGCTACGTTGTTGAAACAGACTTTGTTAACAATTATATAAACATAATTAAATGAATAATAAACAAAGGTAATTAGTACTCAAAATGAATCACTTTCTAATTATTTTCCATTTTTCCATTCTCTATGCACTTTAGGTTATTTACGTCTATTGTATCTGTATGTACAAATGGCACAAGTATGTGTTCTACTCAATTCCTCTTTCAGTGACATCAGTTTAGTAGCTTGGAAGTTTGTTTTTAATTACAGGCTGTTGGTAAAATTTCAGAATTATTTGATAAAGTAATCCCAAGTTAATATGACATCTTTACAGGAAAATAGAAACCATGTTATAATTAAACTGCTTTATAGTAGTTTCTGGTTAAACTTAAATGGCAAAAGTAGAGGCCCCCATAAATGGTGACTGAAAATATAAGCCTAGAAGCATATGCATTTCACTTGATTACTATTAAAGAGCCAATAGGTTGTTTTCCTTCCATTAAAGGAGGTAATGTTCCTGAAGAATTAATGAGTTTCTTCCTCAGTTCTTGGGATGCTTATAAAGTTCCCTCAAAGCAACTCATCAAATGGTCATTTGTATTAACTCTAGAACAAGCTTGCCAGAGACTTGTTGAAATAATCCCCTGACCCTCTCCCATTTGCCCTGAGTAAATAGCCAAGCAGGTCTGATTTGAGCGTGAAATGACTGAGCTTTTAAACCAAGTTTCAGATTTGTTTCTTTTTAAAAATCATCAGAAAAGTTTCCGTTTAAAGAAAGGATGTAAGAAGATGGTTTACTTTGGTGTCAGAAACACTGCTAAAAAGAACTTTTCTTAATATGATAGGTATATTTGATTATTGACAGTCTTTAATTTCTGAAGTCTCCCATGAACCAATGCCATTTCAGAGGACCCACAATAGGAAAAGAGGCCCAAGGTGGCAGGAGGATGCTGGCAGGACCAGTCCCAGCACATTCCATCCAGTTTGCTCAAACTCCATTCCTGAAAGACAAGCAAAGTTCCAAACTTGAATGCATAAATGTTTGGAGACACATATTTGAGATAATCTGAGTAAGAACAGTCAAAGCATAAAGTAATAGCTCAGAGAAGAGCTGAAGACAATAGAAAATGCTGTTCTTCCACCTTAGGAAAAAGCATTAGTTGTTTTCAAAAGGAAACCATAAAATTTAAGGAAAACCAAGAATTTATTAGATCATCCATGTTCTCTTGGAAGAGACAATGTTTACCAATCTGTAAAAAAAAAAAAAAAAAAAAAAAAAAAAAAAAAAAAAAAAAAAAAAAAAAGAGCCTCATTCAAAACTTCAGAGATCTATTTAGTCAGAAGATGACTTTCCAAGTGTTAAATTCTACGTGTCCATAATGTTCTGAAGTGAAAGACTCAAGACTTAAACAGTTCTTTGTGACATCTGCATATATATATATATATATATATATATATATATATATTATGTTTTGGTTTAATATAAACTTCTGATGTCGAAATTGAAAATAGTTTTGTAATCCTGGAAAAAAGTGCTGATTACCCAATTTTCTTATAATGCACCAACCTAATCACTGGGTGAAGGGGTTAATTATTAAATAAAACAATATTTTGCAAAGTTGCTATAATAATAACTTGTCTCTAATCCACATAAAGCTTGTATCAAATTCTTTAACATAAATCATTGTTCTTCACTAACAAACCCAATCACAGAAATAAAGAGGCAAGTACTTCTTTTCCCTTCAAAAATTTAAATAAATAAATAAATAAATGCAGGGAGGATTAAAAGGAGAAAAGATAAAGAACTTAGAAATTGCACGTGGGTAAGGAAGTGCTGCCAAAATAAAAATATTTAAGACTTTCAGAATTCAATGTATTCTTGACTGACTCTAATTAGTTTGGCTTATGTAACAAAGCATGAATTCTGAGTAGGGGTGGAGCGTGTTAAACAAAGGACTCTTATGTGCAGATTCACAGATAAAGCATCTACTCCAGCACTTCACTGGCTTCTTTAAAGAATGTTTTATATGCCTGCAAGTATAATGAAAAAAGAAAACTTTCCTGACGCCAAGCCATAGGCAGGGGCCTGGACTGCTTCGACAATGATTTTAACAAGAAGTTGCCCCCACACCTCAACCTCCTTTAACCCCTGCCCCCTTTCACCCCACACCAAAAAAAAAAAAAAAAAAAAAAAAAAAAAAAAAAAAAAAAAAAAAAAAAAAAAAAA
>PVHY01000012.1:161261-275418 GCA_004024945.1 Uropsilus gracilis | reverse complement strand
AAATTGTAATTCTGTTCTTCGCAAACTTCTAAACACTTCCTGCTAAGTGACAACAAGCTTCAGCAAGTTTCCACAAACCTTCTGCAGCTTCTTCATCTCACTATAAAGAACAGATGCCGTTTAGGGGCTGCTGTGAGCTCTTCTGTTCTCTGTACAATATGTACACGTACAAAAAGGAATTCACATTCGATGAAAATGTGATAGCCAAGGCCTCCAGAAAGCTTTTGCAGTAAGTGCACAGCTCTCCAACAGCTGGCCTAAATCAAGGGCTCTCTGTCAATCACAGGGAAATGTGACAGACTTGTGACTTTGTGGCAAAAGCGACAAAATTTACAGTTTGAGAGAATCACATCAATAACAAAATAATTTGTGTTGTTAAAATATACAGAGATGCTCCAAATTGTTTTCTAACAAGTTTAATGAAGATGAATGTATATTTTCATATTTAATATTAGAAAAACTGGAAAAGTAGGTAAATAAATAGTTTTAACCATTTTCACGTAAATCATTACAGCAAAGCATATATATCTGGCACTATTTCTTACTATGAAGATTAATGCCAAGAATTCAAGTTATCAAAAAAGGAACTGATGCATTGTAGGAGATTGAATGAGTTTACACTGTACCTGACTTTGAAGCTCCCTGTTTAATAAACTCAGTCCCTCAAAATATAAATCTCACAGAGTGCAAAGGTAGATGTTCATATGTTCGTAAGTTTGTTTTACAATGTTTGATTGACTTTGTATTAATAATTTTAAATGTATACAATATCCTGATATATACAATTTCTTTCAGACTTTTATCCAATACAACTAAACTGTTTCAGGTCTAAAACACTGCTTGTCCAGTATTCTGCCCTTGAGATCTAGATCATCAGACTCATCTCTGATACTTGTCAAAAATAGCAATTGTAGGTGTGTCTCCTACAAAGTCAAGCAGATTTGAATAGGGCTCCCCAGGCAAAAATTAGATTCAGAAAAATTTGTCTGATTTTAAAAAGAAATTGAGAGTATACTTATCTAAGATTTTTATATATAAACATATCTAATACTCTTCAGCACCTTGAGAACTAAGAGAAAAAATAATCAAATTTAAATAGCAATAAAAAATAGCATTGTAATTTTATAGTCATTGAAAACTTTCATACCTATTTCCATAATAAAGAAAAAAGAATGACTATAATTGGCAATTATAAGTATTTTCTGAGTGCCTACATTTTTAAAAATAATTTTAGATCATCCACTAGTGTCTTTATTAATTATCAATTAATTCCATGAACAAATATTAAATATGAAAAGTAGATACAGTTTTCTCTTATTTGCTCTGTGATCTTTGACAAGTTTTTTAAGATCTCTGAAACTCATTCTTCTGTCTATAAAATGGGGCTAATAATAGTGCCTGACTCATATGGTGACTATGAGAATAAAGTGAATAAAAATATTTGAAGCATCATAATAGGTTCTGGCACACAGCATCTGCTAAATAAATATAAGTATTAGTAGTAAAACAAATATTTTGTAGCTTTTCATCCAGCATGGTGCCTATATGGCCATATCATTTATCAACTAAACCAAGAAATTTCTGAAAATAATATATTGCATAAATAATAAATTTATGGGGACAAAAGTTAAAACAGTCCCAGGAAAACAGGGATATCTAATCACCACCTTGACATTAAATTTCATTAGCTATCTATTTTAGTTATTCCAAAAAAAAAAAAAAGACAAGTGAACTCAAGATCAAATTTGTAGAAACTTATAGCTGAAAGTTCATAAAAACTCACATAGTCTTCTTTGTTTTGTAGATTATGGGTTCCCTGTACTATCCCTCTGCACCCACTCCCCAAGGAAGGGTGTAGCTAAGTAGAAAGTTGAAGAAAGAAGACCTGGAACAGACATGTGAAGAAGAAACTGCTTTTGCTTCTTGGCCTTGAACTTGATCTAAGGACTTGGGGGACATGGAAGGAGATAGTCCAGGCAGTGTTACTGGTAGGGCATTAAGCAAGTGATCTCTTCTCTCTCTCTCTCTCTCTCTCTCTCTCTCTCTCTCTTCTCTCTCTCTCTCTCAGAAAGAAACATGGGTGAGAGATGCATGTGGAGGTTACCATAGAAGCTTTTATTGTGACTTTTTTTTTTATCTTACTTTTCGTCCTTCCAGACTTTAACAGACCCTTCTACCTCTTTCCTATGGATCTCCACCAGAAGGTGGCTTAATCTTGTGACAAGCTTTCAGGCCTCAGTGACCCTAATTTGTGCCAAATCTGTTTGAACATTTACACAGGAGGATAGGGGTTAGTTTGTGTATACATTGTATTTTCTCCTCTCTCTGTTGAACACTAATCCCACTAAAGTTCTTTCTACTGGTGGCCTTACACACTGAGTATGTTTTATGTGGTGAATGGTAGAATCTACTTATAACACCATGTTTGGGGGGCCCCAGGGTACCCTTTTTTCTACCTACTAACAATTTCACTATTTTACAAGTCTGAAATTTGTGATCCAAAAAGCTAGAAAGGATTCAACTAAAATTCTTAAAAAGAAATCAATCTCTAATTATGGCACATACATGAAGCAGTGTGACTTGGTTTGGTAGTTCTGTTTGTGGCAAATTATCTTCAACAAATACTTAGTGTAATGTTTTTATTGTTTTGGTTTTTTTCTCTTGTAAAGAGCTAACAGTGTCTAAGCAATGGATATAGTTTTAAGAAAGAAAGGCCCAAAAAAAGATAACATGAAAATGAAATGAGACCATTCAAGAGTGAGTGACTACCTAAGCTGTGGGGCAAAGAGGAACAGGGATGGGGTGGCGGAGGTGGGCATATTCCAAATATCTTTTGAATATAATGCATACACTGAAGATCAGCTTGAAGGGATTCTTAAAACATGCTAATTTTAATTTGGAAGGACCCATCCCCCCTCCTCCCTATATCCAGTTTTCTGTTTAGGTTAAAGCTAATCCCACAGGTTGCAGAGATAAAGCTGGTAAGCTACAGTGGATGCTACAAGTATGGTCACAGAATTCAAGTATGTCCAGTTAAAGGCCAAGAAGCTCTTTTGCAAGACCTGGATAGTAACCACCCAGAGTACTTATTCTAGTGGCCTAACCCATGGATTTTAACCCTAAAAGTCTGCTATTCTCATAGAAGTTCAATCCAGAGATGAGTTTGTAGAAATTGATGCTAACCCTGAATTGATGAATTTTATACCAGAAAGCTTTCTAGAATCAAAAAATATTCTGCTTAAACCAGTGAAGGATGTTTTTCCTCATCACTTAATTAATCTGTACATTAATCTGGGTCACCTGAGGCTGAGGCCCTTGCTTGTTTTGTAACTGACATAGAACTGGCCCAGGTTTGAGTCTGTAGACAGAACTCACCAGATAATGACAGAGGAGAAAAATGAAGACTTAGAGACAACAAGAATAATGGTTCTCACCTTGGGTGTATATGATCGCATTCACTGCTGACCCTTAAAAATAAACCCAACTCTTCCCTTACAAGATTCTAGTTTAATTGATGAGAGGGCAGCCCACATCTCAAGAAGGTGACAATATGATAACAAGGCTAAAAATCTAAGGCCCAGAGTCCCAGTTTTGAGTTCTCACTTCCTGTTGATTACTTATAGTGTCCCCAAACAGCAGTAAAGACAGTGTTTTGGCCTCACGAGGGCCAAAGTTTAATGTTGCCATGCCTCTTATGCACTTATGCACTGGCATAAGAAACTTATGCACTGGCATAAGTTTCTTCTGCTCTTGAAACATAAAGCTGTTCAAGGTTTATTTGGTTTTCTTTTTGTACACTCTCACACTATTGTGAAAATTCAATGAAATAATGTAGGTAAAGCTGTTAAAACAGGGCTTAATACATAGCAACTACTCCAAAGTCAGCTGTCATGGGGATGACAGGATGGTACAAACATGAACTATGGTGTTAGAATTCTCTAACCAACAAGTTCTCAATGTATGTCTTTGTCCAAATAATTTTTTCCTTTCTGAGTTTCAGTTTTCTAAGCTATGCAACAATAGAGCAAAACAATGCGTTAAAAAATATAGAAGTACCTTCATTGGTGATAATTGATTTGGCATCATATGTGAAAGGATCTAGTATAGAGTAGTCAGTTCCCACTTACATTTTGTTTTTTTTTTTAATCACAAATATAAAGAACTATAACTTTCCCCATTAAGTAACAAAACCTAAATTAAGGGAATTTGCAAGAGGTGTCTTACAAGAACAGGATGTGCATTCTAGAAAAACGATTCCCATTGGAGAAGTGTATAGCCATACTTCTGAGATAATGAAGAACTATCCTAGATCTCTAATGACAGAAGGGATCAAAAAACCCAGAATTACTGAACAAATCTACTACATGAGAACTAAATTGTCCTTCTCAAAGCAACAGGGTCTGCCTGAAGGTAAAAAACAAGAACACTTCCTGGAAATGAAAAAAAAATTACTTCTTAATCAAGCTTTGATAAACTGTTCAATTATGAGAGTAAAACGTGGGCTCATCTAGACATAATCGCCTCTACCCTATTGTCATCGGTGCTGGTTACAGGGCATGTATGAACTAATTGATTGCTTTATGAGTCATAAACTGCATGTATGCATAAATATAAACACATACACACAGAGGAATAACATAAATCAATTTTAAATAGAATAGTTGCTGACATTTCCCTATGAGTCCATAATTTTAAAATTGAAATACTGATTTACTGCTATTCTGTATATTCGAAGGATATTTTTGAAAGGTTCACCTAAAGTAGGAGCAGACCTGTCATCACCTGCCTTGTTAGAGCATTCAATGACCTATATAATTAGCAAAGAACTGTGAAAGCAAACCCCAGCTTACAAAATAAGAGTAAGAGCTTGAACATGGAATTTAGAAAATTGAAAGCAAATAATTAGTCATCAAATAATTTTTGATTCTCCAAAATGAAATAAGACCAGACACTAAACAACAGAGTCATGACAGGTGAGTTTTCTGAAATGCAGATAGAAGGTAAGTTCACTCTCCATAAGTGGGGTGTCAACTCCAGGATGAAGGTGGGTGACTTCTCCAGCAGCGTTCACAGGAACTAGGGAAGTGTCAGTCAGGACTGCACACTCTGCACTCAACCTCAGGTCTCAGTTTTGAAATGTGTGAAAATCCCCAAATTAGACAGTGTCATGTGAGACTATGAACGTTTTTCCTTCTTGTTTTTAATTATGAGAAATGTAACTGACCTGTATAATGGTGTCTGTTGCGCTGCTTAGGGGACTGGGTTGCAATACAACTCCTTTTGGTGTTAGTGAAGGAATGGGTGTTTGCTTCAGTAACTCAAGTGTGACAGAAATGTCAACTATGAAAAACAGAACATTTTTATCCTTGAAACAAAGAATAATTTTTCTGCTGTGTATTTTTCACTGCAGCACCATATGATCTACAACCATATGATCTACAAATCTGGTTTAGTTCACTTCTCTGAAAATCTCAGGAATTAGAAGTATTCTTGTTCTTGCCTAATTACCCTGCTCATTTCCAAATAGAGTCTTTTTAATAACTAATTTGCATTCTAAATTCTAAATTCCTCATGGCAGGAGGTCAAGAATGAAAGAAAATATTGTTGGTTAGAAAAGACGCTAAGTGAGTCTAGGGGAGCCTGATTTATTTTTGCCCATTCACTTTCATTTGTACTATAAGAAGAGTTTTTTTCTTAATTTCTTTTCAACTGTTGGTTTATCTTTCTCTCTTCCTGCAAACTTTAGGTAAGACAGCTGGAGATCTTGGGATTCTGCATTTTCTACATCAGCAAAACTGAGTCTGTGCTATGAAAGGGGTGTGATTCTGTTTAATCATAGTGTTATATAACTCTGCAGATTCTCTAAGGTGTAATGATATTTAGAGGTGACAGTAAAAGCATTACAGTCCCACCAAATGTTATACAGAGAAACCATGCACAAGGAAGGCTGAACTTTCTCTAACAGCTAGTAAGAACATAATGAACTATTTTTTCTCTGCCACATTCTGATCAAACAAAAATAGCTAGTTGAGATTTTGGTCACAAACTTGAGATGCTGTTATAATGTACCTATTAAGCTGACAAATAAATCCTGCATACTATTTATGGATTTTCTGTACTTTCATGGAATATACATTAAGAGGAAATGAAAATATTCAAATGGACTAGTATGTAGTAGATATATTTAGTTCTTATTTGAATGAAAAATATATTGACACATTTAGGAAGTTGGCTAGATTTCTTACATTATTTTACTTTTAAAATGCTCATAAAACCCTGCTTCATATTTTGTTAGTACTAGCAATAGCAACAGTATTTATAAAAATGAGTATTTCTCATAATCTAATGAAATAGCTACAGCTGAGAAATTTTCTATTGTGCAGGTAAGAAAAATATGTCAAAGAAATGTAAAGATGAACATTTTATAGTTTTTAATAGTATTTTATAGTTCTGATTTTGTAATGTTTCACAGGAATCCTGAAATCATTTTAGTGTCAAATATAACAGCATGATTTACAAGCAGATCTCAAGACTTATTAAAATACATGAATTAAGATAGTGTGATGCTATGTAAGGATAGATAGACTATTGGAACAGATTAAAGAGTCTGTAATAGACTCACTCACAAACAAACACTTAAGACAAAGATAGCATCATAGATATAGGTCAAACCTTGAGTTATAGTCACATGTTAATATAAGTTCCATTGCAGTCACCACAATAAAACAAATATTACATTAAAGTGGGTCATGTGAATTTTTGTTTACCAGTACAAATAAAAATATTTTATATGACACTGTAGTCTATTAAGCATACAATAGCATTATATCTGTAAAAAGAAAATACAATATTATAAATATTATTGCTAGAGCATATTAACTATCATCTCAACCTTTAATTAGATGTAATAATTTTGTTCATAAAGGGATTTTTGTCCATCTTGATAGTTGCTGACTGAACAGTTACAGTTGCTGAAAAATGGGGTGAATATAGCAAATTTCATAAACATTTTCTAGAATGTTTATAAAATATTTTATAGGACAACAATGATATTTGCAGCACCAATTAACTCTTCCCTTCATGAAAATTTTCTCTGTAGCAGGAGATGCTGCTTTTAAATGTGTACAAGTTTTATTGAGGTAATATTGGTTCACAAAACTGTATGATTAAGAGGCATAAAATCACACCTCTTCAAATATGTATCACCACCACATCTAACACCAAAATGCCCTACAAATTTTCATTGATACCTTTCCATTTTTCTCTCCATGGAAAGCACTATGGAAATTTCTTGAAGTATGAAATATAGATCTTCCATAGTAACTGGCAATTCCACTCATAGGTATCTACCTAAAAAATGCAAGGACACTAATTCAAGGGGCTATATGATCACCTGTGTTCACTGAAGCACTATCTCAAATAGCCAAATAATGGAGATAACTTAAGTGCCCAAAGATACGATGCTGTATACTACTAGTCCATGTTGCTTTCCATTGAGGTTGAACCAATTCACAGTCCTACCAAGTGTATAAGTGCTTCTTTTCCTCCATATGCTGGCCAACACTTATTTCCGGTATTCTTGACATGGGCCATTATTGTAAGTATGAGGCAGTTTTTCATTTCCCTAAAATAAGTGATGATGAGAGTTTTTCCATGTTTTTCCATCTAAGTGTTTTCTGTGGTAACTTCCTGCCTTCTGCACATTTTTGAGTGGGTTTATTTTCTTTTTTGTCATATGGGTTATTTGCTGAATCTTGGATATTAACCCATTCTCATATGTACAATGAGAAAATATAATCTCTCCTAAAGTAGAATGTCTTTTCATTTTTGTGATAGTTTTCTTTGACTGTGCAGAATCTTTGTCATTAGTTGCAGCCCCATTTGTTAATTTTTCCATTTGTTTGCTTACTGTTAGAGTTAAGTTCTTCAATCATGTGATATGTGTTTTTCCTTTCTTCTATATATCTTATGGTTTTGATGCTGCATCTAAGTCTTTTATCCATTTTAAGTTTATTTGTGTCTATGGTGTGAGACAGTAGTGTAAGTCCTTTTGCATTTGACTGCCAATTATGTTTATTAATTTTTCTGATTTTAGTATTGTTGTCCCTTAGGAAACAGGGATGCCTGAAGATAAGACATGGAGAAGAGTTGGTCAGTGGGGCAGTCAGAACACATGTAACTTTAAACAGTCTTCTATGGGTGCAGTTCATGGCACACCAAAGCAATTGCAATAAAATCATCAAAGATCACTGATCACAGATCAACAGAGTAAATGTAGCAATAGTAAAATGTTTGAAATATTATGATGATTGAATGTAACAAAGATATTTAAAGAAAGCACAAGTTTTGGGGAAAAATATGATACCACTAGGCTTACTCAATGCAAACTTTCAATTTATATAAAACAGCATGACTATGAAGCATAAGTGAACTGCATGAAAGACATATCAGGGGTACTTTCAATACATTGTACTGATCCAATTGAATATCTATAAAAGAAAAAAGTAATTCTTTATTTCTATCTTATTCTATGAACAAATATAACTCCCAGATCATGGATCTAAATGTAAAAGACTATATAGAATATAAAGAATACATAAAATATCATAGACTATCTTCATCATTGGATACGTTCTTGAGGCAGACATTATCAAGTAGAAATACTTTGAGATATTGGTCTGCACTTTAAAAAAGACAAAAATTTATTGAAAAGAACTCAAAAATTCTTAACCATAAAAAATAGATGTATAAATTGGACTATGCAAACTTTTAAAAATAGAAATGTACCATTAAAAGTGTGAAAGAGCAATCCACAAGTGCAACATTTATAATACATGTGACAAAGAACTTGAATACAGAATTTATGTAGTCTTTTACATAAATTTACAAATAACTCCACTTAAAATTGGGAAAAATACATGTCACAGAAGAGAATACTGGAATAGGAAAGAGTGCTCATTCTTATCCATTGTTGCATATGTGCAAATATAAAGTCACATAAGTTACTACACATGGCCAGAAAGCTAAAGGTAAAATTACTGACAATAGGCAGTTTTGATAAGGATGTAGAACAAATGGGACTCTTAAATATAGTTTTTACACATGTTAGTTGAACTTATTTTGAAAAACTATTAAGCAGCTTCTTCCAAATCTAAACATATGCAGACTCTAACACATCAATGCCATTCCTATGTATATTCTAACTGAAGGAAGGCCTTGATGCACTAAAGGCTTGTAACAGTTTATTAACAATAATCCACTGTGGAAACAACCCAAATGTTTATCAATAATAAAATGGATAAATCAGAATATTAATTTATGGAAATGTATAGACCAATAAAAAGAATAAACTGGTACTGTGTACTACTGTGTGTGTGAAATTTCACAAACAGAAAACTGTTAAAAGGCTATCAGAGAAGGAGAGAAGAGTAGGAAGTTAATGGGGGAGGAAGAATTGTAGATGATGATGGAGGACTACACCACTATGCTTTAGTGAAGGGTATGTTTCTCAAATCCACCTGAAGAGGTAGGATTCTTATTTTTGAAATATATAAAGTATTATAAACCAACATTACCTTAATACAGATTCTAGTAAAGATCATTAAACCTATTTTGCTACATATTAAATTCAAAATAAAGGTCTCTGATATTTAAAGTCAGATAGCTGATTACATCTAAGAATAAAAAAAAAGGACTACTGATGAGGAAAGACTTAATAAATTCTGGCAATATATTATTTCTTGGTCTGTGTAGTGGCTCTAATGTTATGTTCAGTTAGTAAAAGTTCATCAATTTGTGTATTCAGTTCAGTTAGTAAAAGTTCATCAATTTGTGTATTTTTTTTATTTCTGTACTTTAGTCTATGTTAAAATTCAATAAAATATTTGTTAGGTGAAAATATGCATATGAGATGTAAATGAATTATAAAACTAGAAAGTAAGATAAATTATGCTGAGCATAATTCAGCCTCCCTTCAGTGAAAATGGGAAATTATAAAGTAGAGAAGAGAGAGACAGAGAAATGCAGTGAGAATGATATATCAGCAGAATTAGTGGCACATGAGACCCTTCTACAAAAAATTGAATCCAGAGTCACCAGAATATAGTGATACAGATCTTCTTATGAATTTTGCTAGCCTTCATTGTTCTCATGAAGCATGCTGGCATTGTTGGGGGAGGACTATAATACATAGATATCTTTTTCAGGAGTAAGGTTTCACTTAAATTGATAATCTAATTTTTTCATATTTTAATATCATTGAAAATCTTTCTCTTTTAATTATTCTCTAACTCCCATTATTTTCACAACACATACACACAGTGAGCCCCAAGTAACATTATCAATAAATAGAAATGAGTTTCACTATTTGTTCTTCAGAATTTCTCTCAAGTATTCCTCTGGTCTTCTTATGGTCTTATATCCCTCCCTAATAAACTAATACTTGAATCCTCACAAGATGGAGGTGCAACAGAAACTTGGAAGCCAAATGATATTTTAGCAATATTAAATAATACTATTTAAGAAATCAAAGAAGAACCATCTAGCAATCTTTCCTAGTTAATTGAAAATGAAAATTTATATGTAATGATTATTCATTTACGAAATGTTCTATGATAAATATGATAAACTTATGACACTTAAGATACCCTCTTCAGCATATCACAAAAATGCACCCCTTCCCCAAGCATTTATTTAGGTCCCCTTTCCTGTTGAACTTAAAAATGATTACAGAGGTCTACTCAACACTGAGAGACAGAAAGTCTTTAGCAATTATTGTTACATTAATTGGCTTGAAATCCCATGTACAGGAGATATTAAGACTCACAGGATAAGGTAGCCATTCCTAGAGTAGATTGTTATAGGAGAGAATTCACAATACCATATAATGCCAATTCTAACAAATCTAAGGGAAAGCTTTATGCAGACCCAAATGTCATAACTCCTCTAGTTGAGAATTTCCTCCTTAAAAGCATATCCAAAAATGTATTATAGTTTTTCCTAGTAACATTACTGTTACTTAAGCCTAGAAAATTGGGGTTACAATACCCAGAGATTAGTAAGTTTACCTTAGTCTAATAAATTAGATAACTGGCACCTTTACACAACCAAAATTTTTCTGTCTGCCTAGTGTTAAATATATGGTTTATTGTTTCAGTTTATTGTTCATTTCTATTTTGCTATGCTACTATTTTAAAATAAACTTTCCAAGATAAAAAATTGTTCAAGTGAATTTTATCCTAAATCAAAATTTGTGAGATATGCTCCAAAGGAATCTATTCTTTCACTATGGTGACATGTAAAGTTCATGACATATAACACAGAGCAAGAATCCAACTGTATTTCTGAGCAATAAATAGTGAAAGGCAAATCTTCAATAACATATCCAGTTGAGTGTCATCAGTCTCTGTAGTATAATGGAAATTCATGTAGCTTTCTATAAGCACAGAAACATCCAACAAAAATTTCCAACTCTCCTTAGATACACTGAAATTTAATGAAATGGAGAAATATTTTGGAGGCATTTATGCCCAAAGGAAACCACTACTTAAGAGAAAAAGAAAACCAGATCAAAAGTACTCAGATTCCTTGCATTGAATGCTTAGTGAAATTCTATGAAATATTGAATAATTTTATGACAATTGTTCTGACAATAACAAAGGTAACTCATCTTAACAAATAATTCTTAGTGACCTATAGTATCAAATAGATATTTCTAGTTAGAATGGGGGTACCTTGTTTATGAGAACGTGGACTCAAAATCTTTTAGAATGTTCTTTTAATTCTCACAAGAGTTCTGCTTCTGTTGCCCAAATGACTTAGATTAAATACTATGACTCATTAAGGGAACAATTCAGAAACTATAAAAATATTTTTTTCCTTAGAAGTGCATCTAGACCTGGCATTGTTGATAGCATCTCACTCAAACAGAATCACTTCTGAAATTTGGATGCAACATCCCTTTCCACCAAATGTTTAGGCTCCTCTGTCAACTAGGTGCTACGTTCTCATTTCCTGTTCATATTACTGTCCAGCAGAATACATTTCCCAAAGGTGTACTGACCCACGCAACTTGATTTACATTCAAATATGAAATACATCTTTTCAACATTCTACAGCTATGTCTGCAGTAGCTGTTTGGTGTAAATCCTCTCTGAACAGATTAAAGGAGTACACATTCCATAAAGTTATAATATCCAGAGCTAGCAATGACAGGGTGCCAAGTGAAGACCAGGCAAAACTATAGAGGCAAAAGAGACTCCTATGACTAACTCACATAGCTGAGAAAATCATCTCTGTTCAAATATCCTTATTTATCAATCCCTTCAAAATGTGGAGTGGGTGACTTGCTTATTTGTCCATAAAAATCTCTGCCATCTCCAGCAACAAATATTTATTTTCCTGTTTCTGATTTTATTCTTTGGGTAATGCTATCTATGCTCCAGAATTTTTTTCTAAATTTCTAGATTAAAAATGCCAGTCAAGTATACGCTACCCTGCCAAGACCTTGTCCATTTATGAAGGAAAAATTAGAACCTTCTCAGATCATCAGAGTCTCCAGAAATTCGCTAATATCAAGAAATCCTATAAGAAGCTTTAAGATCAAAACCAGCAGACAATTAGCAGGAAGAAGAAGACAAGGAAGCAAACTAGAACTTCAATATGACCACCAAAAACCAACTACGGAATCTCAAATAACAATAATTACTCTAAATGTTAGTGGTTTAAATTCATCAATCAAAAGACATAGCTTAGCAGACTGGATCAAAACATAGAACCCAAAATTCTGCTGCATCCAGGAAACACATTTGAAATCTAAAGATAAGCACAAACTGAAAGTAAAAGGCTGGAAAACAATCCTTCAAGCAAATGTCCCCCACCCCCCAAAAAAGTCAGGGTAGCCATTCTTATAGCAGATAAAGTAGACTTCAAATTAAAAATTGTGACAAAGGACAAGGAAGTTCACTACATAATGGGATGGGGTTAATGCTCCAGAAATACATCACAATAATCAACATGGATTCACCAAATGAGGGAGCACCAAAATTCACAAGATAATTAGCAGCTTTGAAAGTGAACCTTGGGCAAAAACATATGTGGTAGGACAATTTAACACTTTATTCTCACTGAAGGACATATCAAAAAAACAGAAAATACAAGAGGACATAAAAGTCATAAAGGATTCTAGAGCAAATGAACCTAATAGAGATCTACAGGACATTGCATCCCCAAGGAAAATAATACACTTTTTTTCAAACACACATGGATCATTCTCTGAAATTGATCATATAATAGGTCATAAGACAAACAGGAATACATACATGAAGATTAAATTAATTCCTACTTTTTTCTCTGATCATAAAGCTATCAAACTAGAAATCAACAATGAAAAGAAATTAAGGAGGGTGTACACTACATGAAGACTGAACAACACTCTACTGGAAACCACTGGGTAAATGAGGAAATCAAAGAAGAAATTAGAATTCATATCCAAACAAAAATGATAAAGGTGATACAACATTCCAATGTGTGGATTCAGCCAAAGCAGTAGTTAGAGGCAAATTCATAGCAATTCAGGCCTATTTCAAAAGCAGAGAAACAATCCCCCAAAAAACTAATTTCCCCACTCAAGGAACTAGAAAAAAGCAACAAAAAATTCCAAACCCAGAAGAAGACAAGAAATAATAAAAATCAAAGCAGAAATAAATGAAATGGCAACCAAAATACAATGCAGAAGATGAGCAAAACTGAAAAATAAATAAAATTGATAAACTCCTGCAAGTCTCACAAAGAAAGGAGAAAATTCAAATAAACAAGATCATGGATTAAAAAAAGAAAAATTACAATCAACACAGCAGAAATGCAAAAAAATGATTAGAGGCTACTATGAACATCTATATGCAAACAAAAGAAAAACTTGGAGGATATAGACCAATTCTTAGAACAATTCAGTGACCCAAAATTAAACAAAAAGTAATAGAGGACTTAAGCAGGCCAATGACAACCAGCAAAACTGAAACAAACATCAGAACTCTCCCTAAAAATAAGGACCCAGTAGAAATGGTTTCACAAATGAATTTTACCAAACATTTAAAGATGAAATAACATCTTATTACTAAAACTTTTCCAAAAAATTAAGAAAGAAGGAAAAGTACCAAATATATTCTATAAAGTAAATACAGAACTAATACCAGAAACCAAAGGTAATACAAATAAAGCAAACTATCAGTCAATCTCCCTAATGAACATAGACACAAAAATTCTTTTAAAAATCCTGGCAAATCAAATCCAACAATGCATAGTTAGGATTATTCACCATGACCAAATGGGATTAATTCCAGGGCCACAGAGATGGTTCAACATCTGAAAACCATTCATAATTCTCCACATAAACAAGGAAAAAAACAAAAACCATATGATCATATCAATAGATGCAGAAAACAGCATTCAATAAAGTTCAACATTCATTCCTGATGAAAACCCTTGAAAAAACTCAGGATAAAAGGAACACATAATAAAAGTCATCTGTATCAAACCCACAGCAAAAATCATTCATAATGGGGAAAAATTGAAATCATCTCAACTAAGATCTTTAACCAGATAAGGATGCCCACTCTCACCACTACTTTTCAACATAGTATTGGAAGTTCTAGCTAAGGCAATAAGACAAGAAAGACACAAAAGGAATATAAAAGGGGAAAGAGGAAATAAAGCTCTCATTATATGCAGATTATATGATCCTTTATGTCAAGAACCCCCCTCCCAAAAAATCAGAGAAAACCTAGTTGAAATAATAGACCATTTCAGCAAGGTAGTTGGATAAAAAATCAACACACAAAAATCAGTGACCTTCTTATAAGCAAAAAAACCTGCCAGAAGAAGAAGAAACTTAAAAAAACACTCTATTTACCATCATACCAATGAAAATTTAATAACTAGGAATAAACATAACAAAAGATGTGAACTATCTATACAAAGAAAACTATAGAGCATTGTTAAAAGAAATAGAAGACATAAAAAAAAAATGGAAAGACATCCCCTGCTCATGGATTGAAAGAAATAACATTCATTATAAAATTGGTGATCCTACCTAAAACTACGTACAGATTTGATGCGATCGCAATAAAAATTCCAATGACATTCTTTATAGGGATAGAATAAAACTTAATGAAATTCATATGAAATGACAAAAGATCTCAAATATCCAAAACTCTTCAGACCAAAAGAAGAGAGAATGGAGGTATTATAATCCCAGACTTTGAAGTATACTACAAAGCTATAATGATTAAAACAGCATGGTACCGGAACAAAAACAAACAATCAGACCAATGGAATAGAACTGAGTGCCCAGAAATAAAGCTCACATGTATGGTCAAATAGTCGTTGACAACGGGGCAAAAAATATACATTAGAACAAGGATAGCCTCTGCACTAAATGCTGCTGGGAAAACTGGACCAACACATGGGAGGAAAAATGAACCTGGACAATTCAAAATGGATAAAAAGACTTAGAATTAAGACCTGAAACCATAAAATACATAGAGGAAAATATATGCAAAACATTCCAAAGTGTACATTTCGGAATCCCCTTTCAGGACAAATCCAAAGATGCTAAAAAAATGAAGGAAAATATAAACAGCTGGAACTACATCAAGTTAAAAAGCTTTTGTACAGCAAAAGAGACAATAACCAAATCAAAAAGAAATCCAACCATATGGGGAAAAAATGTCCTCCATAAATGTGATAAGGATCTGATAACAAAGATCCACAAAGAACTCACACAGCTTAGGAGAAACAAAGAAAGCAAGAAGCCCTGTCAAAAAATGGGGGAAAGAACTGAAAAAGACTCTTCTCCAATGAGGATATACAAATGGTCAAAGGGTTAATGAAAAAAATGCTCAACATCACTAATAATCTGGGAAATGCAAACCAAAATCACAATGAGATACCATCATACAAGAGTAAGAATGGCCCATATCACAAGAAAAAAAAAAAGGACAACAACAAATGCTGGCATGGATGTGATAATAAATGAACACTTTTGCACTGCTGGTGGGAATGCAAAATAGTCTAGCCACTATGGAAACCTGTGTGGAAGACCCTCAAACTACTGAAAATGGAACTATCATTTGTTCTAGCAACCCATTTCTGGGAATCTACTCAAAATATACCAAAACACTACTTCAAAAAGACACCTTTCCAGAATGTTCAAAACAGACAAATATAAAGCATTTGTGATAGCATGGATGGACCTAGAGGGAATCACATTAACAGAAAACAACCAGAAAGAGTCAGAAACTATACGGTTTCACCTATAAATTAGATATGGGAATGACAAACAAAAGGTTAAGAAAAAGTCAAAATAAGCTAACAACAGAACAGGAGCAAGCAATGGAGAGGGTGTGAGGAAGGAGAAAGCAGGGAAAGCAGGAGCACAAGAAGACCAAGATGAAGGTTCAAGGGTGATAAAGTGAAAGAAAAACTCCAGGGAATGCAATAGTGGTGCATACCTGTAAGAGGCAGTCTAGGAAGCCACGGCTGGAACCAGGGATCACAGTTTGATTCCTGCTCAGTGCAACATAGTGAGTCCTGGTTCCAAAAAATTAGCTGGGCACGGTGACACACATCTGTAATCCAAGCTACCTGGGAAGCTGAGGCTGGGGATTGCAACATGAGCCTGAAGTTCCACGGGCAAAAATAGCAAGACCTAGTCTCAAAAAAAAAAAAAAAAGGAAAAGAAAAAAAATCAGGTAAAAAATCTTTAATTATATTTATCTTAATTCACAAGTACTGATAGTTTATTATATAGTGAGAGACAAATAATTACTTATTGCTCTACTACTTAGAGTGCATAGTATCTAGAAGCAAATATTCCGATTAAGGAAAAATAGATCAATGAGGAAAGAGCACACACTAAAACACTTCAATAATCATTGGGTTCTCTTAATTGGATTTAAAAGATTATATTTTTAAAAGATTCTTAAGAAAATATTTTAGTAAAAATAAATGTTTGAATTTCTTTTATGATCCTGAATTCAACATTATGACACGTTGGGGCAAATGAATATTTGTTATGGGTGATACCGTATGCATCATAAGATGTTTAGCAAGTATCTCTGTCCTGTACTGACTAGATACCAGTGACACCTTCTTGGAAACCTCTAAAGAATATCAACTGACTCTTGGTAGGGAAAAATCATTCCTGGTTAAGAATCATTATTTTATAGTAAAAGCAGTTCTCTTGAGCTTTTTACACACAAAAAATCCAGGTAGTTACCATTGCCTACTGTCCAAAGAGAATAGAGAAGAAGATAAAGATATAATAGAAAACTCTAATATGTAGTACAACAACTACAACATAAAAAAATCAATCAAGGTATGATGTGATAATTAAGGGGGAAATGGGAGAGATGATAGAAAACTTGAAATGTGTGCTATTTCCAATAGGGAGAAAAAGTGGATATCAAAAATTTGTGCCTGAAAATCTTGTCCCTGAACAAATTTTCAAAATATTTTCTTAAATTTTCAGAATTTAGCAAGTAGGTGACGGCTAGGCATCAGCATGGGGTCATTAAGGTGAAATTATAACATTTTTTTCCTTTCATGATTATATATAAATGCTGAAATATACTGGATGTATAATTCAACAAATTTGATAAAATCTATCATAATATCTCTTAAAGGGTTTTGTAGTTAAAAAAATAAATGAACATCCACATGGACTCTTCATTTAAGAAAACTATGTGGCAGTTCAACTTAGAGAGCTTTCATATCTTAGACTATCTGTATGTAATTCTACTACTGCTTCCCCAAATCCGGGTCATACATCTCACCAATGAGACTCAAAGAGATCTTGATAGAACAGTCTGAAGATCATACATCCATGGAAACATTCTCAGCAAAGCACATACCATAAGAAACTGAAATCCAAGACATAGATTTGCCATTTGATTGTAAGCTTTAAGAGGAGAGCAAAAGAATCTGGCATATCGTAGTGCTCAGTGACTGCGACTGCAAAAATGAATGGCACAGATCTAATTTAAATCTACTGAGAGACAAAGACAAGTGGTAACAGAGAGTAGCCATCACTAGGAGAGCTGTAGATGCTAAGCATCCATGGTTAAAGTGTAAAGCTGATAAAGAATACAAGTTGAGAAAGGGCTTCCATTGCGGTTGCTGCTTCTTCAGTGTTTATGTGAACACTACTGTTACCCTACAGTGGTGCTAGCCTGGTACTTTCTCATTGATGAATGTGTGTTAAACATAGTTTGCCCCTTCTAGGGATGCCACCACAGAGCAATGTAGAAAGAGGACTGATTTTCTTTCTTTCTTTGACACAGATGAGAGGCAAACTCAAGAGCAGACATTCATAACTAGCTAACGCAGTCTGTTAGCACTCTCTGAGGGTCATACTCATGCATCCTCACATTTTCAGGAGGATGGGTGGGAAGTCTAGATGACAATCAATACCAAAATCGCAACTCCATGATAAGAAATGCTGTCAACTTGGTAAAGACTTGTTTAAACATTTATTAAATCACTTCACAACAAATAGTAACACATGAAGTGTTATCCTCACATTTCACAGCAACATCACTTCTAAGCAGAAAAAATTCTAGCCAAACTGTTTTAAAATCTTCAAGATATTATTTAGTTAATATTGAGGAGATTAATTATTTGTGTTTGTTCATGAACAACCATTTTACAAACAAATTTGGCAACAAAATGCAAGCATTATTATTGCTGAGGAAATATCTATAAATAGAAAATTCAATATTATAATAGCCACAATTCAATAATTTTCACCTCCTACATGTACTTTCTGGCTTTTGCATTTTTGTCATACATTCAGTGATCATGGGTTTTAAAATTATTAAATTATTGATAACAGAATCCATAATTATATTTTATAAAATTAAGTAAAATTTAATGTTCTGCCAGTTTTTTTTATTATTTTTAAAATTTTTACTCCAAAGAAAAGTAACAAAAAGTAAAACAATTTAAAAATACACTCTTGCTGGTCATCCCTGAAATGTTTCTTATTCTCTTAGTAAATAGATAACTGTAGATATATATTAATCTGTATGTATATAGCTACAAAAATAATATATACTAAATCTATAAATATATACATAGGCATATGTCATGATTTTCAAACAGAAAGTTACAATGCCAGCTTGGTTTAGCTACCTTTTTAAAAACAGTTCAAAGAAAAGTATTGATATAGAATTCCTGTGTTTATTCATTACATTAATCATATATTTTGGTACTAATTGGAATATATTTTAGACTTTTGAAAGGAAGAGACCATAAAGTTCAATAGTTTAAGAAGGACATTAAGACACAGGTAGATAATTCAAACCTAGCATGACAGTTCTAGGACTTAGGACCCACCCCCCAGCTCCTTCCCTCAGCACCTACAAGGGGACTGTCCACTTGTGCCAGTTTCCTGTGTCTTGTTCTACCATGAGAAAGTTGAGGGGGGAAGGGAATTAACATAAAACAGGCCTGTTCTGTCTTTAAAGGTACTAGTTATAAGTTGTTCGTATCCCTTTTGCCAAAATTGGTAAGAAAATAGAAAATGGTACCTTGATTTTGCATAACTATGCACCTAATTATAATTTAGAGTTTCTATTACTAAAGACAGAGATGATACAGATATTGGACACACCATAAGCGTCTACTAGATTTTAAACTATTTTTAGTATTTGAGCCAAATTGAGTCTTGCTGTCACTGTAAGAAGCAGAAGATGCTTTGTTTTCCTTTAGACCAAACATGGTGGAACAGTCCATCCTGAAAGACTCTGGAAAAATATTTGGTTCAATTTTCTGACAGACTATTCTCAGCACACACGGGCTTCAGGTCCTAGACTCTGAGTGCCTTGGGAGCCTGGATGCGAGGTTATAGAGGGAAACTATAAAAGGAGGCAGAATGTTATGTTAAAGCTATTTCAGGGGAAAATCTCTGCCCTTTGCCTGATAAAACATAAATCACATAGACTAAGAACAAAAGAAATGATGAAAGAACTCCTCTTGGAACTCTGTACCTAATTAGTGGCAGATGGGACAGTCTAGTTTGATTTTTAATTTGATAGTTTTCTCATTACACCAAAATGCCTCTAACATGGCTACCCCCTTAGAAATACAAAGAAAATGCTTACATTATTACATTGATAATCCAAGCAAACTGAGGGTGGGTAGTAAAAATCCAATGAAATAGCCCAGATTTTTATTCCTAACCAAGGTTTATATTTCTCTGCAATTTAAGGTTTATATTTCTCTGCAATTTAAGCTCCCTGAAGACAGGGTTGTTGCATGTTTTGCATGCTGTTCATTCTGTCACACTATGACACTAAATAAATATTTATGGAGTGAATGAGTAGTCCTCTCATCCAACTGCCAGGCCCTACCTGAAGCTTGAATTCTGCAAGTCCTTTCTTATGCTGGCTGCCCTGGGAGCAGCTCCCTCTGGACCCCAAGGCCACATGTGCCAGGGCCGTAGTCTTTACCAATGGCCTCCAGTGGCAAGTGATGTCATGGACTCACAAACATATGCATTATTTCAAAGTTTCTCCCTGGGGAACATGTTCCTTGCACTGTGTAAAGATGCTTTATTTTCCCTGTTGCCTTCTTCTCCTATGCCCCCACCTTTGTCATTTCCCTTTAGACATTATAATCAGTCTGGTCTTTCTCTGTCATTTTCCACACCCATTAGATTTAAAAAATTTTCCCTGAAATAATGGATAACTCAATCCTGCAAAATTCTCTAGGCAATTCAGCAGTCTCCTGATCATATACTGTATCCTAACTTCCCAATTGTAACATTCTCAATTCATCGGAGAAATTCATGATGAACTAGAAAAAAAAATGTAAAAGAACTGTGGAGTTACCTCTATTTGGCAAAGAAAATGAATGAGATAGGGAAAAATAGAAAAAGGCAAGCAGTGAACATGGATAGCACTACTATAATAATAACTCAGAACGGTTGAGTATTTTGCAGTTTTTCACAATCCCGTGGCACACATAATTAAACTGAATTTCAGTAGTCTTAAGTGAGTTGTTCAATATTGTATAATTGATACATCTTGGAACACAGAACCAGACTGAGGTCCTTTGAGTTTAAATGCTATGTTCTTGTCAATACATCACACTATTTCTAAAATGATTAAAATGAATCTTGAAATCACAAAAGAGCCTTTCATCTTCTGAAAGGTCAGCAGATCTAATGAATATAACAGTTGTTTAAAACTGCAGTTTTACTGCCTAGTGATTTAGCTTCATCATGTAAGAGGTATATTATAAGTAATTTATTAATAAATATAAGGTGTGATAGTCAGGAATAGCTACATTTTTCTCTGCCTCAAAGCATCTGTACCTATCACACACATGCGTGCACTCTCGCTCTCTCTTTCTCTTTCTCTTTCTCTTTCTCTCTTTTTCTCTCTCTTTCTCTCAATTGTCTGCTTTCTTGGATTGGAGGGGAAAATCTGTAGAGTTATATGATCAGCCTAGCATTTACAAAGAAAGTTGCCACTGCCAGTGAGTTCACTTAAGAAGAGAAGAGAGAACATTTTTCCATGTGTTATATGTGAGAAACTTTAAACAAAAATAAGGAATCTAGGATTACAAACTTTAGTTCCATTATTTTTACTGCTCACAAGCAACTCTAATCATGATGCAAAGTTGTGCCACTCAGTCATAAGCTGACTAGTAAAGATCTGTAACTGGAAGAGATCTGAAGTCATTATTGAAAAAGAAACCAAACACAATCGTATTTTGGATTTTGAATTTTCACCATTCTATTAGGTGTGTAATCATACCTCACTCATGTTTTATTTTGTATTTCACTAGTGATAGATGAGAAGCATCTTTTGATGCCTTTATTTGAATTTGTATATCTTATTTGCCAAGGTGACAGCTACGTTATTAACCTGTTTTTAATCAGACTTTTTCAAAGGGAGGTTGTATATGTATTTTTAATTAATTCAAAAATTTAATTATATATAATCTTCACATCTTCACCCCCCCCACCCGTTCCCACCCTGTTCTCCCCCACCCCAAGTTGTGTCCTTCATTTTGGTTGTTAGCTTGCTTTGACTTTTCTTTGTGGGTTTTTGTTTATCTTTCCCATTGGTTAACAATGCTGTACATAAGCTAGAGTTACAGTATTTCCCACTTCATGTGTTGGAACCACACCACAACCACCAACCATTGCACCCATAATCCTCTACCTACTCCAGTGCTCCCTCTCTATCTGCTCTGGTAGGCACAGTTCTACAAATTTGTGGATTTGTTGATTTGGCTTTCTCTAACCCTTTGTTTTGCTTCTCTAAATTCCAGTATAAGAGAAACCATTCAGTATTTGTCTTTCTCTTTTTGGCTTATACTGCTTAGTATAATCCCCATCCAGTATATCTACACTGTTACCTTGGCACTTTTATCTTCTTTGAGGGCTGAACGGTTTTCCAATGTTTATATATACTACATCTTCCTTGTCCACTCATTTTTTTTTCTTTTTTTGCCACCTAGGCTGATTCTATGCCTTGGTTATTATGAAAAGTGCATAACAGAAGTGCATATCTGCCTTCAAATTAGTATATTTTTATTATTTGAGTAGATACCTATGGTTAATTGCTTGACTGAGGAACTTGGACCTAGTAAATAATATAGGAGTTTTATGGAAGCAGAGTCATCAGTTGTTCCACAACAAGGAAAGGGACTGTCAGATATGTGGGTCTCTCTAGAAGTGGTATGGTAGAGGGAATGGTAGAACACTGGAAACAATCTTCTATGATCTGAATGTAATACTCTCAAGATTATTAGAAGAAATAATAAATAGGAGAAAGGCTTAGATTTAAGAAGAAGGAGAAGTGTCAGAAAAAAGAAGATAGACTAAAGAAACACAGGAAGCACCAAAATTTCTGCTGAAATGGTTACGAATTTAAAGTGAAAAGTTAATATAAATCTCTTCTGCAGATAAATTCAGCTGCAAGGTATAGGTACAAAATAAGCAAAGTTTAAATATCATTTCACCACTTATAAGTTATATGATCCTGAAAGACTTACCTAACTTCTTCAAGCTTCTATTTTCTGATTTATTTTTACAGGTGTGTTGTAAGACTCAAATGAGATAATATATGTATACTGTAGTGATTAAGAGCTCAAACACTGGAATTAGTCTGATTGAGTTTAAATCCTGACTCCATGTTAGTAAAAGAGAGAGGGACAGGGAAATGAGGGCATATGCAAAGTAACATTTTTAATTACAAGCCATGGAATCCAAGGTGGGTAAGGAGGAAAGTGAGAACATTAACAGGGACAAGGAAGGACAGAGGAAATGAGATAAAATCAGTTGTTGGTGTTTGTATTGGAGTCTCATTCTCAGCTGAAAAGATGAAAGATGTTCAGAAAAGAGAATGCTCAAAACTATGGTAAAATGCAGCAATTTATATGACCTAGGAAGTAAATGCCTAACATAGGGCAGAGAAGCAGATTAATGAGCAAGAAGTCATGAAAGAAAAGCTCAAGAGTACCTCTGGGTGGATAATAAAATCACTAAACAGTATGACAGGGGACTTTTTTGGGAAGAATGACCATGAAACAGTAGCTAAAATACTCAGGGATGAAAGTGAGGGATTTGTAGTGTGTGCAAAAGGTACAAAATGTAGTTTAATGGCAGGCCCTTCAAAGACAGAGAAAGATTAAACAGAAATAAGGACTAAAGAACAAGGAAGATACCACCTTACCAGGAAACCTTATAGAACAATAAGTGTGGGACAAAAAACAGTTGCATCTTTATAGAATGGCAGATAGAATGAAAAACAATAGTTTCTTAAGCCTCAAAAGCTTTCATTCTAGCCCTAAATTTAGCCCAATTCTGCTACACTCTACAGGAGAACTCTGCATCATCTTCCAACCTTTCCGTTACACATACTTGAAAGAATCTGAATCAAAGTATCAACACATAGAATAATGGAGTACACACCACACCCACCATCAAGGCAACATGTGAAAAGAGTAGCAATTTGAGAAAAATAATCAGTGGTCAACAAAATAACTATCCCAAAATTAAGCATCAATAGTAGGATAATTATGACTTGCTATTTGTTTTTAATATAACTTTATATTTTCCTGATTCTTTGAAATTTTAAAATTAGTAACAGCTCATGAAAAAAAGTGAGTGACTTGACTATATACCTACTGAACACTCTTACAAAGACTACCTTTCTTAACAGAAACAGACACCTAATACTTGCAAAGTAACCAGCAGTAATTCATTCCAGTTCATTTCAGTATAAAAAGCATTTCCTAGGATTCTAGACACTTCTCAAATCCACTGCCCTCTAGAACTGCCTAATGCCATTGTATTGAAGTTATCCTGTAATCAAGAGGCATCTTTGGGGGTTAGCAATTGCAACTGACACTTATCAGAAGGCATTGAAAGCATACAAACCAACAAATATCAGTAGTCATAATAAGTTTTTAAAATATCCTTTGCAACTGTTTCACATCTGGAATGGCTAAATTAAGTCAGACTTCACAGGAAAATTGTCACCCAAAATAACACAATAATAAACCACTACTAAATACAGTAGCTTTATATCAATGATATCAAGCTAATGGGTGAAGTGCAAAAGTCTCAACAGTGCAACAATTCAGTCTGAAATAAATAAAAACCTATGATAGAACAAATTAAGAAGTGAATGATTTAATACCATAATTAGTAGTGAAAATGTAAAAATTAGTGATTATTGAAGAAACCATATGTTTAATGTATTAACCATTGATATTAAAACTATATTATTTTGTCAGATTATGTATTGAGTGAGATTTTTCCAGAATATGAACTACTTTCTAGAAGGAAGATTAGAATTTTGGGAAACCTCATTATGTAGGTCACAGTTAACTGTACATTAGTTTTTTGTATTATGGTTTGCACGCTGGGAAGTCTAATACAATTGTAGAAATAATCTTTTAAAAAATCATGATGAGGTGTCAAGAAACAATATTTAGCAACTGGTAATTTCAGGGCACTTAATAATTCTGCCTCTGCATCCCAGAATCATGTGAGATCTTCAGAGATAGAACTGGAAAAATTAGAGGGTCCTAAAAGATATTAGAAATCTTTAAATAACCAACACTTTTATCCATGTTTTGGAATCCTCAAGAAATCAGATTATTCCAGAATATTCTCAGGAATTCCTGAATTTGCTAGATTAAACAAATCTATTCATGACTATGAAAATCCTTTTAGAAAACTGAAATGCAGACTCACCTAAAATATTTAGGATTTTTTTTCTAATCATTCATGGTTTAATATAGGGAATACCATTACTCATTGAATAACTAATTCCTCACAAACTATTAAGTAACCAAGGTAGGGGTACTGGGATATACTTATACTCACAGTTCCTATCTTAGGGATGAGATTAGATAAATATATTTAAACATGTATTCAGGCAAACATAAATGAAACTAATGGAAAACTGAGCTGAATACTATGGAAAAATTCCACAAGAAGCAAAGCTAGGATTTTCCTTTATCAAGACAGGGAAGTTTCTTGGGGAGGCAACATTAACAACAACTCCAAAAAGAGGAGTCACCTTGAGCGGAGTGGGAAAGCATTGCAGGAAAATCATGTGCAGAGGAATTTCCTGGAGTTGAGTAGAATTTGACATATTCAAGAAAAAGACAGAATTCTGTCATAGCTAGACTATTTCAGGAGGGAAGTACTTCTTACATATACACACACTCTGATTGCCCTGAAATACACAGCCTCTGAAATTGAAAGGAGAAGTGGAATAGAGCTATGGAAACAGAGCAGCATTCAAAATCAAAGCCTTGTTAGGGTAGTTTCTATGCCATAAATGACACCTATTATCAGTATCAGTGCAATGACATATATATATTTATATATATTTATATTTATATGCATATATATGTTGAGAGCTGAACGTATGATACAAGAGGAGAGAGATGGACACAACCATAGAGGTTGGTGTTGTATGAAAGTATACATCATCTAGCAAATTTTAATGACTCTCACAAGTCCTTATAAAGGTTTCAGACAAAGGAAAAAAGTGTCTCAGGCAAAATCAGATTAATCACATTAATTCTTGTGGGATACTTGGGGGCAGGGCATTCACTTATTAACTTGCTGTACTCTCCTAAGGAAGGTCTCTTAGGGTAAATATTGGAGGAAGGGTGACACTGCTGCCCAAGAGAGGTCAAATCATGCCATTTCTCTCTTCAGTGTTCTACAGAAAGATAAGAGTGGAATGAAGTGTTCTTCATCCCAGCACGAGTGCTGACTTGTTTTAACTCACAACCTCTGCATCTCCTCCTTATTTTTATTTAAGAGACATTGATATTATCAATATTTAGCAATTAACAGCTTGGAAATTAAGTGAGCCCCCAAATTTAAAGGATTTAATTAAAACAAATTAAGCAGATTAAAGGATGAACAGCCTTAGAGCAATTTAAATGAGATACAACCTTTTGCGCTTGCTTTGTAAACAAGTTGCGGTCTCTTGTAAACATAATATGGTGTTAAGAATAATTAAAGTTATGATCTATATGAGGGATAACACAAATACTTGTAAAATTACAATGACAGCATAGAACAAGTAAATGTTTTATAATGTATAGAGTTTAATTTTTTCTGCACCATATTCATTTTACACTGCAGATAGCATTCTCTTTCAATAAGTTCTTGGATCACTGTTAACAGCTGTGTTGTGAGTCATTAGCACTTTTAGTTCTGGGGACTTCATAGCTGTAAGAGATGGCTGGAACAGTGGCTATAGCTGGGTTCATGAGTACAGATTTGTATTTGGTCAATCTATAACTTCTCTATCCGTTTTTGGATTTCAGCAAGGCTTAACTCATGGGACCAGCATCTGTTGTTTTCCATTATCTGTAATAACACAAACAGAACTTCTCTCCTGTGTTATAACTTTAGCTGGACCAGATTATTGTTTGTTCAGTGGGTCTCTTTGTATTACCATAGGAGCTGGTTTGTCTTTTTGCTCCTTATTGTTATTATGATCATCATTATTACTACTATTACTATTATCATTATCATTATTATCATCATTTTAAATGGCTAATAATTAGAGATTGTTTTACTTTACTTTAACTTACATTATGTTTTTATTATTTTATTTTTATTTTTTTTCAAACTTTTAATAGGACAGTAAAATATAAAATAGGGTAACTTCTATGTCATAAATGACATCTATTATCAGTATCACTGCAATGACATATATATTTGTATAATTTTACCACCACCACCTACCAGTTTACATGCTTTTTATCATCCCAAAATCCTACGCAGCTAATCTCCACTCCTGTCACCAGTTTTAGGCAATTAGTGGTCTGCATTTCTCTTCTACTGGAAGTTTGATGTAAACTTAGATAGAATGTACTCTCTTCATGGGGATCCTTTCACAATATATTTGAGATCCCTCTGTTGTTTTGTGTATCAGTAATAATTTTTGACTTTTAATTCTGGATATGTCAGTGTATGGGTATATCACCTTTTCTCTATTCATTTAGCAGGTCATGGCCAATTGAACTATCTTCAATGTGAGGTTGTTATGCTTAGGGTGGCTATTAACATTGGTGGAAAAATCTTTCTACGGACATGTTTGGGATAATTACCTAGGTGTGAAATTGCTTGACTACATGTTAATTCTATGATTAATTTTTAAAAGAAATTGCCATGATGCAGAATTCTTGAGTGGTATGTTTTTAATTCTTTACTCACAGTTTTGAAGATAATCTTACTGTAATATTGATGGAATCTGCACCAAACTCATCTCTTTCCAAACTGATACTAGAAACATGAATATGAAAATAGCAACTATTACCACTTATAGATGAGGAAGTTCAAGAGAGTGAGAATAAAGTAGCCAACTTGTAAAAGGTTCATTATCAAATTATCTTTAATGAACCAGTTCATCACAATATTATGGTATCTGTCACTAAAAAAAAAATAATTTGTCCTAATTCTTGGATTATATAGCCCCCGCCCCCCTTGGTTTGACAATGTACTTTTCACCAGTCAGAAATATGTCTTTACCATGAGGTCAAAAACTAATATTCTTTTTTTCTATTTGCAAGAACTGTTTCAACGACATTAAATTATGTCTACCTTGCTATCATTTACAGCTCAGAAACTGACTTTCCCATGGTACCTTCAGACCTCAAAAATTTTTTAAATGTGAATGAAATGTTAAGTGGGGCTTATTAGTAAAGGATGGCACAACTGATGAAGACAATATGCAACGACTTTCTATATGAGGCAGATACATGCACAACGCAAAAAAGAAAACTAAAAATATCTGATGTTGTTATAGAAGAAAGCAGAGCCAAAAGCAATTTGTCTGTGCTTCTTTCCCATCTGTGTGACTCCTTCAGTTAAACAACCAATGCAATCAAATCTGATTTGCTTTCTCCTTATAAAAGTCGTGGCTTAAATAGGAGCTATCCTGGAATGTGGAGCTAAGGACATTTTTATATAAATACAGTATATACATTCATGTTTTACACATATGCTTTCTACATGCAATTTTTGTACACAATCCTGTCTTCCAATCTTCAGGTAATATGTTAGCCAATGGGAATCTTAAAGGGAAACCTTTCTTCTAGGGCAGGGAGAATTGCTCTATGTCCTAAACTTGACTAGAGTGCTAGGAAAGTTATAGACAGCTAGTACCCTGTTTTTATATTTAAAAAAAGGTTGTGATCCATGCACAATCTGTACTAGATTAAATAAATTAAATACTTTCAAAAAATAATATGGGCAGGTAGGAGGTAATGTGGTCCCTAGCCATCAAATTGGGGACTAAAAGACTAAATCATTTACCCAACATTATTAAGTGTTTCCCAGAAGGAGTCTGACGTGAATCCAAAAAGACGTTCCTTCAGACTACAGCTCCAACTGGCTGACCACTCTAGCTATAAACATTTGCCCTGGCTGTATTTTCCCACTCCTGGATGATTATCTTCCTGGCAACAAGATGACAGAAGCACTAAGCCAAGATACCCTTATGTGGGCATAGCTGCCTCTTCATGGCAGAGCCAAATTGGATCCCATCCATTGGCAGGGATGTCCCAGAAGCAGCCAATTTTAGTTCAGCCTCTTAAAACTCTGGATTGTAAACAAACAGAAGGAATTTCCACAGTGGAAGAGAGAATAATGAGATGAAGTTTGGAAGAGAAACAGGGAAGGTGATGTTAATACATCATTCACCAAAGGTATTGAAAGATTAAAAATGAGCTGGAAGTCCAGAGGGATCCTACTGATAAAGCCCCAGATCTTTAAAAGTGCATAAACTGCAGGTAACCTGTTCTTCCCTTTCTTTGCTACTTGAAACAAAATTCACATTATTGCTTAGTATTTTTCCTTTTCTCCCCTTCATTTCTTTTGATATTTGACACAATACATTAAATTGGATATGTCCAGTTGGTGGGTACATTGATATAGTGCTAAAGCATAGTTATTATAATTTCCAGATTTCAATATTCATATGATTTTATGGATTTCAGATAAATCTTTCTAGATTAAATGTTCTTGAAAATTGACAATTGATTAGATTCAACATAACTTAAGACATATCCACTCACATCCCTTTCATGATTCTATGCTTTCTAGAATCAAATGTATCTTTGATATGTGTGTCTCATTAGCAAAATGTTCTGCAATGTGATGTAATGGAATCAAAAGAGCAAGGAATTTGGAATCAGATGGCCATGGTAGGATTTAAGGCCTGCAGAGCTGACTCATTTGTTGTGCTTCTTAAGGCAACATTCTAGATTCTCTTTGTCTTGGTTTTCACTTAGTGGAATGTAGAGGGTAATAAAAATTACTTAACTGTAATTGTAAAGTGAAACGACACCCTATAACCTATATAATAGCTGTGAAGTTGTTTTTAACTATACTAACAGGGACTATACATCACAATTGTTGATAACCAACTTACAGAATGGGTATGATTTTAAAAAACATGATTTTTGTTTGATATCAGTGTGATACCTTTGGTCAATAATGTCATCTTTTCATAAAGTTAATGTACTGAGCACTGCCAGCTACAATGTAAAAAATGTAAGTAACCCATTTATTCTAACTATTAACTGAGGAAATTAGAAACAGAAAATTAGAAAAGTCACCATGAATTCAGGATCACTGTTAACTCTCTTTGGATTTCATTGATCATAATACCATTTTATAAAGTACATTTTGTTAGTGATATTTATTCAGATTACAAAAATTTGCTCAGTGCACATATGGATTGGTGGGCACCATCCAATAACTCAGTCACTCCTCACAGGCCTTTGCATACAAACTAGGAGATATCCATGCTGGTTAAGGTCAAAATAGACAAGGGAGCCTTGCAGTTACAAGCTCTTCTTGCCAAGTAGAAATGCTAACCTGCTCCTCCCTGGGATTTTAGAAAAGAATTTGAAGATATTTCACAAGATAAATGGAAATGGGATAAACACAGGGCCTTAAGGAAAATAGACTTCTGGTGCATTTATTAAGCACTTGGATCTGATGCATGACACCTGCTTGAAACTCAAAGAATTATCATAGGCTTTGCCGAGGAAGGAAAGACAAGAATTATGACTGCATGCAGGCTCATACTTCAGCAAGTCAATGTTTTTAAATCAATGAAAAACAATCCAGTGATTGTGTTTGCTTCAAACAGAAAGCAATGTAAGATGACATACAGTATTTCAAGCTGTTCAAATTACTGATGGCAGAGTGGCAAGATATATATCCATTAAAACCAAATAGTTGTTTCAAAGTATGTTGGCCAACAGAGATAAATAGTGTCTCTCTGAAGCAAATATAAAATTATGTCTTTCCTCAGAATTTTGGACCCAATAATGCTTTCAACCAACAGTATTTCTTTCTATTTAGGGAATTTTCATTTTGTATCTTCACTGGGAGTTTCTTGAGTTAGTCCACCCAAATAATTTTCTATTTCAACAAGGAGATACAAAATGTTAACGTATGCATATTTTGATGATACACTTTTATGTTTTCATTCACATTAATAAATTTACTTTATTGAATGAATTAAATGTCAATGAATAAATATGCTGAATGCAAAGAATACTTACATTTCCAGAGCAATTACATCATCAATGCTACAACCAGGCTAGCAATCAATAGCCCACATTTAAAAGCAAGATTATTTGAAAAGAGGTATATTCAATTTATTTCCCTTCTTGATTTTTATCACAATTTCATTAACAAACTTAAAAATCAAAACTTACACACAGTATTAGATGATCTTTTCTTTGTCCTCCAAGGATGCGTCTTTCACATCAGGGGAAATAATCTGCTTTTCTTTTTCTGTATAGAAAGATCAAGAGAGCTAATATAAGATCATAGAAGTTTCACTCATCAAAAGTCTAAGTTGTGAAATCCTAAAGAGGCTTCTTCTATGGAATGATTTTATACAAATGATTACTTCTTTATGAATTATCTGCTATTCTATATGCCATCCCTCCCCACTGTTAATGTTAGATAATGTCACTTCTCATATTTTTAAAAAGGAGAAATATGCTAAGTCCCTCATAACTGGGAAAAATTACTTTCTGATCCTTTTCACAATACTCCACTAAACAAATTGACATTGGTAGTAAGTCCAGAATGTAGATTCTCATTTTAATCAGATCCTGGAAAAAAATGTAAGCTCTATTCATGAATTATGTTGGCTAAAGAGAGCAAATATAGAATGACCATTTGTTGAAAGCTTGAAGAATACCATCACATTTTAAAACAAAAGGTTGAAAGTAGATAAGTAAAGTGCATAATTGATGGTTCTTCATGCTATAAAGACTGTCACATTGAATAAAGTGAGATATGAAAATGATCACTGTCTGTACTGGACAATGGCATATCAATGTGCCTTAGACAAATTGACCCCTAGGAAGCAAACTATCACATAGTTGAAAAACACTGTAGTATACTTATAGAGCTATAACCTTTGTACTTAAAATATTGGTTCAGAAATAAAAATATTATCTAAGCTTTAACTTTTAGAATGCTACTGGTGTCACTAATGAATATTAAAAAAATTAGACAACAGAAAACAGCAAATTTCAAATCTAAACAACTAATAATATGTGTGTGCTTAAGTGTTCTTCATGAATTGTCTAATCATCTTCACAACCCTATGCTTGTACCAATCTCCAGTTATACTCAATATCACAAAGTGGGAAAGTCCTAAACCAGAATTTAGAATCAAGTAGCCTAAGCTCAAATTCACTGACTGAATACCATACCACATTACTTTCATGAAATTGTGGTGTTGTGTTTAGACATGTTTCGTCTAAGTTCCCTCATAATAATACAGAAACCATCTTTTCCCCAAAGAAAGTCCTTTCCTTAAGCCCAAATGCCCAAAGCAGAAGTAGTCAGACAGTGCTCTTTTTCACCTAACCCTATTCTAATTCTTAACCTAACAATTCTCACATCAGGCATTTTCTTGTTTTTGTTGATACTTTTCTACTTCCCAAAGAATATAAGTTCCATAGACATTGCCTAACTCACTGCTGGATCCTCAGCACTCCTGCTGCTAAGTGTTCAGTGAATGTTTGTTGAATGAATCATGAGTAAAGCGCTATTGTTGAAATAAGAGCATTTTAGCTTATTCCCTGTTTGGAATCATTTCAATGGTGTTAACAATGATTTTCCACCTCCTCTCACTCTCCTTTATTTGATATATATGCATGTGTGTATGTATATGCAAATAATAACCTTGCAATTTAAACCTTAGTCTAAGGAGGAAAATGCATCCTATTAAATTAAGGCATGTTCTCCTGATGTATGTATTCCCCTTAAGACTCATTTTTACCTCAATGTGAATGTGTATAACAGCTGTATATTTCAAGATAAAGACAAGGAGAGTAAAAATAAAGAAAATGTTTTTTAAAAAACTGAAAATGAGGAACGGGGGAGTAAGACTTCGAGCAGACCTAACGATTCAAAAGATGTCCCAATTTCTTCTCTGAATAGGAACTTTGCCTGATAAATGAGGTTTGATGAAGACTTCAGGTTTCTTAGAAACTGCTTCAAGTATTCTCAGAAGATAGCCATCTGTTTCAAAAGTTAAAGACAGACAAAAGGAAAAAGAATAGCAAGCAAAACTTAGGGGTGAGACTGAATTGTGGAAGGATGCCTACACTGAAAATTGAATAAATTTCTGGAGAAAACTTTAAAATTCTCATACTATGGAACTCTTTAGAACTAGTTCAGTAATTTTCCCTGAAATCAAAAAAGTGAACTCCATTCCCTTACTCTTGTGAGGTATCTTGATTTGACATAATACATAAAGATTTTGGAAAGATTTATAACTACAAATTGAGAGTAGAGTTTGCATGACAGCATCACATGCTACAGCAGAATGGAGATCAAAAACTTACCCTGAGCACATTAGACTTTTAAAAGCAATTTATTTGTATCAAATGTCATGTGTTGTGTAATATAAAGTGGCCTCAGTCATCTACAAAGAGAGTATCAATAAAAGGCACAAAGAGAGAAAAGAACTAGTGGTTGATCCTACAACCTATGCTAACATTCCCCCACAATATTCTTCCTTTCCTCAAACCACCTGCTATTGTCATATCCAAGTTGCTGAAGTATCCTGTGATGGAAATTTTGTACTAATTTCCCTTCCCACTCTATAGTCCCAGTCCAAAGCAGTGCTCCAAAGAATGGTTCTATGTTTACAAGGATGCCAACAGAGAGGATTTATTTGTTTTGATTGTGAAGTTCTGAAAATTTTGTTATTGTTGCTAGTTTTTTTTCTTTTTCTTAATAATATTTTAGAATAGCATTGGCATACTCCATTCCATACAATGACCTTATGACAAGATACTTAGCTTATATTTGACCACATTCTAAGTGTGAATGAAGTTTGTGTGACTTTTTAATTATGATGCATGTCTTTTCAATTATGACTTTTCAATTTTGATGTATATTTGCATCATAATGCAATTATCAAAAAGCTCGTAATTGTGGACACATTGACTAGAATAACAGATAATCCAAATCTGCTCACAGTTGAGCATCTTAGAACACTCATAATGAATGTATATAGTAATAAATATGCTCTGGAGTATTATCCATTTAATTATCATTTTTATACATTATTTTACATTTTACACATAATCTTGAATTGATTGGGTCATGAAAACAACAGAGTGGTGGTTAAAAGTAAAAAGCACTTTTAAAAGACATAATTATAAAAATTATTAATCAAATTATGGTCTCTTGAACTCATATAAAAAGTACATTGACAACAAGTGACACAGTAAACAAAAAGTACATATGGTACTTTTAAAAATAAGGAATAGAGTCCCAATGAAAAATACTTCCTCCTTTTTAGTGTCTGTAAGTTGAATTTTCTATTTTAACTACTTTTTGGACTTGACTTATGCTTATAGTTAATTTTATAGTTGTATAAAGTGAATAGCTTGTGTGCACAATCTTTGACAAATCTTATTTTGAATATAATTTTAATAAACACTAAAGATAAAAGAGGTGTGTAGGTTTTTTTTGCTTGGAATTTTTTCCTTTAGAACATGAGAATAAATTTCCTTAGAGAAAAACTTTAAAAGAAAGCTATACATGTAAAAAGGAAAGTGGTTTGATTTCTTGATTAAAATAAAATACATTAATTCTTCAAATACCATCATTTTTACAGAAGTATAGTCATTCAAACAAATCTGCCCTTGGGATTTTGTTTCTCAGCCGGTACATATGAGAACTTGAGTTTGTTAGCAACTTGAATCTACTCCCTGCACCAAGCCCTCCACAACATCACACACAATAAGAGAATGTTGCTAATAAATCTTATTTGTCAATTTGCTGATCTTATGAGCCCTGTGCTTTGGGCAGTTTAGAGAATAAAAGAACCACCAGGTGCTGGAAGAAAATTCAGAGTCTCAGGGACTCTTAGAGAAATAGGCCTTACATGGTGTGAAAACAAGGCAAAGAATACATTGGGCTCCTAGCAATGGTGTCATGTGCAATAAAAGATGATGCAAATGGAATAGGTGGACCATTACAACTGGAATTACTCTGATACTGAATATCAATTAGTGTTGTGTTAAACATTTTTTAGTTTGACTCAATGATGAAGTTACATTGACATATCAATCCATTTTCTGCACAAGTTTTAGGCATCTACATTTTTATAATATAAAAAGTTTCATTATACATGGAGTTAGAAGACTGAGCTCTTGAAATTTACTTCACTTATCTAGAAAAAACATTCACTTACATCCAAAAAAACTCCACTCACTACCTCTGTGACTATAGGTAATTTGCTTAATTTCTTGGTATCTCAGTTTCTTCAGCTACAAAATGGAAATAGAAATATCTCATAGGGATAATGATGCAGTTAAATGTAATAATAGGTATGATGTTAGATTCCTACCTAGTCACAAAGTAAGAGTCTGGTAGATAGTAATTGCTCTTTTCATCATCTTTTTAAAATCATCTTTCTATCTTCACTATTTTCATAATCTACAGATGATAATCCACAATTATTTATCAGTAATATATTTATGACACCTTAGTAAGAAGCAGAACAAAACCCAGTCTTTTCTTGAAATAATTTAAAAATTAATAGAATTAAAGCAAAAATAAATGAAAGGAAAGAAGGTAGAAATTAATGCAAACAAAATGAATTGTGGGAAGAGGTCAACAAAGTGTGGCATTAGTATGAGCTACATAAGTGAGAAATAATCAGAAATGCTTCATTTCAGAGGATGCATTTGTGCTGATATTTGAATGACAAATAATAAAACAAAGACATAAAGGTAGAAAAGTATGAGCATTGCAACTGAGTTTTCCCATGTGCTACAACAACAAATACTCAGGGAAAACCAACTTGGAAATGAATATGGAATGGAGGACAGGTTCAGATCTATATAGTGCCTTGTTTTCCTGTTTTTGTTTTTGTTTTAAGCTGGATTCAAAAGATCAGGGAAAAACCAAAAGCTTATGAAAATGCTAGTGCTGAGACAAGACCAACTTCAAGGCCATTAATAAGAATCCATGGCAGTGTTTCCCAAAATGTGATCACCACCCCCTGAGAATTATGAGAAATGGAAGTTCTGCACCCTGTTCCCAAACCAACTGAATATTCTGTGTTTTAACAAATTTTCCAGGTGACACAAATGCAAGTTCAATCTAAGAAGCACTGCTTTGAGGTATGAAGATTGGAGAAGAATGAGATCAGGACAGGAAGGTCTGGAGTCCACCAAGAAGTAAACAGACCAGTTTATAAGCTATTGAGGAAGTTACTGAATGCCCACATGAGAGACACTGAGGGCTAGAACTAAATCAGTGGGAGTAAAGAAAAGGGGATTGAGTCTATGGGATTATAAAAAACAGAGTCAATATCCCTGACATCTGTTAGTCTTTACTATCATTAATTAAAGAACATGATTTGTCAAAAGTACAACCCTCTAGTCAATCTATACATGTTATGCTATGTCTAAAACTATGAAAATGGACTAATGGCATTAAATTTCCCCTTCTACTTTTAAAATTTAAATTCCAATAAAGGAGAAGAGACTATTCTGCACTATCATTAAAATAAGCATAGTAAGTTTGGAATTTTACAATTGCAGTTATCAGTAAATCTAGAACTTGCTTGCTAAATTTCAACTCTATCTGGTTTCACACCATGATTTTTAATGGTCTTATTTGTGCATTATTTCAATTTTTCATTATATATTGTGCCATTTAGTATTCTCCATGATTATGTTTTCACTGAACAGATGCACTACAGTTTTGCTGCACCAAATTCTATGATCCATAATTAGATGTCAATATGTTTTCTTTATGAACTAAATACATTTTTAGTTACTTGGACATTAATTAAAATCACATGCTGGATTGTTACATCCTTTCAACACATTTTTGAGGAAATATTTTTGGTTTACTTGAATGCTTTAAAACATTCAATTTTATACTATATAATTCTTTTTCCATAAGAACAGATACTGTAGCTAATATATAAATATTAATTACAGAGTTATACTACAGAAAGCATTAATGAGATATAACCATTCACATGTGAAAGCAATGACATTTGATGAATTAGGAGAAAAGAGTACATTTTTTTAATTGTTGCTTTTTATGTGTATCATGATTTGTGTTTATTTCCCTGGCAATTCTAGGAAAAATTAAGCAAATCAGAATAGTGGCAAACAATGACTGATACTGAACTACCTACCACCGGAAGTTTTAAATTCACAAAACATTCACTAATATACAAAAAAATCAAGGATACTAAGGTGATACGGAACTCATATTCATTAGTAAAAACACCGTATGATTCTGAACATTCTAAATTCTTCAAGAATTTGAATTACATGCTTATCTCATGTACAAAGCTAAGAATCAGTTTTCCAAAGGAGGAAAGAAATATGTTTGCCTCTAACAAAATTCTGGAATAGCTAGATCCAGAGTTACATCTCTTCTGCAAGTCGTTCTTTTTCTTTTTGGAAGTGTAGATGGTATGGCAGTCTTTGGCCTCTCTGCTCTTCTACTCTGCCCAGAAAGGATTCATTCTCTCTGACTTGCTGTGCTGAGACTACATCCATGCAGAGAAAATTATAAAACCTGTGATTGCTTTTTCTTTCTTCTCAAAGTTTAACACCAGTATTGCCAAATCATAAAGTAAACAGCTTCCCATTGGGGGGAAATTTGGTACACCCAATCCTCCCAATTCAAAAATGTTAGCTAGGATAACTGCCTCAATGCATAGATTAATTGAGAAGAAAGTAAGGTATAGCCATATTAAAATCTAAGTGCAAGCTTAAAATATTACATTAAAGGGATTGTTGGATTTGTGTTCTTTGGTTATTTATATTCTACAGATAAGTAGAACCAACTATCTGCTGCCTTTCACTTTTTGACATATTTCACTTAGGTTAATCACCACTTGATCCATTAATTTTGTCTCAAAAGCCCTATTTCATCTTTTTTTTTAATGTAGTAGTATAGTATTCCATTGAGTATATACTTCACAATTTCTCTATCTACTCATCTGTCTTTGGGCACTTATGTTAGTTCTAAGACTTGACTATAAATAATGCTACTATAATGCTACTATAAATAATGCTACTATAATGCTACTATAAATACAGTTGGACATAAATCTCTTTATTTTGGATTTCATATTCTTTGAAATAGCAATTTGTCAAATGACAGCAAATGTAATTCTCAGATTCTGTAAAAAAATATATATATATATATATATATATATATATATATATATGGGTGAGTGAGGAGGGGACAGGGAAAGGAAGGTGTTATGCTACTGGCAGGAGAGTTGTGGTGGAGGTCAACTATTGGCACATGTGGAACTGTGAAAGTATACCCCCAAATTTATATACATATATAAATAATAAAGAAATTCATGAAAATTGAAGGAAAAAGGTTTCTGAAAAATAAAAGATTGCTGAAGCTAGGCTTCATCCTGAGGGATGAAACAAGGCCTTTTCATGGCCTTTTAGGACCCTAGAAAAAGAAGCAAAGGTTAAGGTCTGTTTAGGGTCTTGTTTCTCTTAGGACTCTGAGAGAAAAATTTTAATTAACCTTGACCCTAGAGGCCAAGTCTTTATGGTAAAAGTGAAGTTAAAGCTATTCCACTGAGATTTCATAAGCAAAAATTAGTCTTCACATGATTCATAACCTAAGTTCAGACACACAGATACTCTGAAAGATTTTAATCCAAAAAGTCAATTTGCAATGTTTCCAAACTAGGTAATATATATATGCCATGCAGAGGCAGGTAGAAATTCTTTCTTGAGCATCTACTTTGTCCTTAACCAAGCATGTTAGTAGCCATACTGAGGGGTAATCAAGACCCACAAATTTGAACACTAGTGTGGTCTGCCATCCACTGCATAAAGACAAACACACTCTGTGCATAAGGAATTAAATAGGTTAATATTAGTGTGTGTAGAAAGGAGTAAAGAGGTAATAATTACCCCATGAAATACTAAGTTGTCTATCCCCTCATAGACAAATGCCCAACCAAACAGGATTGTTCCCCAAGCAGGTTCATTGAAGCCTCAAGGTAGCCATAAGTCTAAGACATCTTCTGGCTGAAAATTATAGGAAAAGGGCAGCAAGGGCCTGTAATGCCTGCTATAAAAAGAACAAATTCCAAGTACAAATCAAGTTAAAGACTGTTGTTACCAGCCACCAGGTGTCTCACACCAGATGTCCCTCCCAAGTGTCTCTACATACATCTCAACTCTTGTTTCTCCTTCCATGTATCAACTCCATGCACACCACAAATCTTCTCTCCAAGTCTCCTGTACTTTTTTCTTCTTGTTCAGCTCCATCATTCTTTAGGTGAGGCAAGGAACACAGACCATTACCTTTTTATGGAGCTTTCTGTAACAATAAATAGGAATACATTAATACTTTGATGAAAAAGTCTCAGAGAAATGCCCTAAGATCTGTGAAATTCAAATATTCAATCTTCTTATTAAACACAAAGTTTAAGTCCTACTTCACATGGGTTTGAGTCACAATTCAATTGTGCTCCAAGAGACTCAAGTTGAGATATGAACTCACAGAAACACATAAAATAGGAATAAACTGAGGTGCATATATTATCTACATATATATAAATCTATCTATGTATATCTATATAAAGTTTTTTGTGATCATCTGATACAAATAAAAGATACCAATCACATATTTTAAAAATACACAAAATTCGTAAGTTAGGTAAGTAAAAAGAAATCCTCACCTAGACTGGTTTATTCAAATAGCTTCTAATTTAATTTAATAAATAGTAATTTGTTAGAAAACATAAACTTCAAACACATAATCCCCAAATCATACCTTGAGATAGAAAATACTGGCATTAAACAGTGACAATTTTTCAAATTATTCAAACCCATAAAGATGTTGCTTACAGTTTGTGGTTATGTATTAAATATCTGTGATAGAATGTGCCATTTAAAGTGTACAGATAGTGCTTATGATCATAGTGAAATTAAATTAGAAGTTAATGGCAGGTAAATAGAATAAGCACATTTCAATTTTTAAAAAACAGACTTCTAAAAAAATCATGATTTTTTAAAAAAGAAAAGATGATGAAAAAATATTTAACTATAAATGAAAATAAATGGCATAGGCCCTTATTGTGAATTAGAATTACATTTTTCATATATTTTCACTTTCTTTAAATTTTTATTGCGATAAAATACAACTAACAAAGTTTAATGCCTAATTTTTCTCTTCATGTATCAATCTTTATATTTCTAATAAGTTTTCAATTTACAATATTATAATTTTCAGAAATAAAGTTTCAGATCTGTTTATGTGTTTAAATTTCACCTCATTTACCACCAAAGTTGAAGTGCCAGTCTCATCATCAAGTTGATGTTCTCTAACCTATACTGCCACCTTTCTTCCCCACCCCACAGCACCCATAACTGTCATATTTTTCACAGAGCCTGTGCTTTTTCCTTTTGTGATTTGTTGGTTTATTTGTTTTGGTTATTTACATTCCACATTTCATGGAAACCATCTGGTAATTGTCTTTCACTTTTTGATTTATTTCCTTTAGCATCATCACTTTAAGAGTGACCCATGTTGCTACAGAAAGCAAAATTTCATCTTGTTGAAAGCTGATAGGTTTTCCATTGAGTACATATACTTCAACTTCTTTATTCAGTCAGTTTGAAGGGTATTTAGGTTGTTTCCATGTCTTGTCTATTGTTAATAATGTTTCCGTGAACTTAAAGATGAATGTTATCTTTCTGAATTAGTGCTTTCACATTCTTTGGATGTGAAAATCACTCTTTGGAGTGATTTTGTTGAATCATATATAGTATTTCTTTTTTTAAAAACTATTGTTCTATGGTTTCATTTTTTAAGCTTTGTTTTTATTGATTGTACATATACATATATACATCTGTGTATACATATACATGTATATAGGTGTGTGTGTGTGTGTGTGTGTATATATATATATAAACATCATTGTCTATCACAATTTTTTCCCATCACTTATCACCCTTAAATGATCTCAGTCTTTTGTGCCCTCCTTGTGCCACATTTTCCTCCTCCTCCCCCTCTCTTTCTCTGTTTCAGTTCTATATTTTTGGCAGTTTTATATTTTTCTTGTCCATTTATTCTATTGGTTTTTTTCCTATATCCTTCATATAAGTGAGATCATCCCATGTATCTCTTTTTTTTTCTGGCTCATTTCCGTTAAGATGATTCCTTCTAGCACCATCCATGTTGCTGCAAAGGATATAAGGTTGTCTTCTTTGATTGATGCATAATATTCTATTGTGTACATATACCACATCTTTTCAGCCAATCATCACTTTTGGGGCATTTGGGATTTCCATATCTTGGCAATTGTAAATAGTGCTACAATAAAAATGTCTGTACAGGTGTCCTTATGGATAAATGTTTTTGTATCCATTGGGTAGATTCCCAATAGTGGGATTGTTGGGTTGAGTGGTAGTTTCACTTTCAGTTGTTTGAGGAACCTCTACACAGCCTTCCATAGTGACTGGACCAGTTTGCACACCCACCAGCAGTGTAAGCATGATCCTTTTTCTCCATATCCATGTCAGCACTTGTTGTTGCCTGTTTTTTGGAAGTGGATCATTCTTACTGGTGGTGTAAAGTGGTATCTCATTGTGGTTTTGATTTGCATTTCCCTTATTGCTAGTGATGTTGAACATTTTTTCATGTGTCTGTTGGCCATTTGTATTTCCTCTTTGGAGAAGCGTCTTTTTAGTGCTTCTTCCCATTTTTAAACTGTTTTTTTCTTTTTGGCTTTGTTTTGTTAACTTGTGTGAGTTCTTTGTGTATCTTTGTTATTCAGACCCTTATCATTTGTATGGAGGGTAAAAATGTTCTCCCAGACAGTTGGGTTTCTTTTTGTTTTGTTTATTGGTTCTTTTGGTATACATAAGTTTTTTAGTTCAATGTAGTCCCAGCTGTTTGTTTTCCTTCTTTTTTTTTTTTTTTTTTTTGCCACCCATAAATGTGTCCAGAAATGGATTTCCAATATGTTATTCAAGGAGGGTTTGGTCCAGGTTTTCCTCTATGTATTTTATGGTTTCAGGTCTTATGTCTAAGTTTTTTTAATCCATTTTGAGTTGGTTTTTGTACAAGTATGAGGGAGTTGTCCTGGTTCATTTTTTTTTTTTTTTGGCATTTCTTGGTCCAGCTTTCCCAGAATGACTTTTTGAAAAAGCTGTCCTTATCCCAATGAATGTTTTTGTCCTTTTGTCAAAGATTGGTTGCCCATATATGTGTGGTTTTATTTCTGGGCACTTTATTCTTATCCATTGAGCTGATTGTTTTTGTACCAGTACCATGCTGTTTTAATTATGATGACTTTGTAGTATATTTTAAAGTCTGGGAATGTAATATCTCCATTCTTTCTTTTTTTGGTCAGGAGCATTTTTTATATTTAAGGTCTTTTGTTATTCCAGATGAATTACAGTAATTTTTGTTCTAGCTCTTTAAAAAATGTGCTTGGGATTTTTGAATCTGTAGATTGCTTTTGGTAGACTAGCCATTTTGATGATGTTGATTCTTCCAACCCATGAGCAGGGAATGTCTTTCCATTTTTTCACATCTTCTGTTTCTTTTAAGAATGTTTTGTAGTTTTCTTTGTATGGTATTTTCACATCTTTTGTTAGGTTTATTCTCAGGTATTTAATTTTCAGTGGTGTAATGGTAAATGGAGTAGTGTTTTTTTTTTTAACTTCTTCTTCTTCTGACTGAGTTTTTGCATATAACAAGGCCACTGTGAATTATAGACAGTATTTATATTTTCAGTTTTTAAGAAATCTCCTTACCATTTACCATAAAGGCTATACCAACTGACATTCACACCAACAATGTACAAAGTTCCTTATTCTCCACATCCTTGCCAGTACTTGTTACTTCCAGTCATTTTAAATATAGGCCATTTTCATAGATGTGTGGAAATACCTAACTGTCATGTTGATTCAATTTCCTTCTTAATAGGTGTGGTTAAGCATTGTTTTATGTGACTATGGCTATGTGCACATCTTATTTGGAGAAGTGTTTATTGAGGTCTTCTGCCCATTTTTTAATTGGGTAATTTGTTTTCTTATTAAATTCTATGAGTTCTTTATATATTCTGAATGTTAATAATTCAGAGGTATAATGTTGAAAGGTATAATTTTTTGAGAAGCATAATGTTGAAATATTTTCTCTTAATAAACTAAACATTTTTTGTTTTTACAGTAGTTTCTTTGTGCAAAAGTTTCTTTTTAGTTTGATATAGTCCAATGTGTTTACTTTTATTTTTGAATCCCTTGTAGCTATTGTCTTGTGGGATACAATCAAGCATATTTTAAAAGAATTTTAAACTATATGTTTATTTTTCAAGGATGTCATTCATAATAATAAAAGTATAAATCTTAGCATAAGGAAAATTACCAAGAAAAAAACAGAACTCTGTTAAAGAAAATACACATATAATAAAATAAATCAAGAAAGAAAATATTTCACTTTTCAAAATAATACTAAAGTTGCCAATCATCTGGCAAAAAAAAATAAAAGACTACAAAGTTAAGACCTCCCCAAAAAGAGTCAAAAAATCACAAAATAGTAAGAAAAGGGAGGGAAACTGTTACCATAAACTTTATAAAAATTTAAATGGTTTTTTTGTGAAATTTTATTTATAAATAAAATTTAAAACCAAAAGTAATTGAGAAAATTCCTGCAAAAACATAAAGAACAAACTAAAGGTGAAATTAAATACCTTAAGAGTTCTATAGCTGAGGTTTCACACATTTGCAGAATATAAAGGGGAAAAAAAAGAAACACCAAACTAAACTGGAACAAAACCTTGAAATTTGACTATGGAATTGAGGCTAACAAAGGGAGAATGATTTAGGGGCTGGAAATAAAGAAGGAAGGGGGGCAATGATGGTAAAGAATTATAGGTATTTTGTTGGTACCTGTGCTATGGTATAGTAAAACATACTTAAAGAGGTGTGAACCTATACCCCTTAATAATATATAGTATTGTAAATCAACGTTACCTCAATAAACAAATACAAAGAAAAAAGAATAAGAGTTCTATAACCAAAGATTACTAAACTGAAAACATCATGTCTAGCTAATTTACCAGTTGAATTCTACAAAACAGGTAAGGACCAAGTAACTAAAATTCTAAAGATCTAACCTAGGGTACAGTAAAAATATAAAAACATCTCTCAACTTATTTTTGAGACTAGAATAACTTGGACACAAATTCAGATATGGACAGTATGAGAAAGGAAATTTCAAAAATCTATAAATACAGAAACCTAAGTATATATAGCAAATTGATTCTTGCAATTATGAAACATCATGATTGTGCTAGGTGCCTTTAAAATTTAGGGTGACTGCACTTAAAAAATAATATAATCAGTTAATTGTACTAAAAAAATAAAGGAGAATGACATTTACTACCATATGTTGGTTTAGAAAAATTTTCATGAACTATACAGGATTAAGAAAACTGAATCACAAGAGATGGAAAGAAACTCCCTTGACAGAATATAGGTAGCTTGTAGCAAATTTCATTTTTAATAGTGGAATAACAAAAATTTCCTAATTAACATCAGGAATAAGACAAGCTGCTACCAGTTATGATCAGTTCTATTTACATTTGCACTACTTGTCATAGCCAAAACAGTAAGGCAAGAAAAAGGAATTAGGTAATACATATTGGAGATAAAAAATTAAAGTTTTAATTAATTATAAGTATATAATTATAAGTATTGCCTATCTACCAAGACTAAGGAATCAATCAACACATTATTAGTATTGATAAGCCAAGCTCATCAAGTTTGCAAGACACAAAACAGCTTGGAAATAGCAATTACACTTTCAATACCCTAGTTACAAGTTCTGTATGTACAAAACGTTATCTAATGTTTTACAAAGATCAAGGAATAAATATTTATAGAATTTTTATAGAAAACAGCTAACTTTGATCAAAAGTTAAACAAAACTTAGATTGAAGGACTTGATGCCCTAAAGATGTCAAATCACTCCTATATTTTTCAACAAAATTTTATGCAATTTCCAAGAAAAAAACTGGATTTTGACAAGCTGATTAAAAATTGAAGCGCTAAGAATTTCTAAAACTCTTCTAAACAAGATGGAGTATCTCATTCCAGATATCAAGAATTACTTTTAGATGATTGAACCTAAGACAATGGGGTACTGCCACAGAGACAAAAACAAATAGTTCAAACAAATTATCCCCCAAAAAACTTATTCATTAAAGAAAAATTAGTATGTAACAAAATCAACACTTGTCAGCAGTGGTTAAATAAAAGATGGAATTGACAAAAAAGATGATATTGAGGCAATTAGTTATCCAAAGGTAAAATATAAAAAAAAACTGAAATTTTACCCAAAACCTACACAAAAATCAATACAGTGATGTCAGAGACCTAAATAGGAAAGGTAGATCAATAATGTTTATGAAATAATGTACGAGATTATATAGACTCTAATAAGTTTCAATCCCATACAAAAGATGCAACCCATATAAGACTGAAAATTCAATCACATTCAAATTAAGCAGTTCTATATAATGAAATGCTACTATCCAGAATCCCAAAGAACATCTACAACCAATAAGAAAAACAAGAGAAAATAGAGGGGGGAATTGACCTCACAATTAAAAAATTAAAATAGGTATTAAACATATTGATAAATTCTCAGGCAAATGTAAATTAAAAAAACATTAGCACAGCATTATATACCCACTAGATTGGCAAAAATTAAAAGTTTGACAACATCAATTGTTGTTGACAAGCAGATGTTGCAAACAATATTTATAAACATTCAGGCAGCTGGTTGTGTAAGATGGTTAGCTATTTTGGAAGAGTTTATGATTAACTAATAAATGTTGATATATACATTTCTTTTGATGAACTAATTTCATATCTATGTTTAAATACTAAGGAAACAAACATATGTAGCAAGAGGACCATATCATGGCACTGTTTACACTAGTGAATCGCCCAGTATAGATATAATAGATAAGCAAGTCAAAGTGTGATTGCTAAAAGGCAAGGTTCAAAGCAATGAAAATCAATTAATTATATTTACCTTCACTGATATATAGATACACTTTGGAAATCTAGTGAGTGATAAAAACAAGTCACTGACGCCCATTTTCAGACACAACTACAGATGTCAAAAAATTGAAGGAAAACATAAACAGCTGGGACTATATCAAATTAAAAAGTTTCTGTACAGCAAAAGAGACAATAAAGACAACAAAGAGAAACCCAACTGAATGGGATAAAATCCTTGTCCTACATACAAGTGACAAAGGTCTGATAATAAAGATCCACAAAAAACTCACACAACTTAAAAACAAGACAAGAAATCCAGTCCAAAAATGGGGAGAAGATCTAAAATTACATTTCTCCAAAAAGGAAATAGCTATAACCAATAAGCATATGAAAAAATGCTCAACATCATTAATAATTAAGGAACTGCAAATCAAAACCACAATGAGATACCAATAAGAATGGCCCATGTCAAAAAAACAAGCACCAATAAGTGCTGGCATGGATATGGAGAAAATGGAACACTCTTACTCTGCTGGTGGTAATGTAAATTGGTCCAGTCACTATGGAAAGCTATGTGAAGGACTCTTAACATACTGAAAATGGAAATACCATCTGAACCAGCAATCCCACTCCTAGGAATTTACCAAAGACTACAAAAACACGAATTCAAAAGGACACCTGTACTCAGATGTTTAGCATTATTTACAATAGACAAGATATGGAAACAATCCAAATGCCTCAAAGTAGACAAATGGGTCAAAAAAAGCTGTGGCATATGTACACAATGGAATATCATTCATCAACCCATAAAAATAAAAATATGCTATTCACAGCAACATGGGTGAAGCTGGAAGGAATCATGCCAGCAGAAATAAGCCATGAAGAAAAAGAAATACAGGATGCTCTCATTTATATGAGGGAAACAGAGGGAAAAAAAACAGACAAGAACTTTAAACTAACTATCAGCAGAAAAGAAATATAGAGTGACTCCAAAAAAAGAGAAAATGGAGGCCTAACTTTTCCAGACTTCAAGCTATACTACAAAGCCATAATACTTAAAACAGCATGGTACTGGTACAACAACCGACAATCAGACCAATGGAACAGAATTGAGAGTTCAGAAATAAAGCCACACACATATAGCCAACTAATCTTTGACAAAGGAGGAAAAAACTTACATTGGAACAAAGACAGCCTCTTCAACAAATGGTGCTGGGAAAACTGGACTAAGACATGCAAAAAAATGGACCAAGACATCTTCCTCACACCATGTACAAAAATTAATTCAAAATGGATAAAAGACTTAGATATCAGACCTGAAACCATAACACACATAGAGGAAAACTTAGGCAAAACCCTCCATGAAATACAATTCAGAAACCCCTTCCTAGAATCATCTGCAGAAGGCAAAAAATTGAAGGAAAACATAAACAGATGGGACTTCATCAAACTAAAAAGCTTCTGTACTACAAAAGAGACAACAGAAAAAACTAAAAAAAGTCCAACTAAATGGGAAAAAATGTTCGCCCTTCACAGGAGTGATAAGGGATTAATAACTCAGATCTACAAGGAACTCACACAACTAAACAAAAACAAAACAAGATGCCCAATCAAAAAATGGGGAGAAGAACTAAAAAGACACTTCTCCAAAGAGGAAATACAAATGGCCAGCAGGCACACGAAAAATTGCTCAATATCACTAGCAATCAGAGAAATGCAAATCAAAACCACAATGAGATACCACTTTACACTAGTAAGAATGGCCCATATAAAAAAACAGGCAACAACAAGTGCTGGCGTGGATGTGGAGAGAAAGGAACACTCCTACACTGCTGGTGGGAATGTAAACTCATCCAGCCACTATGGAAAGCAGTATGGAGGACCCTCAAACTCATGAAAATGGAATTACCATTTGACCCTGCAGTCGCACTTCTGGGAATCTACCCAAAGGAGACCTCAGTGTGGGTACAAAAGGACACCTGTGCTCGGATGTTTATTGCAGCACTATTTATAATTGCAAGAACATGGAAACAACCCAAATGCCCCAGAACAGATGAGTGATGAAAAAGATGTGGTATATATACACAATGGAGTATTACTCATCAATCAAAAATGACAAATTTGATGAATTTATAGACACCTGGATGTACCTAGAAGAAATCATTCTAGCAGAAACGAGCCAGATAGAAAGGGATAGAAACCAAATGGTTTCACTAATATATGGTCAACCAAATGAAACTGCACAAGGGCAGAGTGGGGACCAGCTGGAGCAGGTGGGAAGGGGAGGTGGTGGGTGACCCCCAGGGACTGAAATGATGTAAAATAATAATAATAATAAAGCAGATATTGGTTTAAAAAAAAGAAATATAGAGTGAGAGTGAGGGAGAGCAGATGCCGGGGGTAGAATGGGCACAAAAGACTAAGATGATGGTACACAGGTCATAGGATGGCAGGAGAACTGGGACTAACAATGATGAAAGCAAAAATCAATAAAATTATTTTAAAAAATCAGTCACCAAATAGGATATCATTCTAGTTGTAGAAAGTTAAATAAAATATGCAATAGTCAGCAATATTTGGTTTGATAATAGAATATGGTTTAAAATATAAAGAAAAGCAAGGAAATAATCAACACAAATAAACTAGTGCTTTTCTGAGTTACATGGGGATGGAATGAATTCAGAAATAAAACCGCAGGAGAGTTCAAAATAAAGATGATATTTCTATTTTGTAATTTTGTGATCCATTCTTTGAACCACAATTATTTGTATTTTATTTTTAGTTTATAAATATTTCTCAGGAACTACTCAATAGTTTAAAAAACATGTCAAAGTATTAATATAAAGTGAAAAGTTTAAATAAGCCTCATTGTTCAATCAAATTGACTTTGAAGCAATGTAGAAAATCAGTATAGAATTAAAAACTGGAGAAGAATCAGCAATACATCATTTTGTACCACTGCAAATGTTAACAATTCAAACAAAATCTTTTTCTTGGAAGTTACTCATGGTTCCTGTCACTTTCAGGGCTCCTAAATATAAATGGTTTCCAGGGTCAGGACCTCATTTGTACAACTTTAGTCTGCCAGTGAGGAGAAAAAAACTTCAGAGCAAAAGCCCTAAATAAAGAAGACAGTCGCTAATCTACCCCAGCCAAGTTTTGCTTGTATGAATGGAAGACAATATTGCTCTTTCCTAAGAAAAGCATGATATCTAAGATTTTTATTGAGATCACCTGTGTTTTCCATTAGTTCTCAGAAATTTAGGAAAACTTGCAAATTAAAGTGCAAACTCTGTCCCCAACCTATTTTCCCTGTGTCTCTTCTCACACCTTACACTCAGCATTCATCCTTCCAGAATATGCAACAATCTTTAGAGTTCTAAGATGTGTGTATGTTAGATAGTGGGCCAATCCCTGATCCAGTCCCACTGCACTTAAAGCATCTCCATCCAAGAGTCATCTTAATACCTGCAGGACAAAGTCAGCATTGCTTGCTATATCTGTCTCCTTTTCCTGGTTCATATACATACAGGCTGTCCCTGACTTTCATATTTTCAGTTGCTCAACAGCCAACTCTTTCATGCATTATACATAGACACTGCAAAGTGCCTTTTGTATGCCAAATCCAGACTTTCATACATCAGCAGATCAACGAACATTTTGCACTAATGTGTGGTGGCACCGCCTGACAGCCAAGAGTTCTGTTTGGGCAGTCATGCCATCTTTGTCTGTAAGAACAGCCTTCATGTAATTATTTGAATATTTTTTGCTCTTTGCCCTTATTATTTTGCAAAAATGAGTGGAAAGTGAACATTGAAAATTCTCATAATAATGATAAAAATCATAGGTCTCATACAGTTGAAACAAAGATGAAATCATTAGCATTTCTATTATGGCACATTTTTAACCCCAATCAGGTGCTTATTAGATATAAGCCCAGTCAACTGTGGTTCAATTATGAAGGAAAAATTTAAGATTAAAGACCCTGGATAAAATGTTGGAAATAAATTGCTGAAGAATGTGTGTAAATGGCAAGGTATAATTACAGATTATTCAAATAGTTTAGATCTCAAGGGAAAAGAAAACTGTAATATGTAAGTCTATTATTTTTTACTTTAATATTGTGACTATTGTATGTTTAAGGAATGTACTGTGTATAAATCAATGGATAATTGGTGGGCTCTTTCTTTGGAAATCATAGTATATTTCACGATGTCCTTAACTTTCAAATACTTTGGATCCACTTGCTTCCTCATTTGCTTACTCACCCACATATCCTGGGATCAAAAAGAATCTAGGCTTGTTCATTCTCCACTTGCTCAACACTAATTCTGAGGTAGAATTAAGTGCACATTTCACCACAAGCAGAGATGGGATGACCAATTTGGAATAGAAATAGAAATCCTCATGGAGTAATGAAAACTATACTTCAACTATTGGAAATAAAGAGAATGAGTTCTAACAAGCTTTTACTAAATGGTATGTTCTATGTACATATCACCTTTTTTTTTGTCTTCATACAAATTTATCAATGATCATTAAAGCAAGGGAGATCAACTCCAGAGAGTTTATGTAATTCATCCAAGGTAATACAAATACACTACTAGTCAAGCTATAATGTATAAGTGTCTCAATCCAAAGTATACTCCTTTTAAAGCAGTGTGTTCAGTGTTACAAATTCTGGTCAAGGCCACTACCAAATGATTAGTACATATATGATATGTAGGTCCATTCTTTAAACGTGCCCCTTTATTTATAATGATTTAACCTTCTTTTTCAGAAATTTCTATGACAGCCATCTCTCAATGGTTGGTTAAGTAATTGTTGAAAAGAAACATCAGGTTGCTCTATCCAAGGTGTGGTGATTTATTTTTTAAGTGTTTTACACAGTTCACTTAGAGTTGAAATTTCTGAAACTTTTGTTTTCAGAGGCAAATTTTCTCAATGCATATTCTTATATCCTCCTATTTAAAGGAATCTTGAAAAATCCATACAATACATAAAGAGGAAAATAAAAATAAAAATCTAAATTTTTCAATTGCTCACAGAAATATGCCCTCTGGTATTTTACAACAAAAATGTGTTCATACTCTATAAATTTGTGTTCAAATATATGATTGACTAACTGGGTATTATTCTTGTGAATATCTTAGTCCCTCGCTTCAATTACTTCAAAGCCATCTCTTTCCTAAACACTTTGCAGTTAGTGTCTACAAATCTAAAAAAACCTTTCAGTTTAAGGTTTTCAATATCTACCTCTCAAGTATATTAGCTTATTTACTGGGAAGTCTCTAGAACATTCAAAAGGTATATGGTTCCTGCCTAATCTCTGTCTTGTTCTTGCTTCTTATAATGGTCTATTATCAGAGTTTGTGAAGTCTCAGCTTTCTGGTTGTGATCTCTTACTTCCCTCTCTCTGCTTTGACCATTTGACTACCTGCCATCAGCAATGTCAAGAACTTCTCAGAGAGGAAAGGATCTCTTATACTTGTTGTACAAATGTTGCTGCTAACAGTTGATGTCTTCAACCTCTTCAACCCTACAAGTCTTGCAAATAACATAACTGGAGATATACAAGAGAAACATCTCACATTATATGACCCCAAGTTGTTCATTAGTTAATGCACTATACAAAGCTTCTCTCAAATGGGGCATATATTCTAACACAAGTTCTGGTCTAGTACTTCTCTGTGGGATAAGACTAAAGTTAGACACCTAAGATAGCATTCTTTCCTTTTTTCTTTTCCCTTTTCTTGTTCTCTGACTTATGCAGATATTCTTCTGAACATGTATTATGTTCACATTTTAGGCATTATCTCAATTTAGACTATTTCTGAAAACTTGTTCTAAGAAAATGCTTGAAATCAAAACAGAGAGTATGACTTGTTTTTTTTCTGAAATTAGTGGCTATAATCCATTTCATTGGTTGTATTACCCCTAACTTCTGGATTTTGAAATTTCTTCCTAAAATCTGTCACTGCATCCAACTGGAATTAAAATAGATATTGAAATCTAGTCTGATCATTTCAAAGTAACTGCCTGTCCACACCACCACATGTCTTGGTCAAGCTTCTAGATATACGTGATCCCATTCTAAACTACTTTGAAACCTGCTCCTGTTACTAGGGTGGCAATTAGGAGTATCAAGATTCTGGATGTTATGGATCTGTGGATAACTGAATGGCACATTTTTGATGGGAAGAAGGTTCATGATCAGAAAGAGAGCTTAAATATGTCAACTCCAAAGAGGTAAGAATAAATTTCAAAGCAAAGGATTTAAAATGGGAATCAATAGATTGGGTGAGTGGGTTTGGAGGATGAATTCAACACTGACCTTTTGCAGTTTCAGGAAACAATGATACACAGTTTGTATATCCTTTGTCTTAGGATGAATAGACTTCTATAACTCAGCTATTTCTCATTCCTGAAGGTTAAAACTCTATCCACTTTCTCAGAGATTAATGTAATTCTACTCTTCTAATTTGCACACTGTATTTTTGTAAGTTAAGCCCTTATTAACCATTCTGATGTCATGAACCTTTATTTTTTTCTAGTTGATTTGAAACGCCATGTTTAGTGTAAATTAAAACATACAAACATTGATTCATTTTTCTAAAACTCCTCTTGGTTGATTTCTTCTTAGGCATTATTAGAGTATTTCCTCAAATTCTTTTTACTTCATTTTTTAATTGATTGCATGTATATATATATATATATGTGTGTGTGTGTGTGTGTGTATGTGTGTGTATATATGTATATATGTGTATATATATATATATACATATATATATAGTAGTATGCCCCAAGGTTCCTCCACCATCTGATCACCTGTGAACCATCATCTCAATCTCTTGTACCGATCCCTCCCCAGATTTTACCCTCTTTCCCCTCCCTTGCTCTATTACTTCTGTTGACAATTTGTTAGAGTTTTACTTGTCCTTTTATTTGTTTTCCCTATATCCTGCATATTGGTGAGATTATCTAGTATTTCTCATTTTTTATGGCTCATTTTTGCTAGCATGATTCCTTCTAGGCTCATGCATGTTGATATCATGAACCTTTAAACTTATGATTGGCAATGCCTTCCCACTCCACACCCTCAATGAAGGCTCACATAGTCTATTTGAGTATGTGACTGCCTTGAGATAAACACAACCATAAAAAGAGCTGGGTTTCCTATAATCTTGTATCCCAACTTTTCCAAATCTCTTGCCAAGCAAGAAGTAACATGCTATTTTGTAACATTAATTTTATCATTAACACTATTGGGCCCTATGTTCCCATCTTCCTCCACTAGATAGAAAATTACTAGAAAATCTATATTAGTATCTCTTGAAATTCAAGGACTTTTGTTGAGAATAGTGCCTGTATGATATTTTAGGTGATTTAACAATGTAGATTTAGCAGCCAATTATTTTGCACTGATTATGAACTGGAGCCTTTTCCACCCACTAGTGTGTGTATATCACCTTTAGTCATACAAACATGATGTCTTTTCTTTAAGGTTTACACATAATTGAGAAAATGATCAATAAATAAATAAGCAAGTTAATTTTCATAAAGAAAATAGAAGGAACAAAGAAAATAAAAAAAACTGGTGTGGGAGTAGGGATCTTTTAGTAAGAGGATGAAGAGTGGATAGTCTTTAGAGGTGTGATTTGGACTGAGATTTGAAGGACAAGGGCCAGAAAGAGTGCATTAGGAGTAGGCATCAGCAAGTACAACACTCCTGAGGCAAGAAACAGGAAAAAATGTGCTAAAGAAACAGAGAATGTTGGTGAAACTGTGGGGAAGATCAGTACTACCAGATGCAACCTGAGAAGAAGGTTCAGTCAGTTCACCAAATCGCTTAAGTCTCTGAGGATTTAACCCCGTATATCATCACCAACTGCATGGTAAGGCGAGAGCAAAGTGAAAATGTGAAGCTTCTTGTGTAAGAGAGCTGGGGAAACTGCTGTTTAAAGTATGAAAATATAACCCATTCTGCTTTCCTCCTCAATCTCTCTTTCAATCTGTCATGGATGCTTTATTGTTTTTGCTTTATTGGATTTTATTTGTTTCTTGATATTTGAGGCCTTGCTCATGCTGCATGGGGATACTTGCTAGGCAAGTATGGAAATGCCCAGCATCCCACCCTATCTCACCCTCTCTTCCCACAGCCATGATCCCCAGCAGATACTGAGGTGCTGTGAATTCTCTGACTGAGAAAAACTGTTAACTTCTCATTTTCAAGGGAAAAACGAGGTTGTGTGTAAGGGATTGCCTTGACTAGTCAAACATGAAATGGAAGCACTTGAAACACCACTATCAAGGTATAACAACCTAAAATGATCAGTAGTCCATCCTCTGCTTACATGGAACACTTAGCCTGAATTTAAATAGTCAGGCTAGAGCTGATGAACCTCCTTTTCATTTTTTTTTCTTTTTTCTAAGTTTCTACTTAAATTCTGAGATATCCATTTTAGTAAGATTTTTCTCACTCAAAACTACTGAGTACCCACCTTATGCCAGGTATAAACATAAATGCATTATCACTGAAGCTGAGATACAAACCACAGTATAACTAAATCTTATTTTTTATACAGCACAGTAATCTAGGAGGATTCCACATTCTCAGAAACTGAACTTTTTTTTTAACTCTGCTTTCAAGGATTTTATTGTCTATTTGAGAATATAAGAAATAAAGTTAATAATGATGAAAGGTTGGCATCAAGTAAATATTGCAAGAAATTACAAAAGCAGTATATAATTATCAGATGATTAATAGAGATGGAATTGTTCTAGAAGTTGAGATAAGGAAGATCTTTATTTTGTTTATTTTATCTTTACTTTGTTTAATAACACTAGGGTAATTTATTTTTATTTACTTTTTATTGTTTGCACTTATATATCTATATACATACATATATACATATATACATATATACACATATATATACATATACATATATAGTGTATATATAGTATATATATATATATATATATATATATATATATATATATATATATGGTATCATTGTCTACCCTGATGCTCTCTCACCACCTTACCACCTGTGCACCATCTTTCTCTTCTGTGCCCTCCCCGGCACCCTTCTCTCCCTTTCCCCCCTCACCCTCTCTTGTACTGTTTTAGTTCTGTTGGCAGTTTCAATTTTTCTTAGGCATTTGTTTGTTTGATTTTCCTATATCCCTCACAGAAACTGAACTTTTAATTTTATTATAATATAATATTTCAAGCACTACTCCATCTTATTTAACACCAAAAAACCAAAGACAGGTGTGGTAATTTTGTAGATAAGGTAACATAAGAACAGAGTTTTTGGGTAGATGAGTTGCACACAGAGACTAAGCTCTCAACTCAGAGTAATCTCATTATAAAGACAAGGTTTTTCCCTCCATCTTCTTCAATAAATTACTCTGCCTTTTATATCTCCTTGCATACACAAATACTCAGCAATTTTAGAATACCCACAGAATACCCATTCCATATATATATATGTATGCAAGATATGAACAAAATATATATATGCATATTAAGTTCTAGAGGAGCTGCACTAAATTAAGTGAAATACCAACAAGAAACACGGAATGTAATGTTATTAAATCACAACACTTGTACATAATATTGGCTATAAATTGTAAACAAATGCCTCACTGAGACATTCAAAATTAAGCATGGATTTAGGTTTTTCAAAAGACAAGTTTGTAGCTTAATATTATTTACTTCCGTATTTGCTAGAATCACATCTTCCAAAAACTCGTAAGAGTTTTATGTATGTGTTTAAAGAGAGAAGCAGTCAGATTTCTGAATATATCAAACAGCTCAACGCATTCCCAGGGAACTGCTGATTAAACCAGTAGGATATTAATTATGAGCACATCTGCCATTCTTACTTTTTGTTCTTTTACTTTAAATAGGAGTGGAGTAATTCAGACCTGTGTGTGTGATTAGGTGTTGCTAGAGTACATGATGAGCTAGATTTAGATATATTTATGAAACATCAGATAAGATGAAGCAGTTTACTAGAAAACAACTTGCACTAGAGGTAAAATGCTTAAAGTAGGAAAAAGTTGTTTTTTAAATCTTAACCTTAAATGAAACAGCATATGAGGTGGATGAATGTGAAAAAAAATAGCTTCATTGTTTCTCGAGAACAAAAGTATTTATAGTGCTTCTACTTTGTGACTCATCAGTGTGCTGTAAAATATTTAGAGTATTAGTCATAACTACAAAAAAGACAGAATAAAATAGTTTGATGTTAGCTCAAAGGACAAGGTGAACAAACTGGCATTATACTTGTAATATTCTTATTCACAAGAAATTGGACAATCGCTCTAATTTTTAGCTGCTTGTGTTATTTAAAGCAAGTGACAATCCATGTGCTTTGAATCTAAAAAACTGTCAAAGCAGGTAAAGCAAAGCAATGTAAGAAATTTAACTGATTGTAATAAATTTCCCTTATATTTAGCCAATGGTATAAATTTGTAATTATTATGAATGCATGTGCTCTGGGGAACAGAGAATTTCTTGAAGGGTATTTCATTTTCTCTTCAGTTAAGATGAAGATTAGAAGGAAGGAGCATAACACCAACAATGAATGAGAAAATATAAGTCCTCTAACTCAAAAAATCAAAACAAAAAAACCTTGTTTTTGCAAAGCAGGGGGGTAATTTTAACCAACAACTTATTGCAATTCATCTGTTGCTATTTTTATTATTTTTTTTCAGTGAGTAGTATCCTCCAAATTAAAGTTAACGTTCCACAACAATGTTAGATTTTCTTAAAGGAAATGCTGATTGTTGGCTGCTCAAAATCATTTCAAAAATAAAGAGAAAATAGTTGTTGAAATATTACTATTATAGTATTAATATTATTGTCATGAAAATTATAGAAAGTTTTGGTTTCTCACTCATTTTTGTCTATAGCACTATTGCATTTGTCCAATTCTAGAATTTTTAATCAATAGATTTTCATCCTTGAGAAAGATTCTAACCTAATTTTTAGACTTCCTAATTCTTCTAAGTAGCAAACTAAAAAAAAAAAAGTAATGTATTAGAACGTTTTAATGGCAGGAGATAATAATTATTTACTATAATATTGTTAGGTAACTGCCATCAGTTTTTTTATTCAAAAACTGTTGACTTATTTCTGAAATAGGTCTGAGTGTGTTGATTGGTAGAGTTCTCAACCTTGATACATTTGCCATTTTAGGTTAGGCAATCATTTGTTGTGAGGGTTGATCTGTCCGTTGTAACATGCAGCAGAATCCTTGGCCTCTACCCACTAGATGCTAAAAGTACTAGTACCACTCATCACCCCTAATCTCACAGAAATTAAAAATGGACCCTAATATTGACAGATTCCCTTGGAAGACATTGGGAACCATGGTTATAAATGATTCAGGCCAAATGCATCTTCTAAAACCTGCACTGGCATCAGCACACATGATAGCCTCAGTGATATGGTAAATATTTGAGTTGGGTGATTCATTGCAAATTTAGAGAGGTCAAATTTAGGAATTGGCCTTTTGATTCAAAACACATGGCCCTCAAATGGAATATTATTCATCAATCAAAAATGACAAACATCATTCGCAAAAAATATGGATGATGCTAGATGAAATCATGTTAGCAGAAATAAGCCAGAAAGAAAAAGAGAAATGCTGGATGATCTCATTTATTTGAGGGTCAAAGAGAAAGCAAAGAAAAGACAAGAACAATTTAAAACTAATTTTTAGCAAAATTGAAGCATAGAGCATGAGGGGGGGATCAAGGCAGGGAGGAGCACAAGAAGACTGGGACAACGGTTCATGAGTGTTAAGATGGTGGGAGAAACCCAAGGTAGATAACAATATAAAAAATGAATAATAATAAAAAGCATGGCTCTGAGGCAGCCATTATGTAATTGAGAGTTAAAAAAAATAGTAGTAGGAAAGACAGAGCAGATTAAAGGATGCTATTGAAAAGGGGGACTCACATGGTTTTCTGAGAACATGAAACTCACAGTGAACAGATTTGAAACCTGTTAAAAAGTTAAAGGGAGCACTTTCCTCAGTCTCCACTTCGTAGGAGATATCTAGAGCAATAGACAAACAGCAGAATTATGACCTAACTAAGGAAGCTACCACCCATTTCTGGCCTCTCCCCTACCCTTTTTTAACTATGAACAAAGAATGGTGGTCTCTTTCTAATCATTTATTTTTTCATATATTCAGTATATTCTGTTGCTGTGTTCCAAGACAATATATTCTGCTACTGTATTCCAGGACAAGGAAAGATAATACTTCTTTTTCAAGTTCAGGGGACTCTGGGGAAAATAACAACACAATTGAACCTAATTCAGAGGCTATTATTAGTCCAAAGTTTCTGAACTTTAGTTGAATTCAGTGTCCAACAAAGTTCAGATGATGAACCCTTGTTTTAAGTGAGATGACAAAAGTAAGTGGATATTTTGTTACTGGAAAACTGATCCTCTACATTTCCAATGGTCCCTTACGACTGAATACACTATACCAGGAGATTCCATCTCCAAAGCAGAAGTTACTGGAATCACTTCCAGGTTGAGGTAGTTGAGCCTCCTATAAATACCCCCTTCTCTCTGGTGACTCCCTTGCAAACCACGTTTGATATGGTAGAGACACAGAATGCAGTGACTCTGAATCTCTGAGTCACTTGCTTAGACCAAACCTCTGTTACTCTTCCCCAACTTTGTTGCATTATATCATTGAGATTATAGGGTGTATTTGTTACTGCAGTCTGGACAACCCACAACTTCCAAATACAGCCTTAATACTCTAACAAAGCATTCACCCCTTATCTCAGTCACTAACAGCTACAAAATATACCACTCTATAGATTTAGCTATAAACAGACTTGACTACTAGTTGAGACATAATTTCAATTAGAAATCATTACACAGTATGCTGCAAAGAAATAAAAAACAGACTATGGAGTAGATTTCAAGATACCCACTCCCAACTTTCAACTCTTTGAAAAGCAATACAGCAAGTATGCTCCATCTTTTTTTATAAAATCAATACAGCAATTATGTTCTGTCTTTTTTATAATTTTTAATTGATTGTACATATATAGATATTTTACATCATTGTCTACCCCAAGGTTCCCCCACCACCTTATCACCTGTGAATCAACTTGATAATAAAATCATTAGCAGTGAAGAGCACAGTCAGTCTTTTACAAAGTATTTTAAAACTACAACTCCTCCCACCTCTAGCCATGTTGTCCCATTTTCCACAATCAACCAGTCTCTTCCTCCTTTCCCCTGGCAAAAATACTTTTTAACCTGCACTTTCATCTCCTTTGGGGGGCTGATATTTTGGCTAAGCTATCATGCCAAATTAACCTTAGAACTTATAAATTTTCCAAATCCTTCTGCCCTAAAATACCTGTTCTCATCACCTACAAAATGAGCTAGATAATTTTTTATGATAATCAGAAACAAAACCAACTCCAGCAATAGAAAAAAAGCATTTATAGTTTAGCTAAGAATATATTTTCACATGTGTAAATATGTGCATAAATTTCCTCTAAAAATTAATTTTATTATTTTCATGAATATTGGACTTTGTTCAGAAAAAAAAAACTCATGGAGTACTTCCCAATTGTCTTTAAAATATCTATTTGTGGTTGCCCTCTGTTTAAATTTAGCATGTATAAAACTTACTTTCCCACAAACCTCTCCTACTTAAACAAATCCTCCTCAAGCGCAAATTCACTCAAGTATAAATTTCAGAATCATATTACACTTCTCTTCCCTCCATCTTACAAGTTATAGGTGCTAAATGCTATGCCATCTAGCCAACTAGTAATGCTGTGATCCGATATTTTTTCTCCATAACAATTGCCCTCATGATTTACCAGTGTCCTACAGCAGTAGTTGATAGGGTCCTCACAATAACCACTGAAATAATCTTTTTGCCCATAGACTTTCCTTATTCCATGCTTCACACTTCTGCCCAATTATTTTTTAATCAAAATATTAATCTTGCCATTTTTCTTTCTTACAAATTTACCAGATTTATCCTATTGCTACTGCACCAACCCTTCCTCAGACCAAAGATGTGGAATCTTATAATAGTCCTATAAACTATCCAGTCTAATTTGTGTTACACTTCTCTACTACCTTTTCCTACATTTCAAAACATGGAATTATTTATCATCCCATGCTTTCTTCCAAAGCGGGGTTTTTGCTTATTCCATTCCTTGTGGTCAAAATATTCTCTATCTAATTACAAAGAGTCCACCCAGCCTTCAAAATCCAATTCATCAGATACATCTTAGGCAAAGTCTCTCTCACTCCCAGCAACTGGTATTAAAGCACTTTTCATAACGCTGAATAAATTTTTTATATTTTTCGCTGTGGTACTAGTTAAAATCTTTTGTTTTGTGCCTTTCTATTACTTTAGCTACTATTAAAATGAACCATAATTTAATAATAGTAATTATTAGCAATAAGTAATTAATTAGTAGTAATAAGGTATTTCATGTAAAAAGCAAATATGGAATAAAAAATAAGTAAAATAAATGTATTGTTGTATAAAAATAGCATAATCAGTTTTCTGTACCAAAGGGTCTTTCTGCTTCAAGTCTTTCCATTATTTTCTCTAATTTTACCAGAGGTATGTGAAAATCTCCTTTCTGTAAAAGTAAAATTCACATGAGTTTAGAGGCCTACCACATCACTATTCTTATGCTGGCAGCATCACATAAGATGCCATCTTGAACAAGTTTTATATCTGAGTACTAGCTACTTGAACCTTTAATATCAGTGTTCCAGTATTTCCCCACTATCGATTGCTCAATTTCTCTGGTATTACAACAGTACACAGCACCAACTCAATTCAGTCCAATCAGGAGCTCCACAGAAAATGTATCTTCATGAATATTTTATTAAATTGATCTCAGCAAAAGTCCAGAGAGATTCAAAATTCCCATCTTAGTTTCTGCATATATATGAACTTTTATAAACATAGCTGCATATCATCTAATATCGATAGAGATATCAAATGAACTCTCAAGGTGGATCATATACTCTGTGGGTTTCCCAAAACAAATTCACATCTGCCTTTATTTGCTACCAGGACACACAGATGTTAAGGAAGTAACTATGTGTCTAAACATTATGTGGGATTATATATGTATCTATAACCTCAATGACCCCATATTTGACTTACATTTCAAGAGGTCTCCTAGGATCATGACCTGTTCCGTTTCACACATAAAGGTGTTCTAGGGTCCACAGTCTAAATATTTTATATCTTTTCCCCTCCCCAAAGATGCCACAGAATTTTTAAAAATCAATAAAATGTAAATATAAGGGCAAGTCTATATTTATACAGTAGTGAAAAGGTTAATGCACGTATATAAACACTTAAATCAACAGAAGTCTAATGTAAAATGGAATGAAAATGGCTCTACTATTCTTATATTCCTTTCCTAGCTAACTAACAGTTCTGGATTGCCATTGATTGGGGTGTCTTCCAGGACAAAGGTCATTCAGTGCCAACCCAGGATAGCTATTCAAAATGCAAATGAGTTCTCTACCCTACACTTCACAGATATTAATATGATGTCAGTTCTCTGCAAATTCCAAAATGTAGGTACTTATTCCAGCATTCATTTTGGTTCTGATTTCCATAAATTATGGAAGCTAGATATGATATACTTCAGAATCCCAGACATTTGTATTTAATCTCAACAAGCCTAAATCCCCTTTCCCAAAGTGTTGGCATTTCTGGGTCTCTAACAGCAAGGCAGCCAGGGAAGTTGTCTTAAAGAATTAACTTCTCTCTGGTGGTTCAATTGCATTAGCTGAAAAAGAACTTCTTCCCTGTCTTACATGTTCTGTCCCAACTCAATCACAGAATGAGAGAAAAACTGTCATGTGGCAGGAGACTTTTCAAGTCTCAGATAGATTCTTCTCTAAACGGAACCACTCCATTTTTACATCTTGGCAGTAGTCATTAGCAGTGAGAACCCTAAAGAGACAACAAAAGAAAAAAGTATATGTCTTTTCCAGAGGCTTCTGAAACACTGAAAAGTGTTTCTATTTAAAAGCTCCTGACAATGATTGACAGGATCTGAGAAAACCTCACACGATGAGCCCCAACCTCTGAGGATTATCATCAGGAGAACAGTAACTGGCAAACGCCTGGTCCATTCTTACTACAATTGGAGGATCTAATTGTGTGTGGTTCAGAGGTCCCCCCAATTGCCACAAGAGGTGACCACAGCACAGATCAATGTAGCAGAAGTGCTGAATTCCAAAGAAAGGAAGAGGTTGTAATATTCTGAACTAACTGACACAATACGAACAAGGGGGAGCTCGTATTGATTGATTGAGTGAGTGAGTGATTGATTATTAATAGGTCCATTAGACCAGTGTCTTCCTGAGAATCTGACATTTAAAATCAAAAATAGGACAGGCCTAATTTTAAGTTTTGCAATTAGGGGCTTTAATTTAAATGTGAGGGAGAACAGAGGTGTACATATCAACCCAATTTAGTGCAGAAAGAAAAATAGACAGAAATGGAAATTAAAGTCAAATTCAAAATAGACATAATGAATCCCATTATATTTGATGTAATAGATGTTTAGAATATTAACAACCCACACAGCAAACTTTCACGCTACTGACAATTGGAGTATATAATTGCCAACTTTTGGATTTCCTTTGTTTTTCACAAACATCTCCTAAATTTTAAAGATACATAATGATGGAGTTTAAGCAAAATTTTGTCAATCAAGTTATTGAACTAAAGACCTGAAGTCTTAAGTTAATATGTAATCAATAGGGCAGCAGCAGGTAGGCCTGATTCCTCAAATGAATAGACTTGAAGATCCAAGTCCAGAAATTTGTGCAAAGAAGCAAAAATTTAGTCTTTGACCTTTATCATCAAATGTAAAATGAAAAAATCCATGAATCATTCACTCATTGATCTTTATGGAATAATCAAAGAAGATGCCTTTCTAAGTCATTTGGTTTGTTAACCAGGCTATAGTATATTTAAACCCAACTAAAAAAGAAATACTTGGAAAAGAGAGATTCCAAGAAGAGGAATAGCAGACATATGCTCAAACTGTGAGATTTCAAATGATATGTCATAAGATATAATATCTAATCACACATATAAAAGGGAACCATTTCTTTGTGGAAAAGAAAAGCCAAAGATATTTAAGTACCAGATTAGTGCTAGAGACACCACAAATGTTTTATGAAGTCATGTAAAGAAATTAAGTGATGGAATATAAACTCAACTTCAAGTCTGATTGTATGATTCAAACAAGAACCCACCACAAAAGATTGATGGCTGCTAGATCCTGCCACTTTGTTAGCAGGGGTCACAAATACTAGCAATTACCTGATTTTGAAAAATATTCAAGAACAGATTGGGAATCTTGGAGCCAATATCTAAGTGAGAACAATAAAAGCAGTCTTCAGCTGCCATTACATAACTTCTTTCTTCATTATCACCCAGCAGATGATATTTGTTTTTCTGTTTGATTTTTTTGCTTTCTAACCTGAGCCACGGGCCAGATTCTCCTCCTCTGTAACTCTGCGGGGCTGCATTGGTTTGTACCTTTTGTTGTAATTCTGCTTGGCATTCTAAATATGGTACATTCTTTTGGGTTTCAATACCTCTATTTCTTGACTTTCACCTGCAGACCTTCACTAAGGCGAAGATCTTAGAATAAGGGGTCATTTTAGTAGCAGGAAAAAAATCTAGGGATATGATGGGTTTAGACCTATAATAACAAAGCTTCTATTTCATAAATAGGAGGGAGGAAGAATTTCTGAAGAATTTATTTTATCATTTTGCAATTCAAATTGTAAAGTATTGTTACAGTTTCACTACTGTTCCTTCTTTGTTATCATTTCAAAAAAGTGGTTTAGCAAAGATTAATTAAATAAAAAAAATTTTAATATTGCAGTGAGATCTTTCTAAACACAAAGGAGGGTTTATGTTGTACCTACATTTTAGTAACCTAAGCAATTTCCTGGTCTAAGAAATTTAATTCCTACAGTCACAATTACTAGATTCCTCCAATTTGGGCTTTTTTAATGTATTTTTTAATGTTCCAGGTGTTTTACATAGTATCTGTGTGAGATACTCACATATTATGAAAATGCCAGACAACCCTGACATAACCTTCAAAAGACAATCACATACTCTGTGAACACTTGCAATATTTTCAATCATAACTTTTTTAGCTCCCTTTGATGATTCATGTGAAGGGCTGGGCACCGGAAAGGATATTTTCCGTTAGAGCCATAAAAATAACCAAAATTATTTTTTTAGCCATACATTTCAACATGCATAAAGTCTCTGGCAGATTATTTCTTACCAGTTGGTCCAACTATACTTCCTGAAGACACTGTATGAAAAGAACTACTCTAATTTAAGAAGGAATCTGTCCCTGGTAAAACAATACATACAAAGAAGAAAAAGCAATCATCCTAGTTAGCCAACTTCCCTAAAACCTTGATCTTAGTATCTGGTTTTTCAGTAGAAAACTTAAACAAAAGTTACTATCCAACTCAATATACTTAGTATCATTTTATGGAGGAAAAATACAGTAAACTTAATTTTTAAGTAAATAGCATACATTCTAAGGAAAGTTCTCTACACACTTATTCCACCTAGTATAGTTTCAATTATATATTATTTTCTTTCATTATCAAAATTGTATTTAATCACTTCTACACCAGTGGTAAGTCTATTTGTCAGAAATTTACTATGTTTTCCAGACATTCATTAAGTTGTACATGGCCTTCCTAGTATAAAAAGTCAAGCTATCCTAAACAAAACTTAATAGATAACATATCTTGTACTTGAATAGGAAACTAACTTCAAGAAGCAAAAGATCTCCTCTCTGCTATGATTTAAATCACCTCCTGTGGAAAGCATTTAAATTTTAGTAGAAGACTATGTTTGTGCTTTTTTTTCATGTTTTAAAAATTCACAATCACCCAAAGGAAGTGTGGTACATATTTACAGACTCTCTCCTCTGATCAAATGGCAGTATCTATTGGGACAAATCTCCATCAGTCATGGAATCTGCTCACTGAGAATGGTCCCAGGATAAGAACTAACAGCATAAAATAAGCTTCATATTATCTTAAGTTATCAATGCTTCTCAGTCTGATTCAATGGGCTATTATTTTACTGGAAAAGAAGATAAAAATCAAGGAGACTAGCATAAGGAAAGTACATATGGGAATAAGCTTATTTTCAACATTTCTAATGATATGATTTGCTAGGTGTTTATTTGACACAGTTCTGAATTCTAGATCTGCAGTTCTTCAAGTGTAGTTCCGGGTCACCAATTGCAATATCCTTTAGGAATCTTTGAAAAAGTAAATTCACAGGCCTGGTCACAGATCTACAGAATCAGAAACTTTGGAATAGGCCCAGTAAACTATTTAATAAATCTTCCAGGTATTTCTGCTACACATTCAGGTTCAAGAAACATTTTCTAGATTACCATTTGAAGCTTGTGGTAAATTTAATAATATAGAGCCACAAAATTCTTTGCAAATACTGTCATAAAAATAATACTCAATTTATATTGTGCTATAGATTATAAAGCACATTCAAATGAACAGTTTCATTTGATCACTTGTTATTGTTGAATGGAATGGATAAAAACTAGCATTTTTATTTAGAAGATTAAAGTGTGTTCAAGAGAGGGTAAATCTCTCAAACTCACAAAGCTAGTTATTAGGAGAATTAGATTAGAACTAGATTTTCAGGCAATAAAACATGTATGTTGCTACTAAGTAAAGAATGGTCTGACCAGAATTAGAAGAGACTTTTTATTTAGCATCACCATTGGCATCCAAACAATGCTGTAAGCACTTTTAAAATGTTTATTTAAGTAGCATTTTAAAATGCTGAAACTCATACAAAGTGTTAATATGGTACACATTCATTTTAGATAGTCTAATTAAGTGATACTTTTGACCAAGATCAAATTAAATAAATTCTTAAAAAAAATAAATAAATTCTAACACTAACAAAATCCTAGTTAGTAAGTTTTTCCTAAAAAACGGAATAATCACTTCTTTTTCATGTTGCACAAAAAACAGCTACAGGTCCCAGATGGTTTCAGAGCATTCTATTTTCATAATTGCATAAAAAGAAAATTCCTTAAATTTGAGCTAATTCAAGAACTTTTGAATATTAATTGTCCAGTTTATGATAATAGGAAGTACAAATTCTTCTACCTGTTTCTTATGTGGAAGGCAGATTCTTAGTATTCTTCACATTCTAAAGTAAAGAGGTAACACAACCAAGAACCACTTCTCATCATTAGCTGAGAAAATCACTTCCCAACATCAGATAATCACAAACACTTCTTCTTAAATGGTTTCTAGCATGACCCAATCTCATTTTACGAACTTTTTACAATTTTGAAAGGATGTCAACCAAGTTGACACATTTTCAATTCAGATTGACATTACTCAAGACATAGGCATAAATGGTGTTTGTTCAGTAAAACTAATATAACCCAGAATCTGTGAGAATGTCTGATATCTATAGAAATATTAAAACAAAATACGGGGAAAACATGTCTCAGACTGTTGCAGATGTTCTCAGATCCAATAACATCTCTAGAAAAAAAAAAGTGTGAGCTGTTTCTTTGAATGACATAGGAGGACAATCTAAAAATTTAGCCCAGAGTTTCTCAAACAGAGATCTAAGTAACTATTCTGGAGAATTAGAAAGTCCATAGACCATAGACTGGTTTTTCTTTACATTATTTGTTATTTTCATGGCAAATTAGTACAACAACCTTACCAGTTATAAAAAAAAAAAAAAAGTTTGAAGAGATCATAATTTTATTCAACAATTTTCAGCATTGACTATGTGTGATTCTTATGTCATTACTTCTGAAACTAGAGTTCAAGGATGTATAGCCGATGAAGTTATAATATTTTTATATGAAAGGGTCTGGTCTGTATTCACATTTGAGAAACTGTCATAGGAATTTAGCCACCACCTAAAATCTCAACAATTTGGAAAAATGAAATCATTTCTCCACCAGAGTGTCTAAATAAATATGAAATATTATTTTGAAAGGACATAATAGAACATAGAGACAGTGGCCCAGTCTAGCTATATTTTCATTCAACATTAACCAATCATTTTTTACTAACCTTGAATGACACACTAGTGAATTGAGAGAGGAGCACTGCAACCTGTCAAGAAAGGGTTCATTGTCTCTAAAAGAGTTTAAGTTTTTTGAGGCGTGGGTATAGTAGAAATCAAACTTTTATTTAGTTTTATTTCTATTATAATATTCCTTACAGTCAAGTCTCCCTTATTACCTGTGCTTGGATCAGGCTGTTCTCACTGACCTGCACATGGAACATTACTACTTAACTTCACAATATAAGCAAAAACTCAAGAATAGCTATATAGAAGACAAAGAATCTTAATTGTAAAGTAGGTAACCTCTGAGATAATCCTAGAGTACTGATGTAAAAAAAAAAACCATAGATGAAGAAATATGGCAAGGACAAGAGTAATATCTTAAAAGAGAAGATATGCAGGAAACTCGTTGTTTTCCATAATTGTCTACAAGGTACTCATAATTCTATATATTGCCCTGAAGTTCATAACTTGATTTTTTAACCAAAACCCATCAGGTCTTCTATGACATATTAAATAGAGATAGTAATATTTCTCAGTGTCTGAGAAGAGTTAGAACTATAGAAAGAAAGGAATTTGGATGTTAAATCTCAACTCTCAGTGTCAATATGAGTAGGTAGATAGGTAGGTAGGTAATAGGCAGATAGTCAAATAACTTCATATGCGTAGTATATGTCTTCTGACACAACCTAGAACACATTTCTCCTACTATAGGAGAAATGACCACACCTAGCCTCCAAAAAACTTTAAACAATTCATACTAAAAGGAAAGAGTTTATGGCAATTTTGTCAGTGAAGGAACTGGGAAAATTCAATCACTCTTGAAATATGCTGGGGTTCAGAAAAAACTGATGGTCTCTAATCCCAAAGTGAGGATATGGGCTCGTATTGATCAAGTTAGGAAAAACTTTGCAACAAATAAATAATGATCATAATGAACAAAGTGAATATAAAGCTCTAGGGAGCTATTCTAATATAAATTAAATAGCAAAGGGAGAAATTAAAAACACAGAAAAATGCTAACTGATGAATGTAGAAATAAGGAATAGAAATTTACTCACTAGAAATAATCATTGTAATATTTGATTCAGACACAAATCATCAGTGGAGACTAAAACTAGAGGGTGAATATTTGATGAGACAGGATATATACAAAGTCTTAAAGTATCTTTCCACAAGATACTTATCAATTATGAAGGGGAAATCATAACTTTATGGGAAGAAACTGGCAGACACCACCTTAACCAAATGATCAAACTTAATTCACCAGTAATGGGACAAATGGACAGTATGTGCCTTCTGAAAAGGACAGTATCACTTCTGTGGTATTTCTGCTAAAAATGCATACCCTGACTCTAATCATGAATATCAGACAAACCAAAATTGAGAGATATACTACAAAATACTTAGTTTGTACTCTTCAAAAATGTCAAGGTCATGAAAGACAAGGAAAAGTTGGAAACCATTTCAGAACAGAGGAGACTAGGAGATATGACAATTAAGTGCAGTTTAGGATTTCAGAACAGAAAACAAAATGTTTTTATTGCTGAAAGCTATCATTTTAATAAGAACATCTTCACCTGCACTGGACTGTCATATGCTGTTGAAAATTACTATTTAATATACTCAAAACCAACTCCAAAATTCCAGGGTATCTGAATTCTACCACTCCAATTTCAGAGGTGCAACTCTAGTGAAGCTAGTGCTACACAGAGGTAAGATGGAGGCTTGATAGAAAAAAACAGTTCTCTGGGCAGAAGCATTACATCCCAAATAGTATGTTGAACTGCAGCAGTCATTTTTGAGATCTTCTCCTCTGACTACTCTTCTTGCACCCCTGCCAGGTACCAGCATCTCTTCTTCCGTAGGGTCCATTATCAATCACCAGGGCATCATCACTCCAGGGAGAATGTGGGTTTTCCATAAAACTATTGCCCAAGGGATCAGCAGTCATCAGAGTGAAAGGGTAGGCCACTAATTTTAATTCCTTCAGTTTGGAAATGAACTCATCATTCTTTCAGCTGTGGTTTCTTGGTTTGCCTTTCATGGGTGGCCGTATCCTGCTATGACCAGATATAGCATGGCTGACCATTCCTATATTGGTAGTCAGAACTTCTTTCTGTTAATAGCAAGTGTTTCAAAATGCAGTTCTGGGATGCTTATTGTGGCAGGTAGTCTTCATTAAATCTCTGTCTACATCCTGCTGTATCTAGACAGCCTGGGTCCTGGAGCCTGTCTGCTGACTGAATCCCAAGTTTTTTCCAGTCACTGTGTTCCAAAAAGGAGCTCAAGATCATTTCTCTAGAGAATGGAATTGATAAGTAGGTAGCTCTCCAGGCACCAGGGTTCTATTTGGGTGAGATGCTGCAGCTCATTCTCTGAGCTGGTAGTGAATGGAGAATTTAGGAAATGTGTACAGATGATTAGTTAGAATCAAGGGGAGAGGTAAGCCATTTATCAGTCTGAATAAGGAACAATCGGTTGGAGTCAGAGTGCTTCCTACCCAGTGAGAATTGAATAGTCAGAACACCAACACAATAACACCATGTTAAAGCAACAGATCGAAGCTCACTTTGGGAAAGCAGATCAAGGAACCTGGGAGACTCTGTGGGCCTCAGTAACCTAAGAGACTACACCAGTTCTGACCAATCAGCAAGAGACACAATGCAGAGGCAACCAACAGCCAGACTGCTCTTCATTGCCTGCCATACACATAAATACCTGCTTCTTGTCCTCTCAGTGATAAACTGGGACCCCTCTCTGATCAGCAAGCTTTCCTGCCTTTCTCTTTATCTGTCAATAGGTTTCTTGATTTTCTGCATAACTGTGGTCTAGACATTGAACAATTTTGTCACTGAGATAAGAATTAAGATTCCCTTGGGGATCCTTGGATGCCAGGTCTGATGCAGTAGGCTGAGCAAATGACCTGGGACTGAATGCTGGCTGATGGTGGTGGCTCCCAAGAACCAAAGTGTCACAGTCCCTACTTTAACACCAGTAGCTCCAACCTCAGTTTCTAGCTCAGAAAATAATTAAATTAGCATAAAGGATATGACTAGTATAACTAGAAATGATTGAGTAAGTACTTTAGTATTACTCAGTACATATTTTACTGCATTAAGTAGAGTACTGCTTTGTAGAGGAGGAAATAGTTTGCCTTGATCTTTTAAGGATGCTAGGTGCATCTGAAAATTCAACTGAAAAAGACAGATTAAAAGAAGAAAAACATACAAATATTTCAAAGTTTTGAATTTAGATAAGCACCTTCACAAAGGAATGAAGATCTGAAGAGCAAAAAAAAATTTATAAATTTGAAAGAGAGAAACAAGAAACTTGTCAGAAATTAACAAAGAGGTTTAAGCTCCCAGTAGAGCAGTAGGAGGAGAAGGGTTCATTTAACAAGATTTGCTTGTGCAGATACTTGACTTCAGATTCCTGTGTCTGGTTATCAGAATATTCTCCTTCCTCCTAGTGGAGGAAAAGTACTTAGCTATATCTGCTGCTTTTAGAGAAGAAGGCACACGTGGTAGTTGGGGCAGAAGGGAAGTGGTAGAGGCTTAAGTTAGCATTATCTGTCTCCCATTTTCCCAAAGCCATCAGCCTAAGACATTTAATATGTCAAGCTGCCATAGTTTGGCATCATGTGCCCTTAACCCGTTCTTATTTTTTTTAATATTTTATTTATATATAAATTTCACATCTTTGTTATCTCTTGGGTTTACCTCCCCCTCCCTGACCGTTCCCACCTTCCCCCCCACCCCCAAGTTGTGTACTTTAATTTGGTTGTTGGTTTGTTTTGATTTTTCTTCATGGCTCTTTGTTTATCTTTCCCATAGCCCATATAGTAGCAAACCCATTCTTATTAAGGCTAATTTCCCAATGTGTATAATCATGCACTAATTTTATGAGTAGTCTTGACTTGGTTTTCTCTCTCTCTTTTTACCTTAGAATTTTCTATGCTTATTTTTAATTTTTTTCATTTTTATGTTTTAGATTAAAATTAAGAAATTATTTTATTTTATAGAATTATGCATAGAAGCATTTGCATGTAAAGGGGCAGCACAATTGAATTTTTAAAAAGTTTAAGGCTAAGAGAAATGACCAATCAGGAATCATGAAGGTTATTTACTTGTACTATTTAACATTCTTAATGCTTCAAAATAGAAAGTTAAAAAAAAATTCTTCCAATGGGGTAGAATTTTGGAAAAAAGTACTGAAAATTTAGCTGGGACATTAAGAATAATTTCTGGAGACAATGCTGTTATTGTCACCACAAGGAAACAAGAGCAACAGTATTTTAATTCTCTCTCAAGGAGCACCATCTTCTACTAGGATCTACAATGTTAGCATTGATTAGAAAAGGAAAAATACAAAAGAATCTTGTAATTTTAAATGCACTTCAATATCTAAATCTGATAGACTAGAATCATTGCTAACTAAGAAACAGGTTCAAGTTAACATAATCAACAACTGTAGATGTGGAAGTTCAACTAACCATGGCAAATTGAGAGAGGCCAGTGTGGGAGGGATACTCATGTGCTACACAGAACAGAAGCAGATGTCTAACTCATCTTGAAAGGTATATCCTAGAGAGGAAAGTTTGACTTTATACAGACAAAATTCATGAGAATTTAATAGAAAGAGACAGTACTACAAGGATCACAAAGATGATATCAGGCCGCATTAACATCCTCTCTTTTTTAAGATGTTCAGTATACTTGCAGGTCAGAAGGAATTTATACATATCTTGTTTTACTACCCAGAAACTAATGGCAACATTATATGATAAATCATCAATAAGAAAAACAGGGTACCCTACGTTCTATCACAATTGATAAGAAGTAAGTTGAAAACCATCAAGGGCATTATCTTAAAGTATGCTGAAAATGGATGTAACAACATTATAATGTAAGTTTACTTCATTCTCTTCAGACACTACAAGTGGGGATTTGTAGAAAGACAAATTTATTGGGCTTAAGAGCCACATGACTGAAGCAGAAAAAAAACATTTCCTCAATTTGGAATTATTGATTGAAGATAACAAGTCTATTTGTTCAGTAAACTAAAGTTGCTAAGCTAACTTTTAGCAACTTTTGTTTGACTGTAAAATATGGGAAATTTGGTGATTAATGAAAATTAAAACAAGTGAGCTATAACTACCAACACACACACACACTGACTAGCTAATATTATGAGGGTGTTCCTAATAGTGTAAATAAGTATATTTACATGGAAACTTCTACATATTCATTCATTACTTCATGTCACAAATATATAATACTGGCTACCTGCCAGAGCCTGGAATTGATATCAGGTCATAATAGGGCAGATGTCTCCAAACAACAAGCCCAAGGGAAATAGTGGCACTTTTAAAATGCAGATTCTGCCACCCAGCTTCTTTCAGATTCTTATTATCCACATGTAGTAGTTGCCAGTCAAATGGAATTTAAACAGCAGAGTTTTGTTAACAAGAAAAATCAACCAGGAAAGCAGATAGTCAAACAAAAGCCCTTAATGCCATAAATTGCCAGTTGTCATTAAAATTCCTTAATGCTACAAGTTGCCAGTCACCATTTTTAGCTGCAAAGGTCCCACAGACACATGTCCAATATGGTGCCCTTTTGCCCCTCCAAAACTGAGGCAGGGATGTTACAAAATCCAGACTTTCTTTTCTGTCTTCTCTTTGCTTCTCTCTCTCCAGCATTCTGAGCTGCTCTGTTTCACCAAGTCTCTTCAAACTCTTCCAACAAATACTGATGCAAAATCAACTTTTCAAATCCCTGACTTTCTCCAGTAATAACTATCCATACCACCTTGCTGTGGTGCCATACACACACTTCCTTATCCAGGTCCACCTTCAGCGGCTTCTGGCCACATTCACCAGTCCTGCCCTCAGAAGCCCTTGGTTACCCTGGCCTGCCATTGTAGCATCTGACTCCACACTGGCTACTCCTCTTCAGACCACTCTCCCACCATGGCTCCTCACCACCATCTTGCAGGGGGATTCTATCCAGCCCAGACACTTGGGCTCCTGTCTCTCCCACCTTACTCTTTGACTCCTCTTTTTATGCACCCTTTCCTTGCTTCTTGTTTCTTCTCATAGGTCTATCACTCAGACCCCGCTCACCAGGACAGTATGGCACCCAATACAATTTTCAACTATGTCACTACCAGAGACCCTGGCTGCTGATCCAGCCAAGTGACCCCATAATAGAATCAGTGTAGGCAATGGAACAGTCAGCTATAAATAAAACAAAATATTTCTTGAATTAGAGAAAGTTTTATCTATATTTAGTTTGATCCTTTATTTACTTCACTTTAAAGTATAATAAAAGGATTCATTAAATCATTAAATAGTTTTTGAAGATACATGATAAATAACTGTAATGCTTCATTGGTTGTATTATAACTCACTTAACCATTTTCTATTGTTGTATTTTCAACTAATTTTAAATTTCACTGTCAAAGTAACAGTGAACACGTTTGTGCATGTCATTAATCCCATTTCCCATTTATTTCCTTAAAATATGACCCAGGAACTGTTATTAACACTCCTCCATACCTTCCAATTGACACTGCAAGATTTTAAGTGTTTATAGTCAAACAAATAATAAATGAATGCATGTGTCTTCCCTACTATTAGCATTAAACTAAAATCTGAAAACTTTTAGCAATTTAATGGTTCAAAACATTTTCTTGAGGCCTTAAATTGTGTTTTATTTTTATTATGATAAAGGTTGAATTTCTTTATGTTTATTACATTTTTCATTCATTTAATTTTGTGAACTATCTGCCATATCATTTTCTATTGGTGAATAGAATTATCATCCTCTTTTCATTACTTGCAAATAATATTTCTATAGGTTGGGAGAATAAATGCTTGACAAGATAAATTTTAATATGAAAAAATATAAAAAGGAAAGGTGAATTATCTTCCCTCCCTTTTACACACATACACACACACAAAGGTATCCACACACACACTCATGTACAAACAAAATGAATTCTTCACCTGATTGTTCTTCATTGATTCAAAAGCTAGAGATATTAGATGAGTAAATAATAACCTACAATCAAAATATGAAAAATTTCATTCATATTTAAGTTGTGTTTTATAAGGGAGATTGGCATACAAAGACTTTTCAGGAGAGTGACCAGGAATGGAAAAATTTTTAATTATATGTACCAGAAAAGGTAGAGCAAGGATATCTATATTTACAAATCAATATTTTTCTTATTACAACTGTAAAAAAGATGTGATATGTCACAAACACAAATTTTGTGGTGCTCTCTGGCCCTGGATTATTATTGTCTCTAAACATAGTAGAATCTGAACAAATAATAATTATGAGTGTATATACAAATGAGTAAATGAAAGAATGACTGTGTCACCAAATGAGGCACTGTCAATCAATAATGGCTCCAATGTTTTAGTTAGCATAAAGATACATTATCTTTTCTAATCATTTGTTTTCCCAACAAAAGGTGGGCTGCCTGGAGCAAGTAAGCATCCTAGGATTTTCAATCATACAAGAGAAGGAATAGGGGCAGTAAGAAATTTCAGAAATAGACAAAATATCTATTTCAAGCATAAGGTGAAGGTAAGAGTTTGAACAGATTATTGTGAATAGCAGAATATTTGAAAAGATGCTTCAAATGGACAAGTTAAGGATCAGGTAATCATATGTTAAATGTCTTTGAAGTAATTTTGATCCGTTTATCCCATTCATTTTTGGTGTTTTTTTTTTTTTACATGTAAAATGAAATTACAAATTTCACTGATATTTGGCCAAAATGTTGAGTAAACAGAAAATGACAGTGAAGTACATTTCATTCATACCCAAATGGGGGGAGGTTTGCAGATAATGAACCCTCAGTAAATAATGTATATCTCATTGTTATCAACATTCATCATGTAGCTGGCTTGACAATATCAGTTTTTCTAGATAATGGGTATAATTGAGATAAAAATCTTCCTCTAAACTTTTATACCTAAGGCATTAACTACAATCATGTTTCCAGCCAAATTAATCAAACAGATATATAAACTATTTAAGACGTTTGAGTGGGAGAGCCAGAGCCACTCTTTCTAGGCTCAGTCTGCCAAAAACCATTGGAGGCGTCTCTATTTCTAATATTAGATACTACAATTGGACCTCCGCCTCCTGTCTCCAGATAACTACTCAGTAGGGCTGACTTTCTCTCAGCTTATGTGAAGATAGAAGAGAACAAAATTTGTGATATTCTGGGATTTTGCCAGAATTTAGTGGGTGGCAGGACCAAGGCTGAAGGCCAAGTGACAAATCTACTAAATAGCTTCACAAAACATACCCTCACTTGTTAGTTGATTAAAGTCTTGCATTTTTTTTTTTTTCTGAGACGTGGGGGTAGGGAGGAAATAATCTACTTTTTTTCAAAGTGTCTCTCCAAGAAAAATAGTTCCAAGTTGAGGCTGGTATACTGTGAGGGGGGAAAAAAACAACTAAAATAAAAAGCTTAGCTGTAGTTCATTAACTTTAATTGGTTTTTGTTGCCTCTCCTCAGGTTTCCTGGATCTTTCAACCATCTCCTCCCCCAACTCTCTGCTTCCCCTTCTTCTACCTCTCGCCTCCTCCCCCTCCAATCTGGCTTTCCCTCCTTCCTGGCAGCATTTTTAGCTTTAATTTGATAGTAAAAAACTGAATCCAAAGTTACAAAATTTTTCAGATTCAACTTCTTTGAAAGAGAATGAAGTTTTGGAAAAATAAAAGACATCTCAACTTATATCAGCTCTCACTCAGGGGCCCGTCCCCTGCATGTGACAGGTGCTCCTTGAAGGTGAAATGGATAATATGAATGCATGGAACCATTCATCTTTTTAAAAATCTCTTTTGGAGGCTTAGTACAGGCACTATTCTGAGCGAGGGAGACAAGGAGAGAACAAAACAAATGCCCCAGTCTCATGAAATTTGTAGATTGTTGGAAAGACAGATAAAAACACGTGAACAAAGCAATAAATTAAAACTTGTTAATGAAAAATCCTTTGGTGGGTGGGGGTACAGAAAGCCTGGAGCATTATCAATGTTTCAGTTGCTGCTTTATGTAGCTGGTCCACAAAGGCTTCTCTGAGATAGTGATTCTTGAGCAGACACCTAAATAAAGTGAAATTATAGGCAACTGATCTTCTGGAGAAGTGGTGTCCTAGACCAGGAACATGCAGGAGTAAGGTTAATATACTTACATGCAGTTAGCAAGAAAATCAGGTCAGAAATCAAGAAAAAAATACTTGAACAACTTTCACATTTATCTCTTACTGTTGAAGAGTTTTCCACATGCATTATCATCCCATATTATCACATATAGTGGGTTCTAAATAATTGCTGTATAGAAATTTCTAAGTATTTAATTCTGAAATGTTATGCTTTCTTATATTGCTGCTCCAACTTCCATACTTCCAACTTCCAACTTCCCAACTTCCAAACTCACACAATTAAAGACACTCTAGTGTAGAACCCAAATTCAAAGATGATAGCTAATCTGGATCAAGGATAGTAAGATGTTTGTGACTGAAACTTGCATCTAGATTACTAATTTTTAAATACTAGTAACTTGGTCACCTGAAATTATTTAGCTAAACTAAATTAATTGCATTAGTCACAATTCTATTTCACCTTTTGTTTCTGATTAGGCCGCTGGAAGTAAAGTAAACTTGATCTAGCTCTCTCTCTACCTAACAACCTACCTACCTATCTATAGCATATCTATCTATGATCATATTTTTTATACTATAGATACATGCATATAAGATATATCTTTCTACACACATCGATGTAAATAGGAATGTGTGTAGCTACGTGTGTATATGTTCATGTTCCATACCTCTACCCCAAGGGAAACAGGTCTGATTGCATTTTATCATCTCTGTTTAAATTTTAAAATGTGCCACCAAAAAAAATATATAAGCACCCTCCTGTTTTAGATCCTCTTAGAACTCTGCACATATACAGATTCTTTTTAAAACCAAAGCAAAAACAGAAAAGGATGCTAAATTGCTTTTAGGTCCATTGGATGATTTCCATTATCCTTGACTTATTTTAAGCTTAAGGCACGTACAAGTGCTAATTTTCATCACTAATGTAGTCCAACCTGATCTACCCAGACAGAATTGCACCTAAACCTCAGATTTAATTCAATGTTTCCTAATAGGAGTGGGAGCCAGTTCTGGAAGAGAAAAAGAAGTTTTGGAGAAACAAAATACTGCAATAATGACTGAGCAAAGACTTCTCCCGAAAACCAAGAAAATTAAGTTCTAGTAGAGATATATAATGACTGGAAAGTTATTTATATCTGAGTCATGGTATCCTCATTTATACAAGATAAGTATAGTGTGTTAATGATCTTCGGGAACTATATGTTTTAAATTCTGTCATTAAATTACAACTAGATTCAAATAAGATATGAAATAGATTCTTAGCTAATAAATCCATAACTTATTAATCTTTAGTGACAATGTATTATACAAATACTGGTTAAAAATGACAATTGTTCCATCTGGGAAACAGATTTAATATAAGAATAAATGTAAAAAGGAAAGCAAAATGAGGGGAGATTTTGAAAAGAATAAAGATAGAATAATGAAATTAAAACAAAATCCATAGCAAAATTCTGAAGTTACCCAAACTACCCTTTCAATGCTGAGAGTTGAACAAGAAAAGAACTCCATGTAGTTCAACACATGGGAAATAAACAAATCCTATAATTAATAGCAGAAGAATATGAAATGAGTCACATTTCTCAGGAAATTACTAATTCCATGGTCAAAAGGATTCAGGGATTTTGCTCTGTTATGGTTTAAATGATTATGTTCCTCCAAAATTAATACGCTAAGTCCCTCAGTCCCAGTGTGATAGTATTAGGAGATGGAGTCTTTGGGAGGTAATTAGGTTCAGATGAGGTCATGAGGGTGGAGTCCCCATAATGGAATTAGTGCCCTTATGAGAAAAATAGACACCAGTGTTTCCTCTATCATGTGAGGATATTAGAAAGCAGATGTTTTCTGGCCAGGAAGAGAGATCTAGCCAAGAACTGAAGCTGATCACTTTATCCTGAATATCTCAGCCTCCAGATTTTAATAAATGACAAATTGTCTGTTAATGCCACACAGTCTGCAGTATTTTGTTATAGCAGACAGGGATGACTGGGACACACCTACTTCCACAACCATATTGTTACACTGTTCAGTTAGCTATTGGATCAGAAAGGTTATGTATTAAATGAATGTAAAATCAGAGACCTGCTGTGTATGAGAGAGAAGACAGATTCTTTATAAAACTCCAATTAAAGAAAATATAAAAGAAGGCAATAAGTTGAAAAGAAACATTGTAAGTCTCCTTCACTATGTACTCTGCCAACAACTCTGCCTCTTGGACCTGAAGGAGCACAAAAGAATTTGTTTCCTATTGGTGAAGCAGGGGTAGAAAGTAGGTACAGAGCATTAGGCTTAGCAAAAATTCTTTCCTATACAATAAGACTCACTTGATGTTTGCTCTATCCAGAAAATATTCTTCCTCTGTGACAAATGACACATATTTTCCTGTTAATTAAGCTAGTTAATAACATATGGAATAGAAATTGTAGCTTCGGTCAAGACTTTGGAAAAACTGGTCAGATGTTTCTCAGTTTTCATACTACCATTTCTGTTAATCCGTATCCCTTTGACTTTTTTCTTAATAAGTTTATTTGCTTATCATTGCTTGAGGTTTGTTTGATTTTTTAAATTGTCTTTCTAAAGTATTTCTTGCTTTAGATTTGCTAGTACTGTTTGGTGCTCTCAAGTTGAATGCACACACTTTCACAACTATTATATTCCCTTGATTAACTGACCACTTTACCAACTTTATCATTATATAATGACTTCCTTTCCTGGAGTCTATTTGACTAAGATAAGTAGCCATCCCTGTTTCTTTGGTTTCTATTTGCATGGAATAGCTTTAACTGTTTCTTTACTTTCATTCTATGTGTCTCATTAAGGCTCAAGTGAGTGTCTTGCAAGAAAGTATATGCCTGGGCCTTATATTTTTATCTAATCAGTCACTATCTTCTGATTAGAGAACTTAGTCCATTTATACTTTTAATAATTATTGCTTATAGACTTACCATTGGCATTTTCTTTTGTTTTTTTACTACTGTACCTTTTTATTTCTCTTGTTCTTTTCTTTGTGATATGCTATGTGACCTATGCTATGTGATAGGTCACATAGGTCACCTATGTGATAGGTCACACCCTACTCTCACCCTACTCTCTTCTGTGTCACTACCACAGGTTTTTGCATTGTGGCTACCAGGAGATTTTTATGGAACACCTTATATTTATAACAATCAATGGTAAGCTGATGAGTAGTTGAGAGGGTGCCAAACCCTCCCCTTTGGTGTCCCAAAGGGGAGGATCTCAATCAGCACAAAGATGCAGGCTGATTAGAAGCTGAACCTATAGGTAGCATCTGTAGTTAAGCCTCCACCGAGTGAGAAGGTGGGAGGTGAGATGTTTTGTCTGTTGCCTGTGTACTGAGCCCACGTCTATGACTGCAGAAGGGTGGGGTTATTCTTTGGTTTCCACTTTAAAACTACTTTTTTATATCCCTGCTTAACAAAGATATCTCCCTAAAAGGGGAAGGTACAGTGTTCCCTGCCTCACTGAACTGCATGGGAACTAAGTGGTCACGTGGTTATATCACATGAAGGCAGGTAGGTTCTGGGAGAGACAAATGGAGAGTGGGACATTTTTTTTCTTCTTTGGCTATGTACCAGGGACTTGGGGGGCCTCAAAGAGACATACAAAATAGAGAGACAAGTAGAACATCTTGGAGGACACATGAAGGTTCAAGACCCATGGGGAGGCTGACAATGGACAGCCATTATCTTGATTTGTAATTTGACTTTGATCCTTTCATCCCACAATTGTCTGGTCCCTTTCAGTCTATTCTTACAGTTTCCTGCTAGAAGGTAACTTAGCCCTGCCAAAACCTTTCAGGCCTCAGCAGCCTGCTTTAGATCAACCCTGTTTGGTTGGGTTGGGCATTGACCCATTAAGAGATGGGTAACTTAGGGTGTTTTATTGGGAAACTATTACCCTTTTTTGTATTGTCTCCCTCTGCACATACTGCTGTTAAAGTTCTTCACATTAAATATGCTTTGTCCTGTATATGCAGATTCCCTGAAAGCATGCAATTTTGGAGGTTCTGGGTTACCCCTCAGTCAGTTGGCTATGGGAATCATGAATGCAAGTCTCCTTGGCTAGCAGAGTTAGGTTATTTGAAAACCTATCCCTTATATGGTGGCACTAAATATAAGCTTGCAACAATAACTTGATTTTACTAGTGGCACAGTCTAGAGGGAGAAAACAGGGTCAGTGTGCACTGGCTTTTCTGCTCTCCAGGGATGATCATGCTAAATCAGAAGCCAGTAAACAATCAAACCCCTTTCAGGGAAAGACTAAGGCATGAATATTTTTGCCAGCTGCTTGTGTTGAGCCCTGGAACTGGGGTGAAGGAGTAGTGTAAGTTTCTCTTACACTTACATATGTACATTAGAGAACTGTTTCACTGCTTGCTAGAGTCACATGGACTTGTGAATGCAAGCCCTGTTGTTGGGGATCCAGACATGTGCACAAACTCCTTCCAGAGAGTTGCTGGCCAACTGTTTTATCATTGAGTTACAGTGACAGAAGAAGGTGATGGAAGTACGTACCAGTTTTCCCAGACTGCATAAAAGACAACAGTCACCCCTTAGATGTTGCCAATTATAAAACATCCTCAGAGTGCAGTGTGTAAAAGTATGCACCCAGACTCCTCAAGGGGAAAGACTGGGGATGGATATTGTTTCCTACTCCTCCTACCTGAGTACTGGAAGAATCCTCAGAGTGAGTGCTATGCATCTGTTAAGAACTCCTTCTTTGTGTTTTATAGCCTGTGGGCCTCATGAGGAAAGCTCTGCTGACTTTTAGAAGTAAGCATTTTGAATGCTCTCTCCTAAGGTAAGTACTTTAAAAGCTGGAGCACCAGTAATGTAGTCTAAACCCTTCTCAAGTAAAGGCCAAATTAGGAGGGACCCCTAGATTGTATGGCACAATGCAGGTGGTATGGTCTACAGCCAGATTGTATCTCAGCCTTTCCTACCAATTTTGATGTAGGTGTTTTCTTATTTGTCCAATAAGTAGGAGTCACTGACCTAGTTTCTGAATTTCTCTCAGAAGGAATTGCTCATGTGTAGCTGTACATCTGGTATGTCTGTGGGAGGAGAAATGCTCAGGAGTCTCTTATGTCACCATCTTTTAATCCTGCTCACTGTTGATGTTTACTCAGTTCAGAAGTCTGTTTCTCAGCCAGAGTCTGACTTTCTTTTTCTTTATCCAACTTAGATGCTAGTCTTTGTAATGTGTTATACACATTCCTGTCTTCATCAACCAAGTATCATGAATAGGATTCTTTAAATCAGTAAATACATTTTAAAGCAAGATGCTGAACTATTTAAGTCAAATGAGTTCTTCTCTTGACTCACGGATCAATCAGGGGGAGAAGGATCTCAAAAATAAATTATGCTACCAAAGGTCTATTCCTATCCTTTGCTAGACCTGAGCAAGAGCAGAACTGGAAGTCTACAGACCAGATATCTAAATATTTTAAAGTTTTAAATTAAGCTGTAAAGAGTTGAAGAAATCATGCCTTATTGTACCCACTTTGACAAATATCTTCTATACAACATGAAATACCAAGTTCATGTTTTAGAAATTGTGGATTCCACTCATTTCCAGGTTGTAATATAATATCAGAGAAGCTGTCCTCTAGTTCTGGATCTTTAACCCTCCTCCCTACACTACTCCCCACATCCCCTTCATTTCTGGCTTTCACACTGATGGGCTTTGTGTATGAATATGTTAGACAAAATGTCCAAGCTGCAAACACATCTCTCCACTACCCAGCTCCTCCGATTTAGCAGCACTTCTGTGAATTCTATGGAGCACTCACAGATGTAAAGACCAGAAAGGACCCTGGGTAGTTTTTAGACTGTGGTTGAGTCCATTAGGGTAGGAAATGGTATCTGATCTCCATTCTATGGTACTTGGTATCCATTACATAATCTAGAAAGGAATATTGTAACTACCTGGCTGGTATATCCCTTCAGCCACAGAGATCTCTCCCCAGCAGGGGCCCTCTCTTGCCCATCTTGTGATACTAGCTATAGATCTCTTAGAACGAGATGTCTACAAAAGACTAGTAGATCCCTGAATGGGAGGGTTCTTACTTGCAGGTGAGGGGAGGCTTTCTGAGACAAGATGGCATTTTAGCTGGGTCTTACAGCATGAGTGGGAGTTTGCCATGCAGAGAAAGGAGGGAAAGGCATTCCAGGAAAAGAAACAGCATATGGGAAAACAGAGTTTGAAGGAGTGGCATATTCAAAAGTGGTGAGAAGTTCCTTGTGGTTGAAGCGTAGGGGGCATGTGGGAGATGAGAAGAGAAGAAGGTGGCAAGGTTTGTTGAGAGAGACTGGGAAGGCTTTGATCATGATGAATGTTGTTCCCCAAAAGACACCAGGGGTTATGCAATGGTAGCAGTGCACTCACACTCTAGTGCCATTCTTGTGATTCCAGATGGGCCCTTCGGCTGCATGGGCGGGTGACAACTGGGAAGACCAAGTGACAGAAGCCCCAGAAACACAAGGTCCCTGCTATCAACCACTGAGAGACGCATGAATATTATTACTTGCCTCTAATTTATGGGACTGAGAAGAACATAAGGAATGAAGAAAACAGCCTCAAATGTGTAGTCACTCCAACAATAAAGCAGAGGCAATGAGGACAGAGATACAAAATGCAGAGACTTAAGAAGGAGACCAAGTAGGATTTACTTAGCTATGTAAGGAAGGGAGGAGAATGGCAAAGGCAGACCCAACAATTTCTAATTTCAGTCAATTATGATGCTGTTAAGTGGGATGAAATAGAAGAAAGGAACAGCTTCCCAGAATTGATAAAATCCACTGCATTTGTATAGCATGGTCCTCCATGAAAACACTGACCACAAGGCACCTGGCTTGCAGTGAAAGGCCTCCAAAATTTTACAGATCTTCCTTTTTCTGCCTTGTAAATCTTCTCTGTCCTCATCCTTCACAGATCAGCACTGAATCTTTATATAGTCAAATCCCCTAAATGGATTGTAAGCCAAATAATTCTATATGTTACCTCTATCAGATTAAACAAAGACCAAAAGATGGAATCAGCATCTCCGCTGGATTGAAGGGTAGAACTTTGGGACATTTCTGTTATGATTTTCTCCTTGAACTCTTAAAGGATCTACCCCATTGAACAGAAAGTCATATATGACCTCAAATAAGAGGCATAACTGTGCAAAACTCCATAAAAGAGATATAAAGGTAATTTGAAAATGAGGTGATGTTTTATTTGTACTATCCATGTCTATTGGCCTTTCTTTCCCAAAAATAATTATTTTACTTCTTCTATCACAGAAATATCATGGAAAAATTTTTATACCAAATCCGTATGTTCACAATCTTAAAGCAAACCTCCACTCAACAATTTACACTTCTCCCATGCTCTCTGGGTAGTTCTAAGACTCCAGAGAAGACATTTACAGCCAGCTCAGTTCCTAAGCAAGTGATTGAATGGAATGACCTAGAAAGAAGGCAGGCATATTTTATCGGGACCTGGGAAAGATGTGGAGCAGGTACCAGTTATGTGAACAGAGCTTGCCTAGTGGGCGTGAGAGCATGCGATGGCAGAGGTTTCCTGGACCCCATGTGGTTGCCTTGTCCCTCTTACCCTCCCAACTTGTCAATCTGTTACATTCACTGACTACTAAACATACAGGCAGCAATGACAAAAGCCTCACATATCACAGAAACATTAATCTGGTAAGGAAGATGACAATAAGTGGAATATAGATATGTTATCACTGATTGCTTTGCTTTCAGTATAAATATTTTTGTTTCAGCAACTTGAGTTATGTAGATATCTGTGATTGTGATTGCCATATACAAAAACAATAATGAAGGCTTTTTTTTAAAACTTTCAGTCATATAATCAAAACTAAATAGTTTTAAGGGGATTGTGTTAAAGTATAATTTTCTTCCAATTATATATACACATTAAGGATATTCTCATGACTTTTGTAAAAAATTATTTTTATTCCTCCATTTTTAGCCTGCTAATTAATTCAAGGTTTTTTTTTTTTTTAATTCCAATAAAAACATATTTCTGAAAGACCTCAATTATTTGCTCTTCCTAAATGTTTTCCATTGCAAGGATTAGAGGTGATAAATCACATTCAGTTTATCTCCTACGGTTTCTTCTAGCACATTGTCAACTCCCCTCTCACCCTCGTGTGCTCACCCCCTGCATAGTAACTGCATATGGGACAGTGTAAAGGCTGTGGGATAAGTGACACTATTAGCACAGTGTGGTGGCTTTGATGTGTAGCTCTCGGCAGGGTTGCCAGAAGACTGACAGACTCCTGCTCTAATGCAAAGACTATTTCTCATCTACTCAGTTCACTTCTAATAGTCTTATATTACCATTAGTGGCACAAAGCAGACAGACATCATGGCTGACAAATCTCACATCTTAGGAATTAGCTTATTATTTTGAGTGCAATAAGGCCTTTACTAAGAGGAAAAATAAAGACAAATGTTTCTATTAAGAAAATATTAATATGTATAATAGTATCAAATGAGATCAGTCATTTTATTTTAATGCAGATGGAAAACAATGCTATGCCCTACACACAAGAACACCATCACCCCACACCCAGCAGTGGGGTGTGGAAATTCAATTATTTCTGTGCAATTTTCTAAGGCAAAAGCTGTCCTAGTCTCCCTGTATTTGCCAGAGTTCCACAAACATACTTTTGCCAGTTTTTAAGCAATGAAGAAAAAGTCGGTTCCCAAACAGGAACAAAAAAATTAATGAATAATTTTGTATCTAAAAATACACTATATTAACAGTTGAAAAATGGTCAAAAAAGATCAAAGTCACCCAAAAAATAGAGTGGATTTTACTCTGTGAATGAAGGAGGAGTTAACCAATGAGCAGGTATCCAGTGGGTTTAAAACAGAAGTTAAGTTACCTATAAAATGTGGGAACATTTTAAGGTTGAGAAAACTGTTAAAGGGGGCTTAAAAGAACAAAAAGTACCATTTGTTCCCCTAATTAACTTTGAAGAGTCTAATTAAGAGCAACATAAAAGCCTAAGAAATGCTGATTATTAGGCGTGTATTTTAACTTGCTCAGAGAGATGGTATTCTTGTAAACAAAGATGCTAATTTCACCCAGCCCAAAATAAACCTCTCTGCAAATATCTCACAACATAATCATGCGGTACCTAAAGAGTAGAATCCCTGTCTAGTGCAAGCTGCCTTTTGAAGCTCCTAATTCCAGGCAATAATGGCACTCAATTTAAAGATGCAATCTACAATAAAGAACATTCTGATCATTTCACCTGGATATGGACACTCCTCACTCCTCTTTGTTTATGAAAACTTGCCTAAGCATCACTAAGAGTTGACCATTTCAGTCATAAATAGGTAGGATTGTATCTCTGTGATGTGATGATTAACAAAGCTTAAAGAGCATGTATGTCTAAACACTGTATTAACACTATTCAAGGTAAATTTTGGTTTTGCTATTGCTTCAAGGAGATTGGGTACATATTAGTTTTAACACTGAAATCTCTTTAAGGAAGCTGTCAATAATATAAAAATCTTATATTATTAGAATTAGAGAACTACAGAATTCTGTTTTTATCTAGTTTTCCTTCAGTTACTGAAAACTCAGTTAGTTTTTTAAGTTTAAAAACCTGACTTCTGGAAACTTGTTTCATGTTTGATTCATTGAAGATCAGTATCTTCTCTTTTTTTTTAAACTTTAGAATTTATTTCAGGCTTAGAATGTATAAATAAAAGAAAATTAGGATGCAATAAGATATCAGTATGCAAAATAGGATACAACAAGATATCAATATGACAAAGAGAAGAGCAGTATCTTCAATTGGGTAAATCCAAATGAAGTTATTCCCTAAGAATGCTTCACAGAGAAGTAGCAATGAGACCATTTTTTAAAACTTTGCATTTTTTGTTCAAAAAGTAAAAAAGTACGATTCTTATTGTCAACACCCATACTAAGCACAGGAGTATATGAAAGCAGACAATTGTGGCTTAATGATATAATCACACCAAATGGGATTCCCAATCCTACTTAATGTTTTGAATTAGCTATTGCCTGCAGAACCTAGAACAGCTTTGCAATTGGCACACTATTAAAACTAACCCTAAAGCTTCCGTTAGGGAAGAAATGGGCTTCTGTGATGCTTTGAAATGTTGGTTCCAATATCAGGACTGAAAAAGAATAACTTTCATGGAAGGGCAGTATCTAACAGCCTTAAAAGGTAGGATTATAGGTTATAAATAGAATAAATTATTTAAATATATTTTGGCATACAGATACTCCTAAGGTTTTTATCCTGCTAGACTCTCAATTGTTGACAGCCTGTACTTAACCTGGCCCAAATGGAGTTATGGCTACTCAGCTGAGGGTCTACAGCCCACAAAGAACCAGTGAAGACTTGTTCGCATAGTGATCTAAACTTAAAACCTGAATAACTCTTTTTTTTTTTTTTTTTTGAGACAAGTCTTGCTTTTTTTGCCTGTGGAACCACAGGCTCACGTTGCCTGTGGTACGACAGACTCAAGCAATTCCCAGCCTCAGCTTCCCAGGTAGCTAGGGTTACAGGCTTGCCCCTCCACACCCAGCTATTTTTTGGGAACTGGGTCTCACTGTGCTTCCCCGGGAAGGACTCAAACTGCAATTCCCAGACACTGCCACGACTCCATAAACTGTCGTTTACAGGCACACACCACTGTGCCCAGCACCAATCATACTCTTAATGGACTCATGCATCAATATCAAACGGTATGTACAGAATATCTACTGTGTACAAAACACTACACTTTTACTTTAAGTCTCCTAAAGGAAAGAGTAGGAAACATACATAAGCAGCAGGAGAATATCCAGAAGACGAAAATCACAAAATCACTTCCTGTAAGTATGGTCTTTGAATGTACACTTAAATTCAAATTTCATAAATTATTAGGCCCATGAAAGTTATATTACACTTCTCCAAACTGCAATTATCTTGTCTGAAAATATGCACACTCTCTGCTTCCTACCTAGTAGCCATTTCTATCATCTTCTACTGTCATCCTTCCATTATTTAGATAAGAATGCCATCATCTTCCAGAAGCAAACATAGAAATTTAGGTTACTGGGACCAAATCCTTTGAAAAAACAGAGAAGGGAAGAATTCTTTTTTGATCCATTGCTTAGTGTCTTTTAGCACTACCTGAATTCTTGTAAGTCCTGTTCAAATTATTAGTCACTACTCTTATCTTTTCATAATTTTAGTCAGTGATAGAAAGTAATGAAAATAAAAAATGTTTTTCTTGGGTAAAGGGATTAGAATATGTACATTCTCCATGTATTTTATTAGAATGGCCCTCTCCCTAATGACCATGGTATTTTTCTGCTATATTGGACCATGTGCTTAATGTACTCAATGTCTCTTCACCTGACTGGAGAGACTGACTTAGTACCAATTGCTGCATTGTCATCAGTCAGTGTTGCTACACCTACTACCTGTGTGTAGATTTGAATTAAATAACTTAGTCTGTACATGGTTATGTTCATTTATTAGTTTTTTAACTTATTTATATTTTTCATTATTTGCCACCTTAGTCTAACATCAACAACAGTAAAAATAAGTTCTTATTAAGAATATGGTTAAGTGTCATCCTATAAGTAATATAGAGATCATTTGTCATTCTCCATATTAAAAAAATTTAGAAAATAAGTACCTACTTCTGTGTTTTAAATCTCTTTCTCAATGTAACCTACATACATATTTTCTCAAAACTTATGCCATTACAACATACAGAATTATTCTAATAGGAGAAGCAACACCCTGGACTTCACATTAGAGATTAAATGGTTAAATGGGAGACCATGTTGCAAAATGATCATTCTTCTTCCCATTCAAAATATATTAGTCATTTCAAAATATTTTGGAAAGTCAACATACAGCTTCCTCCCAACTGCTTCTGTCAACTTCTAGGCACATATTTATTATGATTATCTTATTCAGATTCTAACCCAGTTCCAAGAGGAACAGAGAAAATCTTTTTCCAATTCCATTAAACATGACTCTTCAAAGCTGGATTTCATACAGGTGGTATTTGAAGAAATACTTAATGGCGTCCACATCTATGTTAAATGACTTGAATATTCTTCCCCTATAATGAATATTTCCTAACAACATATCAGATGAACTGTAGGAGCCATAGTTTAACCTTCAGAGTCTAGTACCATCCATATGTCAACCCACATCCACCCTGCTTGCGACCTGGATGGAAGAAATGCTTTATCCAGATGTTCTAACACTTCGGCCACAAAGCAACACTACACTAATAATTCATTAAGATACATCAGCATACGTTTTTTGCTGGATGTGGGTCATTGATTTTGCATAGAGTCACAGATGCCCACATCCATAGGTAGAACCTGTTTCCTGCTACGGAAGGAAAAGAACTCACTTGTAAGAACATTGCCTGTCAAATACAAAAGCGGCACTGCAGACTTGCTTTTTTTTTTTTGTAACAAACACTTCAATATTTTTACACACGTGAAACAATAGATCTGTTCTATGAAATGCTCACTCTGCTTCTTACTCTCCCTGTGTGAACCAGTAGCTACATGCACCGAAGAGGAGTAGCGGAAAGTTGGAGTCTGTTTGCAGATATGAGGCAGCAAAGAAATAATTTTGTCTCAGAGACATACTAAGTGTCATTTAGATATAGAGATTTATTGAAGCTACTGAGCTAACCATTTGGACAAAGGAAAGAGTGGTACAGAATAATGTGGGTGGGTCAACATAAATTTTTCATAAGAATTGTTATACTTCAGCCATTCAGATTGACATATCCCTGAGAAAAATAAGCTACGAAAACATGCTGCAGGTGAGTCTAAATTGCACAAATTAAAAAAGGAAGGGACTAAAGATATAAGTGCAAATTTACATGCCATCTCCTAAGTTATTCATTATTAGCTTTGAGAAATACCTGAAAAACATTTGTGATTTCTGTATGACTTGTTTTATTTTTTTAACAAAATTCTGCGTTGGTGTTAAACAGATTTTCAACCCTCAACAAACCAGATGGCTAATCCAAAATTATTACATGAAATATGAATAGGAAACTAAGAACTGTATTCTGCAAAAAGATAATGAGAATTTTTCAGCATTTACATTTTTACCAAATAAATTATATTTCTATTCCATTGGTATCCGCTTTGGAATTGTAACAAATAGCCCCAGTGATAATTACCAAAGATCTATATTTAGGGAAAACTAGCACATGTGTATCATAAATAATAGCAAAAAAATTGATATTTCTGAATTGCCTGTTTTTCTAGATATAGACATTTGGTAATTATCACCAGAGTTGGCATGTAAAGAAGTGTTTAGACAAATTTTAAAATGCATTTCCCTTACTCAATAGATCATGCACTAACGATATTCTGCAACAATAATCCCTATACAGGTATGTTACAATAAGGTGAGATCTCATCCTAAGAGAAAATAAAGGAAAAGTATGCACTTTGGCTAAGTGAATACAGTCACTTCACTCTAAAGTTACCTATAGCAGCACTGCCTATGACTGATAAATCACTTGCTAATCTAATAGAGGTCCCAAAGTGGAATAACTTTGACCTTAAAACTAAAATGTTTACTGCCCAAACATTATTTTTGTACCTGGCACAAAGAAGTTCATTAATTCTGCATCACTTTGTCTGTCTCCTACTGCTTTTAGTTCTGACTTATTGTCTGATTGGCAAAGAATGACTTCCAAAAGAGAAAATCTTGGCACAAGTTGGCCAGAAAGGGCTTGATTTTGGCTCCTCACCTGGTAGAACTGATGCCTGTGGAGGCAAGTCTCTTTTTCTGCTCGGGTAATACATAGGGTGTGTACATACAGCAATGCAGATAGCAGATGAAGGACTTGCTTGATCCTATCCACTTCAGTTTCTGTCTAAATCTTGGCAAATATGATTTCAGAGCAGAGAGACATCTGAAACACCAACAGCCATCATCAGGTGACACAGACGATGGTGATAGAAGCCGTGATTTGGGCAATGAGGAGAAGCAACTGACTGGTAGTAATAGAAACTTGCTAAACTCAAGCTATCTTGCTAGCTGCCACTGTGAGAAGATGATGCAGCTCATGATGCAGCTCAGTGGGCTGCTAATGAGAAGCAAAAGAGGAATAGAGCTGCAATGCCAAGAGGCATAAGAAGGATGATAAATAAAAGACAGCATTTAAACTTCAAGTAAAACCTAAAGTCTGGAGCATTAAGAGTAAGGACACTGGCGATTCTAGAATAACAGCATATTAACAAATACACATGGGATATTTAGGTAATAATAGCAAAACAGATTCAATGGGAAATCAAAATAATGTACATTAAAATACAGCTGATGTCACAGTTATATAAAATATCAACAATTTTTGAAAATAAATTAGTATGATTAGTTGCCGGTTCTTGGCAGCTCTCTATGAACTGGATAAAATTTTTCTACATTAACTGTCTCCAATAATTTATAAATTCAGTCTTCATGATGAAATGAACATGTAATTAAATGATGGTTCTCTTCCTTCTCACCCATCAATTCTCAGGGCCACTGATCTGATCATTTTTAACACATTTCTTTTGTTGTTGTTATATTCGTTAATGAATAATGCCTCATGAGACCTAGTATGATGATCTCATATTCTAGCAGAAAACATTAGAGCTCACCTATTAGTCTACATATTCCCTTGGGTTGTTTGTCTTTTATGTGTCAACTTAACAAGCTACAGTAATTCAGTCCAACACTAAGTTAGGTGTCGCTATGAAGGGAGTTTGTAGATGTGACTAACTACCCCCAATCAGTGGACTTTAAGGGAACCACATTATCCTGGGTAATATAGGTGGGCTTAGCTCAGTAGGTGAAAAACTTTAAAAGAGGCTTCATGAAAGAAAAAAGAAACTTCTGTGGCTGTAGCTCTGGGTGGTTCCAGCCCACCCGTGATCTGTCCTGCCTGTGACCCACTCAGTAAAATCCAGAGTTACCTTCCCAATCCCAACAACCAAGCAAAAACAATTCTGGATAGTAAACTTCTCAATGTGTATATCTTTTACTGGTTCTGTTTCTCTAATTGAATCTTAACTGATAGACCCTGCAAAATTTCTGAATCACTTGCAAATAGCTTAAGCCATGTGACTGGTTTGGCAAATATACTCAGATGTGAGAATGGATGCATGTCACTTTCAGACTGAAACAACTAAAATAAAAGCTGATGTGCCTTCTTTGTCACCTCTTTTTCAGTAATAACCTTGGAGGTCACACTTAGCGAACAAAGCCACAGGCAGAAGCCTGAGTCCCATCTAGTGTCCCAAAGTATCGAACATTAATGTCCTTTCAACTGCATAACCTTTTTTTTTTTTTTTTTTGAATGAGAACCAATCCTTCTATCAAGTCTTGGATTTCTTAACCTTATTTTCAGTATTTATTATGTGAGTATAATCTTCTTGTTCCATTTAATGACTAGCTTTCAGATCCCCACACAAATAGAGAGCACTGAGAAACTCACTGAGTATATTTTTTGCTATAAGTTATAAAGAAATAACTTTAATGTGGGATGATGGAAAACTGCATTTTCCTAGGCAATGGTTTACAGTGACAAGAACAAGGTGGAACATAGTAACTAGGTCACAAGGAGGTATAATTACTGCTCTGACTATACCTGTTAGCAGGAACTTTGTACTTTGTCAAATCAATTTAACACTTGTTTGTTCTGAGGTCCACTGTAGCCTATTCTTAGGATAATCCAGAGTCTACTATGATCAGAGTCAAATTTGTAAATAGTACCACACTGAAGGGAGGAAAAGAGGAAATACCCTGTTTATGGTGTCCAAAGATGACAAAAGTCTCCAATCCAATAAACTGGAGGACAGGTTGATTTCAAAATTAACCTGACAAGCTTTCCAGTCTCACTGACTTCTTATCTATGTGATTGGGTTATATAAAAGTAATAGATGGTCTTCTATTTGCAAAAAGATTATTTTTAACTGTTCTTCTTACATTAAATCTTGAAATATAAGAAACATTAGAATATACTTTTTAATGTCAAAGTGTTTTCATGAAAATTGGTCTATGTAAAAAATACATAGACTTTTTAAATATATATATTGATATCTACACACATAGAAGAGGGTAAAATGCCAAAATTTTCATAAGAAAGGTAATTATTTCTATGATAATAATAAGTGATTTTTAAATTATTTTCTCTGCTTTATTTCTCAGTTTCTCTAAAATGAAGACTATTCTTCTAAATCAGGGGGAAATTTTACAATGTAAGCAATAAAGGAGTTAATTAAATATGAAATATTAAGATAAGCATTGTAAAAGATGATAACATTATAAGTGTAGGTCTGTGCATTTATTATAATACTTGCTCTTCAGATGACTTTTTATCTAAAATTCACAGCATTTGCATTATTAATAAGTACCTTTTCTACAAAATTATCAAAAGTATTTTTTAATGAACATCTAATCTTTCCCTAGCAACTAAATGATTACTCTGTGAAGTAAAATCTAAATCTGAATGCACATTTCTCATTTTAACAAATATCTACTCAGCTTCCTTGGTGGATATTTTTCTTAACAAATGGATAGGACTACGTTATAATTAACATCATTAAACGCTTGATATGTTAAAAGATGCTACTAAATGCATAAGTATGCTTGAAAACACTATTTCTACTCAAAATAAGCAATATATCTATCTCTCAAATTTGTAAATACTATTAGCTCACACTACCTCTGGCTAAGCTAAAGCAGAGATCAACTAGTCCCCACCCAACTGACCATGAATTCCTAATTTCCAGGAACAAATGAGTGGTTTTAATCATTGCCTATTCCTTCTACCATCATCAAATACATCAAACTGCTACATTTTCCTCTATCTTTCTTGGCAATATTCTTTCTTTTCCAATCTACTCTTATTTCTCATTATATCATTAAAATCATTTCTAGTCTACACTACACATATGCATTATTCCCTTTCATGTGCCATATTTGTCAATAATTGATGGTAGCTTTTCTCTATTTGAAAATCTCTACTTATCATAAGACTGATAGCAATTTATCTTTATGGTTACTGAATTAGCATTAATAAAGAAATAAATATTATATATATGGATAATAATAAATACTGGTTTGAGACCAATTAGCAAAATTAAAAGCAGTTGTGACTTGAGAAGGTTTTAGAAGTGTTCAACTTTAAACACTGAAGGGCAAAGAAACATGAAAGTGCTTTGGGCCCATTTGAGATTTTTATGGTCCTGGAAATTTAAAGAAATGAAGGAACTGTCTGATAACCACCACTAGGTTACTATTCTCTGACTTCTGCCTAACTTGAGGGAATCTTTCCTTCTCTTGTCTAGCACTGAATCATGCACTATTCTCAAACTACAGACATGTTTTTGCATGTTACGGTATCAGTGTAAGGACCAAATAAAGTTCTGCTATAATGTTTTAACAGGCTCCATAATGTTTTTGAGGTATTTTCCAGACAAGTTTGTGGGTGTTTATTTCAGAATAGGTCTTTGATGTTTTTCAAAAGATAAGTAAGCAAGAACAATTATGCCTCTTACCTAGGGAGTAGACAGAATCATGGGTGTCCCTATGGCTGTGGTGAATAAAAGAGCAGCTGAGGTGAGAAGGGGCTGCTTCTGGGTCTCCGTCTAAAGTATCATTGTGGTTTTGCTGTCAAATCAGAAAAATACAAGCTCTCTGTGTCTCTACCATAAACATGTGTACAGCTCTGCCACCAGAGAAAAATTGCAGAATTACTGACTTTTGGGTGTCTACTCATCAAAACCCCAAAACTCTTACCATGGTACCCACACCCCATTGAGTTGTTTTTGGCATGCCCATCCCAAATGCTATGCAATGTGGGTACAGAAATAGAGGGAAACAGCCCCATGACATTTCAGTGAACCCAAAATACCAATCAACTGTTTGCTGTTCCAAGACCTGTTTGTTGAGAGAAATAAATATAAAAATACAAATAAGACACAGAAAGCAGTTTCTTAGGTTTGGAGAGACAGAAATCATGTTCACCATGTGTGGTTTGAACAATATAGCCAATATTTATTTAAATTCTAAAAGAATTTATTAGTCATGGGGTAGAGACATTTCTTCACTTTTGTGTTTTGATATCACAAAACAGAGTCAATACAGGCATTATTGATGATCATGAGGGAAAATGAAAAGTTTTATATGATACAGGGATTAATTATAATGATAAAAGCCATCTAAGAATCAACCCAATTTTATTGGCTTAAGGAGAAAAGAGATTCCTATTGTGAATTTTGCAAAATAAAAAAGAGCTATTACAGATGCCAAGGTTAGCACAGATATGCACACAAAGTATTGTGCCTGTTTATCTTGAAATGTGTTCAAAGAAAAAAATAAGATTCATTATCATTAATTAGTTAGCATGTAATAAAACCCAATGACATTTTTTTACAGTTCAGTATCAACTCTACATTACAGCTGAGTATTTTTCTTGTTCCTGAAGTGCCACAGCTGTTTATGATTCTCTCACTATTGTTCTAATTTAAAGACCAAGAAGTTTGTTATTTGACACTGTATTAGATTTTCAAACTATTTGTTAAAAACTGCACTCTAATTTCTGCTGTTACATGTTCTTCTATTTGAGTAGCACTTAAAAGTCACCCTTTTCCAGGAGCTCCAATTCTGAGACAGATTTTTAACAGTATACTGACAGGAAGACAATGCTCAAAATAATTCAACCTATGACCTAAAGAACTTGGCTTCTCATTGATGTTCCCTCTTCATTCCTCCAATCAACAAGCTCTGGATGCTACCAGATGTCTGGTTTTTTTTTTGTTTGTTTGTTTGTTTGTTTGTTTGTTTTTTAAATAGTAAGCCAAATGCCAAACTGGGCCACAAAACAAAATGCAAGTTAGGTATATTTAATATACTTACTATATTGAGACCTAAAGAATTCAACAGTAGTATACAATAAAAATATGAAAATGTGTGTTCAATTTATTACTATGTGGAAACATATCTTTTGGTTTAAAGGGCTATTAACTATTCAGCAAACCTAACAGCAAACTGCACCCCTAATTTTCTTTCTCTGTTAACTGTGCCTTCCCACAAGCCCTTTCCTCCTGGAATAACAGCAAGACCTATTTCTTTTAACACAATTATCACCAAAAACTTTTGTATGCACATAAGTTTTCTGTCTACAGTTCTGAAAATTGCACTTTTATACTAGTTCATCATGACTCTATCTGAATTAATCATGCAAGTTCTACTGGCATCTATTTTTGAAGTACAGAATAATATTCAACTTACATACACATATTTGTATAAGTTACATATATGTGAATAAATTACATGTACACACATAAGAATATTTTACTGATTATATTTGTATAAGTTACATATATGTGAATAAATTACATGTACACACATAAGAATATTTTACTGATTAGGATGCAGGTTGTTGGGCTTTAATTTTGACTCTGTAATATATTAGTTGTTTGCCCATGGACCAGTTAGATAACCTTCCTGTGTTTCAATCTGCCCACAAACACTAGCAGCTTGTTAATAAGGATTTCTTTTTAATTAACAGAACATTACCTTGAATACATTAGGACTTAATAATTACTAGTTTTTTTAAAAAGTCAATGTTACCTTTATCATCACCCAAATTTCACAACACAAAGTTTGTGGCACAAGCTGCCAAACATGATATTTCTAAACCAGTGAAAATTTTAAAGACCATGAAGCCCAAAAGGATCCTAACAGTAGTACCAGATTCCTGCATCTGGTAGAGTTCCATTCTCAGGATCATTGTACTATTCTGTATTAAGATTAAATTATACCCTACCATGACCACAGACATTTCCCTAAATTGAATTATTGCTTCAAATCATAGCACAAATTTTACACCACATAAACAAAAATTGTATTTGTAGGTCGAGGTCACGTCTGTTTTGAAACCTAAAATAATTATGTTTTATAATTTCTATGAATTTTTTAGAAAATAAAACTGTCAATAGGACAGTTTGAACTGGCTTCTGTTAGATCAGTTAAGCTGCATGTTTGCATTTTGTATGCCTGTGAAAATATAGCCACCCTCAAGCAAAAGAAATAAATCAGGTTTGGACTTTTATCATAACCTGTTGATTAACTACTAGCAATCTGTCATGTTCTGGGTCACATTACTACAGAAAATGGAGCGTCACCTCCTGGAGTGCCCCTCTGAGAACCTCAAGTTCATGGGAATGAACAGTAGACGAGACCTCTGAACTTTTTCCCACAGCCAAATGACAGCTGTGATTCTTTGGCCTCAGCTTGCCTTCTTAAGTTGATTTGGCATAAAATTTATGATGTTTCCTCCAGAGCCCTATGCCAGTTCTAGACATATATTATTCTTACCAATTATTGAAGAATATATATTTTTCCTATCATCCAGTATGATCAAAATTCTAGCCTAAAAGATGGAACAAGTCTAGCTCACGAGTAAGCAAGGCTTGTATTCTGCTATACTGCTAAATTTGTTCCCTACATCTTAAATTGAAAATTAAGCATAGTTTATAACCATTTTTAAAAATTCACATTGAGGCATTTTATCATCAAATTTTTCACACCATAAAGATGTGCAAAAAAATAAATACATCAAAGGGACATATAAAGAGCTGAAACTTTTTTTAGAAGTATGTTGGGTTGCAATGTTTTCAAGTTTCCACCACTTAAGAGCAGTGGCACCACAAGTTTCTGTTTTCTCATCTACAAAATGGAACTGAAAATATGCAATTCACAGCATTGTTGTGAAAATCAAATGCCATGATAGATGTTAAACATTTGACACAGAAAGTATCAATGAGAATGTGCTCTTCCTAATATGCTGAATGAACTTCAGGATCACATACAGTGGTGGTCATTGTTTTTAATAATTGATTTAATTCCCAGATAGTTAAAATTTAATAAGCTTGTATAGTAATAAAGTTCTTTAAAATTAGAAAGTAAATTAATCTTTCATCCTTAAATTCCATAATTTAATGAGTAACTAATTATAATGAGTTTTTCTATCTTATTTGCACAGAAGTATTACCATATTTATATAGGAAGGAAGTATGTTTGTTTTCATCTATTATCAATTCAGTGGGATTTTTCCAAAGGTATAAGAACATAAACATCTTCATGGATTTCATTGCTGTTTTTCAGAATCTGAAACTTTACTTGTTATAGAAATATGTATATTGAACATTTGCCTCATGGCAGGATCTGTTCAAGACACCAAATATTCAATGTTGAAAAGGTAAAATCCTTATTAAAATGAAATTTATATCATTGGAGAAGGTAAACAATAATTTTGTAGCAATAGATTATGTAGGGGTTATAGAGGAAATGGAACAGAACAAAGTGATAGATAGACTGGAAGAGGTCTCGGGGGAGCCTTTTGGGTAGGTGAGCATGAAATGATCTCTAAGGAGCAGAATTTATACTGATTCATGAGCAAGAAGAGAAGGAGCCCAACCACATGAAGAGTTAGGAAAGGGCATTCCTAGATGAGAAGGCAAAGCTGTCAACATTGAGAAGACCTCAGTGTGTTTGAGGAATATGAGCAAAAAAGAATTGTATGATACAGGATGTGGAAATTCATGAGAGGAGATGGTTTTATCTTAGGAGTAATGGGAGACCAAGGAATAGGAAATGGTCTGATTTGTATTTGAAGAAAGTTGCAAAATAATACTAGGAGTAAGGATATCTGTTAGGAAGCTTCTTCTTCAGAAGAGACAACAGAGGCTTGGACCATGGTAGTTGTAATAGAAACTAATAGAGACAATTATACTTAAATGCCCTTTGTAAGTAGAATCAAAATTATCTGAGTATTTACTGTCTAAGCATATGGAGGAAAAGGCAAGATGACAAATGGTGGTGCCATTTGCTGAGGTGAAGATTTTTTTTAATTGAGGTATGGGAGTCAGGAATCAGCACCTCTCTTTTAAACATGGTATGAGAACTACTAGACACACATGTGGATAGTCAGGTAAAACTCATGTCAATTTTAAATCTATCACCATACCAATACCTGACAAGTCAGTCTTAATTTAGCCCAAAATTCCTGGCATTGACCTGACATAATAGCAAAAAACTCCTCCTACATGAAAGTCTGTAAATTGGTGTCAAGTAGACTTCTTGAGGAAAACTTTTCTCTGTTATGTGTCAAGGAAAAGAGAACTCTTGCAGCTTGAAAATTCCTCTATAAACACATAACCAGAGACATCTTTGTCTCTTTTCTAAGCCTGACCCATGAGTTACAGAATCAGCAGGTATGGCATGAGATGTGGAAGATTTGAATAGAAAATAAATCAAATCAAATCTTAAGTATTTAGAGGAAATTACTGCAGTGATTCTGGAGATGACATCCAGAATAAATAGGTAGGATGGAACAACTCAACATAAGATGCAAAGGACAAACTGTTTTAGCAGTTTCCTTTGAAATGATACTATAGTCAGCTCTCAGTTTATGGAATATTAAAACTGCTTTTTCCAAACACTTATAGTAGATAGTGCTTTTAATTCTCCATCTTACTTTCATAAAATGACCAACAATTAACCACATACCAAGCTTTCCCCCAAGTAAACATGCTAGTGTAAAATTTAAAAAACATAAAACCAAGAAGGTGAAAAGACAGTAAAGTTAGTATATTTCATGTTTGGGGATAAAAAAAGGCTTTGGAACTATTTAAAATGGGTGGGGTATTTTCAAACTAGGATTATTTCTGAATACCCTTTAATGTAAATCAGGGTTGTTAGAATATATGTTGAAAAAATTCTTTTTCCCAAAGGTTGATAATTCAAAATGTGAAGTGTGTGTGTATGAGAAAGAGGCAGGGAGAGAGAGAAAAAGAGAGAGAGAGGAACAGAGACATACAGAATGGGAGGGAGAAGGAAAGAGAGAGAAAGAGTTGGGAGCAAATGAAGGAACAGAGAGAGGAAAACACAGGATAGAGGAAAGACATTTTGTGACACATCCAAAATATTTCAATTCCTCACATGGAATCACAGTGATAGGTCGTTGGAACCCTGGGGGTCCCTAGTTGGCATGAGAACTCTGTAGTTCGAAGTGTTCCACAGTCTGGGTGGCTGAGCGCTGTTGTCCTGCAGCCAAGCCAGCAGTTACACACTTTCGGTCCTTCCATCTGAGCTGCTACACAGAGAGCAGGTTTTGGAGCAGGTTCTTACAGCACAAAGCCATCACGACTGAAGCTTGATGCTCCAAACACAGACACATTCTCACTTCCACAAATGTTTAAATAAAAAGAGAATGTGCTGAAGAAGGAAATTATTGTCTTTTTGTTTCCTTCCTTTCATTCTCTTTTCCTGCAAAAGCACACCTCATATGGTGTTTTGACTTACTGCAAAGGAAAAACAAAGATTAATTCTGAAACTGCTAATTGTGTAAAAGATATATTTCAAAGAAAGTAAAAGTTCCTTGATTACCATGCAAAACTTTTGAACCAATCCTCTTCTTTAAAATCCTTTTTCCTAATAAAATAGATAGTTGCACGTGATTTACTTAAATATATCTGTCAAAAAGACTTGCCATAGTAAGTAGAGTTTTCAATTTTTTGATGGGATCGTATTTAAACTTAATATAATTTTCTAAGGCAGAAACATTTCCCTATGAAACAGCAATTTTCATTTTAGCAAAAGACATTGATTTCAGATGATAATCAGAATTAATGGAGTTAATTAATATTAAAGAAAGATCTGTATGTCCTACATCAAGGAAAAAAAAGAGGAGAGTGGTAAAACCATATAAATTGGAAACATTTGTCCATGGTTAACTATTGCCAGAAAACAATGTTTAAAACCTCATCTCTGGCTTTCTTTAGAGCTTCCTCACCATAGTTCGTGGATTTGGCAACCCACCATGAAAATAAAAAGATTTGTACTCTAAAATGCTATTCCTGATAATTCTTTGGGGAGAAATTATCCATTTAGTCAAAGTACACACTGGATAAAAGTATTTGTGGCATGTACATGATAGCACACTGTTGCCCTCAATTGGGGGGGGTGTACTTTTGGTGTTACAAATTGGCAGTGGAGAGTTTCATGCACTAGACACATTGCTTATTGCCCACTCTACAGGTATAAGGGACTCAGTGTGTCTGTACAATTTACTTCTGAAATAAAAACCCAAAGGTAATATAACTATAGTTGTTATCTTTAGGGAACAACTGACATTATTTTATGAAAATTATTCAATGTGTGTCTGCATTTTGATTGCGGTAAAATGGAGAAAACAGTCTGTGAGGTGATGTCTGTTTTTTTTAAAGCTACAGGAATAAGAATTGGTTGATTATCATATAGTAATAAATGAAAAAATAACCTAAATCAAACTTCAAAATGAATAGCAGCACCTTGAAGAGGATAAAATACTCTTATTTATTGACAAGTTATAACTATCACAGGAATTGCAGAATAAAACACTCCTCATCTCTGTTTCCACCAGTCAAATGTTTCCTCTGCTTTGTTAGCCATTTGGGAAATCAGTTCTCTACAAGTTGCATTTTCCTCCTCAGCCAAGTAAACTTATTATATGATTACACTGCCATTTAATCCAGTATAATTGTAGTAATATGTCCAGTACAGCCTAGTCAGCAACAACCCCCCTCTGTCCAGAGAGGCAAAAACCTTGTGGAAGTCTGGGCACATGGAGTACCATGGATGAGTAAGTTTCTGTTGCTGAGGAAGGTGAACTCACTAAGTGACTGGAACTTAGAAAACTGTGGGCTTCCTTTATCTTAAGAGAAGACAAGCTATGTAAATCATCATGGGAAAATACTGAGGTGGATTCCCTGATACAGGCAAAGGAGATTAATGCTTTCATACAGAAGCAAGGGGGCATAAAAAAAATCTTGAGACTGAGTAATGTTGCTTCCAACAAGTCTGTCTCTCATGGTCAAAATATGTTTTCACTTTCTTGCTCTCTTCTGTTTTTCTCTGGCAAAGTGAGAGGTGAATCACTTTTATTCTGCTGTGATTATTTTTACCCCTCAAAACACAGCTTAAGGGCTCCCATTTTAGGGCATAATTGCACACAGAGTCAACTTGCTCAAAAGGTTAAAAAAAAAAGAAAAGCTTCCTTAGTCCCAGTAAATATCAAACAGCAGATGAGTCAGGTTCAAGGGAAAGGAGAGAAAACATTAACCATTTCTTACTTCAAGCACACATTACTACTTCACTGCTCTCAATCCACCCTACTCAGTTCTTTACCTGTATTTCAAGTTTCTTTTAAGCAGTACACATAACATAGTTAGCCTTCATCTTTGCAAATAGCTGAAATCCAAAAGTAAATTTGCAAATCAGTATTTGGACTCAGAATTCATCTTATCATCAGATGAAAATATCTTGTGTGTCAGATATTTAGACTATCCAAGAGTACTTAATTTCACTTTGAAATATATATTACAATAGGTATTTATATTTTGATGAAAATTATAGGTATTCTTAAAATACTCATAATTATACCAACTTAAAATTATTTAAGGTGTCACTTTTTATTTCAAAGTGGAAAGTTGAAAATAAAAATTATTAAAGAATGACATTTTATGTATAAGTCCAAGAATCAATGTCTCTATGTAAGAAGGAACTTAAATTTAAGGTTTAGATTTTGATATGGCAAAGAACAAAAGTTATAAACTCAAACCAATCCTTTTTATAAGTAGCAAATTTATATGTATTATTGACAGAGGTATTTATTTTGTGTGTGTCTTATCCCCTCATCAAGGTTGGATAATCCAATTATTTTATTTTGAACTCCTTACCAAACTTAGTTTTCAACCACTTTTGACAGAAGTAAAAGTATCTCTCAGACAAAATAACTAAATTGCATGACTACCTGAAACTTATGGCTGAGCCTAAACTTTCCCAGAGTATGCATAGAATCTTACCAATGAGAATTCTCTTCATTGAGATACTTTAAAATAGGTTTTGTTAAAGGCTTTTAACACATAGCATATCCAATATGGACTCTTTGGACTATTCTGCAATGAGGAAGAAAATGTTCACTGGATTTTCAATATATTTGTGAAGTATGAGAGAAACTATGTTGTTAATAGAGTTCCCTGCTATTTCCGCAAATTGTTCGTTTACACACAGGTCACAGAGATATTGGAAAACACTGTATATAACAACTTTACACAGTGTATCCAGTGACTTTGAATCACACTTGAAATAGAATCCAAATTTAGAATCATTCCTTTTCTGATGCTCTATGATCTGGTCCCCCTTACATCTTTGAACTCAAGTGACACTCGGCTACACCATCCCAACCCCTTCAGCCTCAGTAGTGGTCTACTACATATCAATCTCTTTCACATCTGGCATAAATTTACCTGTTTCTTCTCTCTGAAGTGTTCTTCCCAGATCTTTGTATGATAAGTTCCTTAACGTAATTCTGTTCTCTACAAAATACTATTTCTTGCTGTCTCACCCTTTTTAAAATAGCCAGTTATCTTATGCCCTCTATTTTCTATCATTATAACCTGTTTTTGTTTTGTCTTGTTTTGGTTACTTATCACTATCTAAAGTCACATTATTTATTTCAGCTTTCCATGTTTATTTCCTGCTCCTCCCCCATTGAAATGTAAACTTTATAAAGGTAGAGAAATTGTATGTGTCTTAGCTCATATTGCTTTCCTGACACCTACATTGGCACATAGTAAACAATAAATGTCTGTTATGTGAACAGACAGCTACTGAAATTAAGGAGAAATCCTTGGACATGTGTGGATGTCTGCAATCATTACATTATTGTCAAACATTATTATAATTAAATCATATTGTGGCCCAGAGGGGGGAAAAACTCTTTTTTACTGAAATGCCAAGTTCAAGAGGTAAAAGTTCAAGTAAAGAGGAAGCTACAAGTCTAAAAGCACTTTAAGCCAATCCTTTCACAAATGAACTAAAAGAAAAGGTTAAAGGGATCGAATTTTTTTAGCTTACCAAATAGAGACCTAGGAGATTAGTTAATTATTGTCTTCACATATATTAAGACACTTTTATCATGAAATGTCAAGCTTTTATCTGTCTATGAAAGAGAAAGAAAAGAAAATAGATTTAAATTAAAGCTGGGGATAATTAAGGTGAAACTAAGACTCTCTTGGCCACAATAAACAGGTTACTAAATGTGACTTTGGAATGTAGGGACCAAAATTCTTGTGGGAGAGAGTCGAAAACATCTATTTTGAATTTGTGCACAATAGTTGGGGGTGAGGCATAGCTGGCATTCTCAGAGGGTTGCATTTGGCTAAGAAATGTGTTGAGCGCTATAAGGTTAACACAAATCAGTAAGTGTGTACATAAAATAGTTCAAGGTAACACAAATGTGTATAAATGTATGTTTCACTCTTCTAGTTCTCAGCATCCAGGTAATAATCCTATATCCTTGCTTCAACAAAAAACTTACTTCCTGAATAGAAACTGAGTACATCATAACTATCAAAAGTGATTTCTCCTTTTTCCAACTCTCTTGGTTTTCTTAGCAGATCCCAAAGGAAGAATAGGAAAAAGTAAATGTCCAGTCAAATATAAAAACACCAGTGACAGAGAGGTATTGCTCTTATTTACATTATGACATGGGAGAAACTGATCTTCTGCTTCATCATTAGCTAATGATATTAGGTTATTACACATTGATTTATTTATTTGCCAAGCACTTTCCACAAGGCTTACATGGATTACTTCACTTAAATATGACAACTAGTTGAGGAATTCAATACTCAGAAAAGTGGTAATAATTTGTTCAAACTGATATACAGAGTGAAGCCAAGCTAGAACCCCATCCTCTCTGACTACATTGGCTATATTCTGAGCTACTCGTCAAAATAAGTGGGAATAGACTAGAAACACACAATAATTCATTTCATACAAGTAGCATTTTCATTTATCAGAGAGCATTGGCATCACCCTGAGTCCCATGAGAAAATGATTATTCCTTTTTTCCTCCCATAATCTCTCCTTTGAGAATTACTTCCCATATAACATTATCCAAAACTGGTCACCAGCCAGCAAGTATTTTTATGTCAATCCATTTAAATATTGGACAGACTACTCTGCTGAGATAGAACAGTTCCAAGAGTGTGAACTGGAGACATGCCCACAGTCTCCAGCTCTGCTTTCAGCACCCCTCACTGTAATCTCTCTGAGATGCCCAATCATGATCTCAGTCAAATGAAGTCTAACCCCATAATGCAGACTTAACAACATTGCTATTCTGTGTAGAGACATAAATGTCACCTTAGTTGGGAATTCTTGATGGTAAGATGACAGATTAACAATTTTATAATGTGCATAATGTTTCTATAACAATTTTACTAATGAATTCAAAGGACATAATCAAAGTTTAACATTTGCATAATATTCAAAAATTTTAGAATAGAAAAGAAAAAATAAATATTCTCACAAAATGGATTAGATAAATCAACCCTGGTGGGATTATATAGATTTTCTGTGCATGTATGTGCTTTCTATAAATGACATATTACTTTCAATGTAAAAAATATTGAAAGAAAAAAAATGCCACTATAGTGCCCTTACAAAAATATCCTATTTGCTGATGAGATTACTAATTGTTTCAATGATCTTAGTGAAAGATGACTAGGGAGTTGACATTTGTTCAAACATAGAAAGGAAGATTTTCCATTAGTTTGAATAAAAATTCTTATTTTCATCTGTTTATAAAGCTTCAGATGTAAATGAGATCTTATATTTGCAAATATGGTCATTATGTGAAAGATGGTTGTGCCACAGATAGTAGACAAAGGAAGATAACTAAGGTATACAGTAAAAAAAAAAATCACTAAGTAGATGTTAGTGACTTGGAAAACAGCCAGAAAGTGAAAATAAAATATAGTAAGATGTACCAGCTATGCAGAATTTCAAAATATTTTTTACAAACTAAAAAAAATTTTTTTGAAAAAAGAAAGATGAATTCCTACTTCATACCATCCATAAAGATAAAATTTGGTAAAGGTAACACTCTCAACAAATAACCAAATTTCCACTGAACAATAGAAAACAGGAAGGATTCACAGAAAGGTGATCAAAAAATATGAATAGATGAAACATGTTCATCTGATACATGAATGGAAAATAGTCCAACATCATTAGTAATTGAGTGCAAATTAAACAATAACAAAACACTATTTCTCCCCAGTGGGTTAACAAAACTTGTTCTAATTGAAAATACTGGTGGTGGGCAATGCTGTGGTAAATAGAAATGCTTATACACCGTATTATTATTTGAAACGCCTGTTCTAAAGACCAGAATATTTCCAACTAAAAAATTAACTGCATTTCTAGACAGTTATCTCCAGGAAAATTTTACAGTTAATGAAGCATTAACATACAAACAGCATTGTTGCTGGCAGTCAAATTGTCAGGTATGGAAAAGGAACCCCTTATCAAACTTCCCCCTGGCCCTCCCCAACTAAAGCCAAAGTCCTGCATTCCCAAATCTGGCTGGTGCCAAAGCTTTGTTTCAAGGGCACTATGTGATCTGGGCAGTTGAGGAGGCCTGGACTATTATGGCCTGGCATAGTTAACCTTTCACATAATCTTTAACTGCATCTAACTGCATGACAAATCTCATGATTTCTACATTGGACTTTAAGCCATCTCCACCTCCATTATGGCAGTTTCCCCCAGAGATTCAAAATAAAAGGAAGAGAAGGAATGAATTGCTGGAAATATGGAAAAATAAAGGGGGCAATAGATGCATAACTGAAAGGACTCTTCCCAAGCAGAAAATAAGGACCTAAAAGTCTGGTAGCTCTACAGCCTAGGGCAGGTCTTTTGCCTTCTGAGTCTATTCCTTGGCCTGAATGACATCTTCTTCTCTTGCTCTATCATATGCTGTCATTGTCCCTTATTGGTGCTTCTTGAAATTCTTTTCACATAAGACACCAAGGACCTGCCATTCTTCCTATTCCCCAGCAAAAACATCTTTCATCTCCATTGAAATGGTTAACAAAAAATGCCATCACATAGGAACAAAAATTCAAATCTATATGCATTTGTTTCACAAATATACTAGTGGATATTAATAAATACAACTATCAAACCCTGAATAAAAGTCTAGTGTCCAGGTATTATTTAGTAGCATTAAAACTTGGCCCCACTTTTTGCTCAGCCTCTAAAGCAGGGAAGCTTGTATAGATCCGTGGAAAAAAACAGGTTGTCATGGGAACCAGAGCCATAAGTCCAACCACCATGACCAGAAAAACAAGTCCAGATCCAGGAATGCAGAACCAAAGCCAGGACACAGTCTGTGTCAAAGACCAGCTCCAGAGACTAGTTATCCCAGCAGATGACAACTGGCACAAAGTGGCATCCAGAGTAAGAAAGTCATAAAAAAAAAATGACAAAAGAGTCTCAGACCCTCCCTCCAAGCAAACAAATCTTCTATCTGACCCATTTCCTACATTAGCAGTGTATTCAACAAATCACCTTTTCCAGCTTTTTCCTACCTTTACCCTATCTCTAGAGAATTCTTTCACACCATTTTCCACAACATCTAGGTCTAGGTAAATATTCTCTTACATTGTGTAAGGAAATGATACAATAAAACCCATGATGTTAACCACATTTTTGAGCAAAAGTCTGAAGAGCAAAGTGTATTACTGTATTTTTCACATGCAAAAAAAAATTCAGTTCTCAATTTCAGAGAAGAAATTGGAGAAAATGAAATTTTATACAATGAAATCACAGGATTCTTTTCCAACCTGAAAGTAAAAATTTTACTTTGGGAGAGAAAAAATAGAAGTGCAGAGCAACTTGGTAAAATAGCCAAGGGACTCCTATAAACTAATGAGTAATTTCATCCCAAATTTCTTGTGCTGCTATGATATCAAATACTTCATCTTTCCAAATTTTCAGAAATGTATGCTTTATATAAAAATTCTGTGCATGTGTGCATGCATGCAGAAATGAAGGAAAAGGTTTAAGTTCTATACATGATTTGGCACTAGGGCAGAAACGAAGAAACAGCTAGAAGATACAATGAAATGAAAAATCAAAAGAAGCAGGTTAGACAGTCATGAGCCTAATATAAGTCTAATAGTAATCTTCAGAAATCTGGGAAGTGGCATGTTCCTACTACAGGCAAATGGCTTGTGTTGCAGAATACTTTGTCTAGATCAGGACGTCTAGAGGTGACCTTGCTGCCTGCAGGTTACATATGTGTGTAAATATAAAGGTATAATGTTTACAGCATTCATTTTTGCTGGTAAAAAAATATTCATAGAATAAAAAATTAAAGCCAGTTATATTGGTTATTCCACAGTCAGCTCCATTCACTAGCACTTTGCAGGCTTCTAGACACTCACATGATCATTATTATGCAGAAAGACTGAACCCAACTATGATTAATGTAGATGTTTCATGACTCTCCAGAAACTGTTCCACATTCTGTCTGCTCTGGATAAGCCAAAAAAAAAAAAAAAAAAAGGTATTTACTTATCTATATTTATAGTGACAATGAGTACATTTGTGTATACTAGTTGATCAAATTTAAGACCTAAATATTTTTGAAATATGTTTAGGCTTATGTATCCAATTGAAACAGAGCATAACAATAACATCTGTGCAGAAGTTCAAATTGGTGAATATTGTTTTATATAAACTGAAAAAATAGAAGAGTCCAGATGATCAGATGTATGTGATTATTATATTTGAAAACTAAAGAGAAACTGTGTCTTAGTAAAGCTTAAGACAAGTTTAAGTTTGACCACAGGTAGAAACTGATACCCTAGACTAGAATTATCTTTGATGATTAAAAACCACTTGACAAAATCATGTATAAAGGCCTCACAAATCCAGAGAAGTGATTAACTCATTTTGCTCCTCCTACCCATTGCCTCACCATATCAGACATTACTAATTGATACCAGTGCCACTTTTTTCCACTGAGTCGGACATAAATATACAATTCTTAAAATAACAGTACTGACTAATCAATCTGAAATATTTTTTATCATCCAATTGATTGGAGAGATATGCAAAACTAAGTTCTAAATAAGATATCTCCAAGATTGCTTCTTGCCAGAGTAGAATTCAGTGTGTATACTACAGCTAGGATAAAGGTTATATAAAGTTTGTATCCTGAGCAATAAATTCCAGTCAGTTACTCTGCCTTTAATAGTTAGAGTGAAAGGTGAAAAACTATGTATCCTCAAAGTTCTAACCAGAAAAGATTTCACCCCAGTCTTTACATTTTCGTAGCAACAAAAGATAAAAGCCAAGTCATGATGTAGAAATATACAGACCAGAATGAATACAGAAGACCACATTTGCAGCTCTCAACTTCCTCTCCGCTATACTCTCAGAGGTAAAACCCTAAGCTGGGATTTTCAGCTCTCCTGATGTACCCATCAGCGCACTCCACACCTAATCATGCAATATGCAGAAATACCACACTGCACAGTATTTCGTGGTGTGTATGTATGTAGAGGGGGAAGGTGATGGAGAATCAGGAAGCCAGTGTTTCTGTTCAAGAGATTTAAAGAGCACAGAATTGCATCCTTCTTAAAGAAGGCTCTTGCAAAGTTTCTGCTGAATTGAGCTTTACATGAGGGTGGAAAGTCTAGTGTAAGGCATGTGGTTGCATTAATTATAAGATTTCAATTTGACAGTTTAATTAGGAAAAGGAGAGTTAGTGTAGGGCTTGCAGAATTCATGATGAATCACATACTCCAACAGACTTCATTTTCATATTTCAATTACACACATTTCTAACTGATGAACAGCAACATAGCATTTTCTGTTTAATAAATGTGATATCTGTTGGAATTGATAACATTAGTTCAGTAATTACTGAGCCATTATTGTCAGGCTTTTAAAAAACATAGAAAGAAGGCTTAGTTATTATTAAAGTTTAGCATCAGCAAAAAAAACTACATTTTCAAATGTACCTACTAAAGAGCTTTTTAACAGTGCATTAGCTATCCCTTACACGTAGAAGGGTAAAACTCAATAGCAGGTATTTGCATGAGATTGATTTTGATCTAATCACACCTTATTTGATTCCCTGACACACCACTGTAGTTATTATACTTGTTCTAAATCATCATTCAAAATTCAGTCCAAAAAAACAGAAAAACAGGACTTAACAGGCTTGAATGACATAATTTAATGCAACATCATGCTAAGATTTTTGATCTTTGCTTAAAATAATAATAAAATATAACAAAAATTTATTTTCATTAATCTAAAGATAAATGTAGCTTTAAAAGGGAGCAAACGTTAAGTGACTCAGTCTGTCAAAACATGTAGAAACTTAGGAGTTCTTTCCCAGAGTGCCTGCTTTGAGTTCTGGGAACTAAAGTTGAAAAGCTGTGTATGCGCATACATGTACAAGGATCTTCTCTACTGCACGAGTTGCAAACAAACAGAAGTTTATTAAATGGAATACAGATGTCAGTTTCCTCAGGGACTAAGCAAAATATCATGCCCTGCAACAAACACAACTGCACACATTGAAAGTGAAGAAGACAACTTTTGTTTTTTAAGTTACATACAAATTTGCACATAATGATTCTCTTGTGAACAGCGTCTTGATTTCTATCTACCTGATCTCTCTGCTTACTACAGCTTACCTTGCAGAAATATTGATATTTTGCTGAGACAAAGCAAATTTGTGTATCTGTGTAAGTTATATATATATATGTTTATATATGAATTATAAATATTTCTAAACATCAAAGTCATAAGAGATAGACAAGAAAAATTGTTTTGCAACATAATATCACCTAGAGCATGTTGGACTTATACATATGATGTTTATGTTTTACAGTTTCAAAAACATCACATTTCCCCCCCATTATGTATAATTCAATTCTGTTATTGCTTCAGAATGTTAAATAAAATAAGGTCCATAAAGCCACTAACCTATACCTAACACTCTGTTCAGCAAATGGTAGCTTTTTATTGTTACAGGCCTGAGATTCTTGGCAAAAATTTAATTACAAAAATATAAATATATTGAAATTATAGTCATGCAAAGATAGAAGCCTGAGCAGTACTTCAAATTTAAAAAGAACTATGGAAATTCATAAAGAAATGACATTTCTATCCCCAAATGGCACACCATAAGAGAATATGTAAATTTAATATTCTTTGTTCCTGACTTGACACAAATTGCAGCTTGATTAGTGGGGCAAATGATTATTTTCAGAGCTTATAATTACTCTGCCCAGCCATGTGGTGGCAATATAGATACAAATAGAGGAACAGAAAAGAACTTAACACTTGACTTTTTTTTTTTTTTTTTTTTTTTTTTTGAAACTAGGTCTCACTATTTTTGACATGGAACCTCAGGCTCCCATTCCCATGGTACCACAGACTCAAGAAATCCCCAGCTTCAGTTTCCCAGGTAGCTGGGATTACAGGTGAGTGCCACCACGCCCAGCTATTTTTTGGGACTAGGTCTCGCTATGTTGTCCCTAGTGGGACTCAAACTGCAATCCCTAGCCCCAGCCGCTTCAGAGGCTGAAGCTTACAGGCACGAGCCACCGTGCCCGGCTCAGAAAACAATTTAAGAGCTAGATATTTACATTTCCCCCCATTTTGTATGTAACGGTGACCCAGAAAAGTAAATGTCTCTTTCTTATACTAATCATAATAAACTATTAAATATCAGACTAGATTTAAAATAATAGTGTTGTGTGTATGTTGGCAACAGTTGCCAATTATGAACTATGGAACTGTGGGTGTCTGGGCATCAATTCTCTTTCAGGGTCCAGTAGACTTAAGGTTGTTTCTTTTGTTTGTTTGTTTGTTTGGTTGGTTGTTGTTTTTTTGTTTTTAGTTTACTCTAAAGCATTTGCAGGAATGTTACAAAAGAAATGTGGCTAAAACTGCTGGCACCGTCGAGACAGTCAAGACAGAGACACCAAATGACACACTAACTGTAAAATTATTAAATCGTAAAACCAGTTCCATTAAATTGCTAGTCTCTAGATTACATCTTCTAATCTGTGTGACAAAATGGGAAACACATCTCACGTTCTCTATCTCTTGGAGCAAAATTAATTGCAATCCCCAAGAGAAGCACTATATGACTGATAAGTTTCCCCTTAACTAGCCACTTACCTTCAAAAACAAAGTTTTTACTTGAAAACGTGAGCTTTGTTTATTCAAATTCGCCTCTGTATCAGATAGTCTCTTGGAAATTACAAAATTGATTATATCATTTCGAGGAACACAGCCTAGAGTTATTTTTGCCAAAGGTAAAAATTTAAGCTCACAAACACAGTTTTGGAAAATTTGTACCTATCATTATGACAATTCCCCAAAACTCACAGGCATTTCTGATGCACTACTGGTGAAAAAAATGAATGTGCAGTATTGATGTGCTATAGTGAAATATCAGTCTTTGGTAGATAAACATATTAAACTAATATATTCCAAATCATCAATAATGATGTTACAACATCATGCATGAATAACAAATTTAAAGCATATGATAGGTTGATGGATTTTAATGTAACAGTAAAAAGTCCTAGGCATAATTCCGATTCTAAATCATAAATCACCTTGAAGAAATTAGTACAACTTGTTAAGTTTTGGTGCAATATCAAAGAATACTCATAATTATCTGAAAATGCTATTAAAATATCTATTTTCTAAATATATTTATGTATAAAACTAGATTTTTATATAATTTAACCAATACAACATTTAAGCACAGATTGAATGTAGAAACAGGTATTGACATCCATTTTCCATTAAACCAGATATTAAAGATATTTACAAATATGTAAAAATAATTTCAATTCTCTTATTAAATATGTATGCTAAAAATATAAGCATTTTCCATAAAAATATACTATTACTTTGTATTTATATAAAATACTTTAATGTTATTTGGAATTAATAAATAGCTAAACTTTCTTAGTCTAAATTTCTAATGTGAATTATATTAGTACTTATTACTCACAAAAACAACAACTTCTGAGTCCAAAAAGTTTGAGAACCACTGCACTTAACTGTGCAATTGAAGTAAATGGGTTTCACATATGATACAAACTGGCATCAGTTGGCAAAGGCAGCAAAGAATTAGTAGATAAAGACCCAGAACCCATATTTTAAGGTATGAAGATAAAGAAAGAGAAAATTCACGTTGTACATAAAAATATACTGTGGAATATTCCAGATCTTTGAAAACAGTTTAATGCTCTATTCATCTTTCTCTTCCTCATAGTGTTAAGCATAACATCTGCAGAGTAAGCTAATGTGTTCATAAACTTAACTAAATCTAACTTTAAAATCATACTAATGATTATTTTATAAATTCTAATTTATAAGGAGAGGTTATTTTGCTAGGAAACAAATGCCAAAAAAGAAAACTTACAATACAGAGAAAAAAGACATATATACATCCAAAGGAGCAAATAAAGTTTCTATCCACAAATAAAAAAAAAATTACCACATAGTTACTTTCTGAATTTCTACTTTTATACTTGGAGACATGGTCTTTTATTCTACAATGAAAATGTCAAAACACAAATACTCTAAGGAGTGGTAGTATAATCATCCAGATTCATAATAAATTAAAAATGATTGATATTACTCAAGTTTTGAAGTGACATGATCAAATGGAAATAACAGGTAGTAAATCACAGATGAAAGATATTACAGAGATAGTGAAAGGAATGACATTAGGTAGAAAAATTGAAGGTTCAAAAGAAAACTTTTATTTATGTCATAATTTGACATAAAGTCAGTCATCTATTGAGATTTCCAAGAGCAATAACAACAAAAAGTTATAATCATCTATTTTCTAAACCATACACATCATTGTTACCTGCATAGAATAAAATTCTACTAAATAAAACTCAAACTGGAACCACAAACTAAATCTCCACCTTGGCCTACTGATTGCGTGGAAGGAAGGCTTTCAATGCAGCAGTGCTGGCTCAGTGTAACAGAAAGAAAAAAAGACTAGTAACTTGTGTTCACCCCCACCCTGGTTTTCAACAGTGCTACAACTTTTGGCAAGTTTTTCATGCTCTCTGGGCTTGAGTGTTCCCTTAAGGGAAAAAGATCTAACAACCTTTTTTTTTTTTTTAAATATAAAATGCAATAGTTTTAAATTTAATTATTTAGATAGGAAATTAACATTTCTATCACAGACATTATTTTTAGCAAGTCTCATTGGAATTTTGTAGAACAATATTTCCTTCAAGGAAAATCAGAATACAGAATATTAAAAGCATTTTAATGAGACAAATTATGTGAGAAGAAAAATCTATATTTAAGCAACTCTTTTGTTTATCTCAATTTTTCATTAACTAGTTAAGAACATACACTGTTTCACTCTGCTATCTCCAGTAATACCCAAAGGGATGCTACCTGAATAGTAAGAAAAATGCTTGAGAGAGTTTAAAATGGGAATTTGTTTGTAGCAAAACTCATCTCTGGCCATTTCCTAGGGGAATTTTAAGAGTTCAGTATGTCAGAATCATGTATTTCAGTCTTTATAAAACTGTTACATGGTGCAGAATAAAAATCTGTTTTCTCCTCTTTGTTACCTCAGGAAATACCAAAACTGATTTCTTTTTTTTTTTTTTTTTTTTTTTTTTTTTGGAA